>CM042139.1:25000567-25008067 GCA_023376005.1 Doryteuthis pealeii | reverse complement strand
GAGTATCATGGTCTGAATCACAGAAAATTGAACACAAAAGGAAAAAAAATTGTGTAAGTTCATATTATTATTTTATTATTATTATTATTATTATTAGCAAAATAAAAAACACCCTCCGGGCGATGTAAAGATATATTTTTGAAACATATTGCCTGAGGGGTGGGAGTTAAAAATTCAATGCCAGCGATTTTGTACCCTAAGTAAGTAAAATCATCAAATTCATTAAAGTATTAAAAAATAAAACAATTTGAAATGTATACTTTAAATATACTAGCAAATATATGCACCCTCCGGGTGCAAGTATTTAAGTTTTAATGTAATAAAATATTGTATTAAATTAGAAAGGCTAATGAAACTATATAAGAATACAGATAAAAAGATTTGAAACAGAGAGAGTATAATAAAAGATTTGAAACAGAGGGAGTATAATAAAAAATGGAACAACTGAAACTTACTCTTCCATCACTCTCGTCTTTCGTTGTTATTTTTCTAATTTAAGTATTTAGTTAAAAGGGGAAGTAAAGAATAAAATGACAGTTATTTTATCTTGTTAATGGATTTCATTTAAGATTCATTGAAGAGATTTTTGCTTATATTCATTAAAATAAAACCAAACAGTTAGAAATCAATAATACTAAGCACATATTTATTAAATTCGATTTTTTAATATCAATATGCAAATTAGCCTTCCCGTTCACACTGTAAACCGCTATTTTGTTGTATATATAAATACAATTGCATGTTGTCAGTATGTAGACATAGTTAACAGTATTAATAATGTAATACAATTTTATTAATAATTAAGGTTTAGGTAAAAATAAAATCATGGAGAATGTGATATTAAAATAAAACAAACTATATATAGATATATAATACCAGTCATGTATCTATTAAAACTTGTTTTAAAAAACAATGAGGACTGTCTAATGTTGCATGTTCAAATTTTGAGTGTATTTATTCTGTTATGACGATATTGGGTAATGTGACGTAAACAGTGACGTGGTTTTTGTTACAGAAACAAACCGGAAGCAAATCTCCATTATTAATAGATTAGTTTTTAATAGGTGTCGTAGCTGTTGGTTCACTGGAGTCTGAGTGACAGCAAGTCTCCTCAAGTCTCAAGGACTCTTCTGGGTATTCTAGCCGACCCCAACAGTGCTGTAGTTTGGATGGTTCGGTTCTTCTGATGTCCAGTTCACCCAAATTCTTGTCCAGAGCTTTGGGGGGTCGTTCCAAGGGCACCAACCATGATTTATACTACCTTCACCTTCATATTCCACAGTTTCCTCATTTCTCTGGCAAGGTCTAATTATTTGTTAATCTTTTCGCTTTCTTTCATTTTCAGTCGGTGGTCGGCCGGGACGGCAAAATCCACGAGATGACAGGTTCTCTTTTTCTTGTCAATCAGTACCAGGTCCGGTCTCCTGGCAGGGATTAGGTAATCCGTCTGTACCTCGAAGTCCCAGAGAATTTTATGCGTTTCATTTTCTAGGAAAGGTTTAGGTTTGTGCATATACCATTTGGTTGTATGGTGAAAATAAAATTTCTTGCACAATTCCCAGTGGATTACCTTTCCCAATGAGTCGCACCTAGTATTGTACTCTCTTTGTGCTAGTTTGCTGCATTCGCTCATTATATGTTTGAAAGTTTCGTTTCTATCTCCCCACATTTTGCATTATTATTATTTACTCCTTTTGAGTTTTGGTCTTTCACTGGAGTCTGAGTGACAGCAAGTCTCCTTAGGTCTCCAGGACTCTTCTGAGTATTCTGGCAGATTGCAGCAGTGCAGTGTTCTGGATGGTTTTAATCCTTCCTCTTATTTCCAGACTTTCCAAACCCTTTTTCAATTCTTTTGGGACCGCTCCAAGTGCACCAACTATAATTGGTATCACTTTCACTTTCATATTCCATAACTTTTTCAGTTCTCTGGCAAGGTCCAGATATTTGTCCATTTTTTCATTTTCCTTTAGCTTCACCCTGTGATCTGCTGGAACTGCAAAATCCACCAGTTGACAAGTTCTTTCTTTTTTGTTATCAACACTAGGTCTGGTCTTCTTGCTGGGATAAGGTGATCCGTTTTTATTTCAAAGTCCCAGAGAATTTTATGCGTTTCGTTTTCAAGAACAGATTCTGGTTTATGCATATACCATTTTGTTGTATGGTCAAAATTAAATTTTTTGCATAATTCCCAGTGGATCACCTTCCCAACCCAGTCGTGTCTAGTTTTGTACTCCTGTTGTGCTAGTTTGCTACATTCGCATTATTATATTATTATTATTATTATTATTATTATTATTATTATTATTATTATTATTATTATTTATTCCAGAAGAACAGATTCTGGTTGATGTATATACTATTTTGTTGTATGTCAAAATTTAGTTTCTTGCAAATTTCCCAGTCCCTAGTCTTGTATTCTTGTTGTGCTAGTTTGCTGCATTCACTCAATATTTGGTTTATCGTCTCATCTCCTTTCCATACATCCTACATTTGCTGTTTTTGTGTCTTATCTATATTTGCTTTATGTGAGTTTTTCACACACGCGGTAGCTGATAGTCTTTCGCTGGAGTCTGAATGATAACAAGTCTCCTCAGGTCTCCAGGACTCTTCTGAGTATACTAGCCGATATCAGGTCTCAGTTCTTCCTCTGATTTCCAGATCCTCCAGTCTTTTTCCAAGCTTTTTGGGGCCGTTCCTAGTGCACTGAATACAATTGGTACCACTTTGAATCTTATATTCGACAGCTTTTTCAATTCTCTGACAAAGTCCATGTATTTGTCTACTTTTTCGTTTTCCTCTCGTTTTCTCGTTATGAGAAGTGCTCGTTGGAAGAAGGGGGGGGGTTAATCAGTATCAGCCGACATATATTTCAGGACGCATGAAGACCTTAAGGTTGCGGCATCGACATTACTATCAAGAATAAACACATCTTTTGAAATACTTCGTATTGTTCTATACTTCCACATACTGTTGGATTTAATTCTCCATTTTACTCCCATATACATGTATATATATATATAGAGAGAGAAAGGTATATATAGATAAGATTTATATATATATATATATATATATATATATATATAATATAAGTAGTAAAGTCGTCGGGCGGCCTAATGTCGGTATCAGCCATGCATATATTATATATTATATATATTATATATATAATATATATATATATAATACCTTTCCTACTATTATTGAGCACTTCATATTCTTTATAACCCTGATTTATTCGATATTCTGTTCCCTTTTATCATATATATATATATATATATATATATATATATATATATATATATATAGTGTGAACAAAAATTATTATTAAGACAATCAGGAATATTTCTTGTATGTTGTTTAATCTCAACTAGTTTCGACCTTCGGTCATCTTCAGGAGAAAATTTCTTTTTGAAGAAATTGTTGATACATTATTAGAAAGGGAGCATTATAGAAAGTTATAAATGTTTCAAGTGTTATAGTGGGTTTTAACATGCTGTTAAAATCCGGGTAGGCGAGTGTGTTTGATAGTAGCAATGTTCATTCGTTCCGTGAAGAACCTCTATGAGGTAGTTTGTTTTTAGATGCTCTTATATATGTGAGGGAGAGGTTCATGGGCGTTGTGTGTATGACTGTATGTGTATACATGTATATGACTGTATGTGTATACATGTATATGTATGTGTGTGTTTACATATACTGTGTGGGTGTGGGGCGCGTGTCTCTATCACGGTACTGTGCGTGTGACTTCTGGATTTTTAATTGGTCAGGAGTGGCTTGTTTGATGTTTGATGTGGGGTGGTCAGTATTTGTTTATTTTGGTGACCTCGCCACCCTCGTAGGTGTAGACAGGTTTATTATCCACTGTTAAAGAGGACTTGTTTTATGATTAAAGCCGTATGGATGAAAGGTTTTTAATATTTGTATCCATCTGTATTCGTGGCTCTCTATTACCGTTTTGGTGTCAGTGTTTGTTAGAATTCTTTCAATGAGCGTAAACTTGGCGTCTCTATTAAAATCGTGATCCTCCAGTCGGAAGTGTTGTTCTATTGGAATGAGCTTATCATAGTCTGTATTTTTTATTCTGTGTCTGTAGTTGTTAAGTCTAAAGTAAAATTCCCATTCAGATTTCCCGACGTATTGTCTTTGGCATTTAGTGCAATCTAGAAGGTAAATCCCGTTTTTGCTTTTGCAGTTTTATTCATGGTTGATTTTAAAAGTTTGTTTTGTTGTGGAGCTTGTAAATGTGTCTGTGGTTTTTATTTGTTTACAGCATAGGTTATTTTTTGTACTACAGGGCCGGCAGAATTTTGTGGAGTTTATTATGGGTCTCATGTTGACTACTTTATTGTTTAGTATGTTGTTGCCCCCTATCATTTCTCTGAGGTTATGACGTCACCGATAGGTCACTATACCGGGTTCTCGGAAAATGTCTCTTAGTTCAGGGTTTATTTTCAATATATATATATATATATATATATATATATATATATATATATATATATATACTTAATTAAATCCTCTCTACTAACTTATTGAGCACTTTATATTCTTTATAACCTGATTTATTCGATATTCTGTTCCCTTTTATCATATATATATATATATAGATATATATATATATATATATATATATAGAGAGAGAGAGAGAGAGAGAGAGAGATACAAACGCTCGGTCACAACACGTCAACGTCCTCAAAGCTGTTGCTATCAGCATACAGCGACCGACCTTGTGTAGAGAATCCGCCCATAAATTAGAATTGCTGGGGGATCTGTCACTTGATATGTATTTTTTGCACTCTCCCTTCTTTGAGATTATATACCACGTTATTTTAATCGTTCGCTTTTTGTTACCGACTATTGTTACTTCATAGAAAAATGAAATGAAATGTCTTTCGAAATTCCCCTGGGATAAATCTTAATCGATTCCAAATCCATTATTTATTGATTCATTTTAATCCATTAAAATTCCATTGCTTATTATTAATTCAGTCCCTTTTTACTTTTTCAAATTCATATTCAATTCGTGTTGTATCAATGGTATATATATATATATATATATATATATATATATATATATATATATATATATATCTTTCTCTTAACTTATATATTCTCTTAACTTATATATATATATATATATATATATATATATATATATATATATATAGTTAAGAGAATATATAAGTTAAGAGAAAGATATATATATATATATATATATGAAGTGAACAAACAATGTGCTTGACATGGCGAAGGCCGACAATTTTGCGGGGAGATTATTAGGCCTCATCAGCAGGGCTATAGACAGGGCAGTGCTTTGTGCGTGATTCGAACTCTACCTGTCAGGCTCTAACCATTATACTAGCAGGCTTTCCAAGAATTTCTCGTTTATTTTAAACTGGTATGTATTTCGCACTTTTTGGGGTGACTATTTGGTTCGAATCACGCACAAAGCACTGCCCTATCTATAGCTCTGCTGATGAGGCCTAATAGGCTGAAATGTACATACAAAGATCGACTTTTTCTCGATTTGTTTACGCTTTACATTTAAATCGATATGCACGCCTAATTCATTTAATTATAATTAATTAATTAACAAATTAGGTATGACTTTAATTAAGCATATATATATATATATATATATATGTGTGTGTGTGTGTGTGTGTGTGTGTGTGTGTGTGTGTGTGTGTGTGTGTGTGAAGACATTTTTTAAAGAAAACAAACACAGGATGTCATGAACAATGGAAACTCTTTATGTCGATACTTAAGTATTTCGGGTTTTTTAAATTAAGACCTTCTTCAGGACATTGAATGTTTGTATGAGTAAAAGATGAAAGATGTTCAGTGTATGTTGAATGTGTGATAAAAGGTTATTTACCGTTATTTACGTGGCGTTTATATATGAAAGGCGATGACGCGATCATTGCATGTGAAAGCGAAAATTGATGATTAGAAACCGTCACATGTCGAACGTGAATTGTCCACGAGTAAATGTTAAATGTTACTCATACTAATTTGAAATGTTCTGAAGAATGTTTTAATTTTTAAAAACCGAAATACTTAAGTATCGACATAAAGAGTTTCCATCGTTCATGACATCCTGTGTTTGTTTTCTTTAAAAATGTTCTCCACATACTATCGGATTAATTTCCTCATCGTACTTATATATATATATATATATATATATATATATATATATATATATGGTAAAGAATTGTGGTTAACGGATCGGACAGGCGTAAAGTCAGTCGGAGTTCGCTTCTGGTCGGAGTTAGTTGTTGTGTCTAGCCACACTGAAGAGGCGTGAAACGCCGAAAACGGTGTCTGTGGATGACTTATTATTGCTCGCGTAACCCGGTAGAGCTCTTTGGGAGCGGCTTTAATAAACTTTCATTGTTAGCATAACGCAATGATCATCTGTTTACGGATTTGATCTCTCTGGTGATCGTAAAGTATATACACAGATGTATGTATTTAAAACAATTAAAACACCGCTCCTTAAACAGCAGCTGGCAATGGCCTAGAGGTTAACGGATCGAACAAGCGTAAAGTCAGTTGGAGCTTACTTCTGGTCGGAGTTAGTTGTTGTGTCTAGCCACACTGAAGAGGCGTGAAACGCCGAAACACTGTATCTGTGGATGACATATATATATACACGGTATCTGTGGATGTCTTATATATATATATATATATATATATATATATATATATATATATCGGTTTTACCTTAACGACATTGTCACATCGTCTAACTCTCCATTTGACAGAAAATAGCTCCATTTTACAGCACCTAAAATTACATTTATGCCCCCACTCTAATTACCGAAATATCCTAACGGAAAATACACACATTCTGCACAAAGAAAAAAATAAACAAAAACTCCAAATACTAGAAGCTTTATACATAAAACAATACAAACCATCCTTAAACAAAATTAATTTCCAATGCAGTACACACATTTTAAAATGCCTATAGCACCTTTCCCATCAATTCTCCTCCTTCCAGCCTCCACATCCATTAATATATATATATATATATATATATATATATATATATATATATATATATATATATATATGGGGGAAAATATAGATATGAATTCGACAATATATAGAAATATGAAAAATGAAATGTTCCAGAAAAGATGAATTTTTCATTATTTTGTGGCCGTTATGACGACGTTTAGAAAAAAACGATTTACATATTTCCAAATCAAGCATTCAAAAATATCCATTACCTTTTGAACAACAAAAAATATTTTCTCTTCTTTTTATCATATTGTCCTGAAGAAGGTTTTCTATGAACCGAAACGTTTATGTCGACGTTTAGAAAAAAAAAGATTTACATATTTCCAAATCAAGCCATTCAAAAATATCCATTACCTTTTGAACAACAAAAAATCTTTTTCTCTTCTTTTTATCATATTATCCTGAAGAAGGTTTACTATAAACCGAAATGGTTAAACGTCGACATAAACCTAATAAATTCATATTTTTGGGAACACT
>CM042139.1:24965567-24995567 GCA_023376005.1 Doryteuthis pealeii | reverse complement strand
ATTCAGAAGGACCCCTCCACACCAATAGAACTTCTACAGTCAACTCTAGATTCACCAATTAGCAACCCCCCCCCCCCCACCAAGAGAAGTAAGAAATTAAAAGGTACTAGAGCATGATTAGATACATGGATCCTGGTTGGTGTAAGAATACTTGAATGGGTGACAAAAGGTAAAACTACCAAGATTCAAAAGGAACCCCACACACAAACAGAACCTCTACAGTCAACTCTAGATTCACCAATAGCACCCCCCAAGAAAGTAAGAAATTAAAAGGTACTAGAGCATGATTAGATACAAGTGTAGCGATTATCTTACTATAGATAATGTCTGACGAAACCTCGGAGGAGAGAAGCAACGAGATTTCACGGGATTGTTAATTCAACATAGCAATTGTCTGACGAAACCTCGGGTGTAATATATTGTCTGATCAGTGCACCCAAGGACCAGGCTTAATAGGAAGTGCATGGGGTCAGGTGCAGCCTGGAAACGAAAACAGGATGTGGCCCTGACTGACCTTTTGCACCTGGAAATGCAGGTGAAGATTTGACATGATTTAGGTGCAGAAATCTGTAGGCGTAGCCCATAGCCAATGAAAACAGCCTGCGTGGGCGACGAGGCGTGTCTACAGAAAAACTGCGTAGGTGTCACGAACAAAGAGGCGTGACACTGGGGGGTCAGACTACAATAAAAGAAGCCCGTAGAGATCGATTAGGGAGACAGCGATCAGGTTCGAGATCACTTGAAAAGAACTCCCGAAGGCTCCACGTTTACGTAACCTGCCCACGACTCTCAGCTGTACACAACCGAGGGAATAAATATCTCATCTTACATTTTCCTAAATACAAGTGTTTGTGTTCTTTGACGGGTCCAGTGTGTAACAGGAGGAGAGAAGCAACGATATTTCACGGGATTGTTAATTCAACATAGCAATTGCTAATAACTTTATTCACCTTGTATCTATGGTTGGTAAACCTCTTTCTCTATTCTTAATACTCGTTGCGTTTTTACTATTATTTCTCTGTTATCTCGGATATTCGAGTTATTACATTTCACTCAAGTTCCTCGCCGTCCGTAATTCTCTTCTACAGACAACTCCGGTTCATTCCTGAATAGAATAGTTAACATTAACATGACAAACAAATCCCTAACCACTCTCGACATAAAATCTTTATATACCAACATATCTGTTAACAAATGTCTAAAATTACTAAAGAATCACCTCTCAAAAATACATTAAATTAACATGCCCTTTATCTGTCTCTAAAATAATCAAAATTTTTACCTTATGCCCGTCGCATTTCTATTTCCACTACAAACATTTTTAATAAGCAAAAATTTGGTCTACCCATGGGTTCACCACTAAATTGGAGTTTTTTGGCATTCCTGTACCTTGAATTCCCAGAATCCGGCCCGTTTAAACATATCCCTAATGACCCCATTTACTTCCGATACATAGACTACGTCCTACTTATTTTTTTCCAGTTATAGAAATTCTGGTCCTCACTAAGGAATTCTTTTGACTTTGTGTGTGCCTCAGTTAGTCATGCAGTTTTTTTCCCAACCCACGTACAGCATTTAGTTATTTCTGAGTCCCTAGATAATTGGCATAACTGTGTATGCTGCAGATGATTTTCTGCGTCTTACGTCGGGGAGAGTGGCTATGACTACTACAGTGGAAAATAAGAAAATAAATCTACTACTCGCTAGAAATCCGCGAGCTATTTAGAGAAGGATAAAAAAGTACATGGTAAAATAATGACCCATATACCGAATACAAGGAGGAAAAGGTAGCCATGATGAACAGACCAAACTGGATATATGATATCTAAAAATGCAGAGAAAGTCGTAAACTTGGTCACGTGAGGTATGGAAAGCCGGAGAGTAGAAATATCAGCAGGGTGCCAAACCCATGCAGAGGTAAAAAAAAAAAAAATCATAAGTGGCATCTTCCAGAGAGACGTATTACAACAAAACTATTTGTATATCAATCATCATCATCAGGTCACGCAAATAGGACAGATACCCACAGCTCTCTCTCTCTCTCTCTCTCTCTCTCTCTCTCTCTCTCTCTCTCTCTCTCTCTCTCTCTCTCTCTCACACACACACACACACACACACATACACACACACTTTTTCTCCCTCTCTCTCTGTTCCTCTCTATTTATCTATCTTTATATATCTCTCCCTGTTCTTACTTTTCTAGCAGTATCCAGTGTGTCTTGTTCGTCTTACATGGGTGGTTTGCGTGATAGAGCTTCCATTTTGTTTAATGGCATATCAACAGCTATAGGTTATTTAATATAAAATATTGCTGAGTTTTCTGTCTATATGACTTTTAAGCGAATAGTTTATAAATAAAGATTGACTTGGTTTTATAATCGCTATAAATGATTTTCATTAACTTCATGTGTATTAATAAATTGGTAGAATTAATAAGCTGGAGGCTGACCATCAGCCACTGCCTTCTAGTACTCATATGATAAAAAATCTCTGATGTTTTCTATAAGATCAATTTGAAGAATACAGTCGAGTGTTAGGGCTTCATAGGACCAGCTGATTGATCGGATGGAGTCTTTCCGACGGGTCGTCTAGCCCAAGTAAGGGCTGAAGTAGAGTATTGGATATCACGGGACTACTTAGTACCCGGGTCATGAACTGCTCGGCTACCACGATCTTATCCTCAGGATTCAAGAGTCACCACCCATGGCCAACAGGTATGCTCATTGAAGGGGTGTTCCAGCCAACAGGGCGGACTCAGAACAGGACATTCCTCGTGGACGCCTTTCCGACGGGTCGTCTTGCCCAAGTAAGGGCTGAAGTAGAGTATTGGATATCACGGGACTACTTAGTACCCGGGTCATGAACTGCTCGGCTACCACGATCTTATCCTCAGGCTTCAAGAGTCACCACCCATGGCCAACGGGTAGGCTCATTGAAGGGGTGTTCCAGCCAACAGGGCGGACTCAGAACAGGACATTCCTCGTGGACGCCTTTCCGACGGGTCTTCTTGCCCAAGTAAGGGCTGAAGTAGAGTATTGGATATCACGGGACTACTTAGTACCCGGGTCATGAACTGCTCGGCTACCACGATCTTATCCTCAGGCTTCAAGAGTCACCACCCATGGCCAACAGGTAGGCTCATTGAAGGGGTGTTCCAGCCAACAGGACATTCCTCGTGGACGCCAAGAACGACAACAGTTTCAGATTTCTCATGAACTGCTCGGCTACCACGATCCTATCCTCAGGCTTCAAGTATCACATTCCTCGAGGACGCCAAGAACGACAACAGTTTCAGATTTGACTAAGGTGATTTCGTGATAAATCAAAAGTGACTCATATGTATGTTCATGTATTTATGTCTATGTGTACATGCCTTTCTACTTGTGTATGCGTGTGTATTTGTGTATGCGCGTGTATGTCTTCATATGTATTTGTGTGTATGTGTGCATGCGTCCTGAGTTCATAAGTTTGAAAGGCCAGCCGTGTCGGTGGAGCTTTAGATTACACCGACTGCACCACTGCACCCAGTGGGGCCGTCTGTTGGCCGTGAGCGGCAACTCGTGAGGCTTAAGTATGGAACTCTGGTGTCTGAGTAGTCCATGACATGCAACACTCCACTTTGGCCACTACTTAGGCTGAACGGAATGTCGGAGAGACCCCCTCCGATCAATCAGCTGGTCACGTCAAACCCTAGCACCTATATAATTGTTCCAACCCTATTGTTTTTATGGCAAGCTCCATCCCTTTTTATCATAAATGTGCTACAAGGCGGTGGCTAATGGTCTTATTGTCCTGGGTATCACGTTAAAGTTCCGATGATGAAGTTCCAATTATGGAGTATGGGGAATGTAAAAAAAAGTCGGGGCGGCCTAATGTCGGTATCATCCAGACAGCGATGAAGTATATCCCCTTTTCACTAGCGCTAGACAAGGAGATTATTTTAGCGTCTGAGGTGGAGCGCCACACCTACCATCAGCTCCTTACTTTTCCGCACAGATCCCTGTGCTACTCATAACGCTGAGTTGGCGAGGCGGGTATCGAACTAGGAACCTTGTGGTTTCTAGCCGAACGCTCTACCGACTGAGTTATATATAATATAATATCTGAGGTGGAGCGCCACACCCATCATCAGCTCCTATCGTCATTTATTTCCAGATCCACTCTGAACTGGAGTTGGGGTACCTGTTAGGGTACCATCTATGGTTTAAATAAAAAAAAATATGTGTTTAAAAATGTGTTTAAAATATTGAGTTTAAAAAGATTGAGTTTTAAAAAAAAAATTGAATACCCATCAAGAATGAATGAAACTAAACGTCATCGGCATAAAATAACCCAACAAGGGTTGACATGCCATAAAATCCAACCAACCACAATTATATGGCTTCGATTAACTAATTCTATCTGATAATAATTTATTTGCGTACAGTTATATAGTTTCATAAACTTGGTCACGTGAGCTATGGAAAGCTGGAGAGCAAAAATAGAAATAGCAGCAGGTGGCCAACCCCATGCAAAGGTAAAAATCTTAAGTGGCATCTTCCAGGGTAACGTATTACCAACAAAACTATTTGTATATTAATAATCATCATCAGGTCACGCAAATAGAACAGATACCAACATCTATCTATCTATCTATATCTATCTATCCATATCTCTATCTCTCTATCTATCTCTATATCTCTCTATCTATATCTCTCTATCTCTCTATCTATATCTCTCTATCTATATCTATATCTCTCTCTATATCTATATCTATATCTCTCTGTCTCTATATCTATATCCATATCTCTCTCTATATATATCTATATCTATATCTATCTCTCTCTCTCTCTCTCTCTATATATATATATATATATATATATATATATATATATATATATATATAGTTCAATGAGAAATCAAAACAAATAAAAGTTTTTGCTTTTATTTATTTAATTACGGGGACGGTATTACAACCAGCGGTTTCTTGCTGAAAGCATTCATCGGGTAAGACGAAAAGTTCCTTTGAAAATGACAGAAATTGTGTAAATATATACATATATATCTATATCTCTCTCTCTCTCTCTCTCTCTCTCTCTCTCTCTCTCTCTCTCTCTCTCTCTCTATCTATCTATCTATCTATATATATATATATATATATATATATATATATATATATATCTGTTCTTACTTTTCTAGCAGTATCCAGTGTGCCTTGTTCGTCTTACTTGGATGGTTTGCGTGATAGAGCTTCCATTTTCTTTAATGGCATATCAACAGACATGGGCTATTTAATATAAAATCTTGCTGGGTTTTCTGTAAATATGATTTCTAAGCGAATATTTTATAAATAAAGATTGATTTGGTTTTATAAATCGGTATAAATGATTTTCATTAACTTCATGTGTCAAATACTCTCAATTTTGAAAAAGATATATTTAATCTATAGGTGTGATCCTAACAGGTACTACCGGTCAGAGTGGACCTGGGAGTAATAGCAATAAAGTGGTACACCACACTCCCCGAATTTCCAGAGCTGGGGATTTACTATCAGATACACTTTAGTGTCATACACTGGAGACCCCTTTTTTTCAAGAGAGAAGGTTTTTCTCTTCTACATTGTATACAAGAAATATAAAATTCAAGATATTATTTTGTTTACTAACTACGATTAAAAAATGACGGTTTTGTGTAGTTGCTAATGAAAAGCAAGCATTTATATAGTTTCATAAACTTTTATCAAATATTATTAATTTTGAAAAAGATATGTTTAATCTATAGGTGTGATCCTAACAGGTACTACCACTACCGGTCAGAGTGGGCCTGGAAGTAATAGCAACAAAGTGGTACACCACACTCCCCAAATTTCCAGAGCTGGGGATTGACTATCAGATACACTTTAGTGTCATAAACTGGAGACCCCTTTTTTTTTAAGAGAGGAATTTTAACTCCTCTACATTGTATACAAGAAATATAAAATTCAAGATATCATTATTTTGTTTACTAACTACGATTTAGAAAATGACGGTTTTGTGTAGTTGCTAATGAAAAGTGAAACTGAGAATAAAGAAATTCAAGTGAAAAGTTAATAATGCTTGTCAATGTTTCGTCTAATAAAATTTGATGTTTTTTGCGCCAGTTGAAAAAGATCCAATGAAATTCTACACATACAACAGAAAATGACGTTGCTTTTAGTTTTATCATCAAAAACTCATAAATTCACACGAATTTTGTTTTAAGTCATTTTCAGGTCGATTTTATGTTTTTGTTCGCTTCTATTTGGGAACAATTTTGTATGAATTCTGTTCTAATATCACTACAAAAATCATAATACTCATAAAAATGCAAATATTTACTAATTATGCTAGAAAATGATTGAGCAAGTCACTCGACCCCAAAGCGCCATTTGATTATGGCCACCTAAAAAGCAATATATAACATATTTTATGACTGGATGTCTTAACAATTCTAATCGATGGCCGCCATATTGAATGAAAGAGAAAAAATGGCTGCCATATTGAATGAAGGAGAAAAATGAACCATTGACAAAAGCGTTAGTATGGTGAATGCGAGGCGCGATTTTACTATTTACGATCAAGTTAAAAAGATGTCAAAGAAAATAGAAAGAATAAAATGTTTTAGAAACTGTGGACGCCAGACCCATTGAGGCAATGAAACCAATAAGGGTAAATAAGGCAAATGTGTAGCAGATCGTAAGACCACAGGATAAAGATGAAAAAAATAAAGAATAAGATTTGGAAAATACCAGGGAATTGAAATGTGTGGACATAAAGATTAGTCAAGCCTATAATAATTGAACTTAAAATTGTGGCAAGATATTTATAAAAGAAAAAGATTGTATGAATGAAAGGACAGAAGGAAAAAATGAAACCGTTCACATTATAGCAATGATGGAAACTTCAAGAAAGTTGATGAAGAGTTCCAGAGACTTTCTGCCTCTCAGTTTGCATGAATAACCACCTAATATATAGTAGTATACCCAAAATAAGGAAGCGCGTGGTGTAATGGTTAAAGTCATGGGAAATGGACTCGTCACCCCGAGTTCAAATCCTGGACATGGTAATTGCATTTCACTTAGCGCTAATACCCTTGGGAAAGGTATGAATTTTACTCTACCTCCAGCTATGGGTAAATAGTAGGGCAGATTGGGCTCTTTAACCTTGGTTAGGCAACCAGTCGAGGAGAAGGAAAAACTCTAAATTCAAACCTGTTAAACTCCGCTTAAGAAATTGACCTTGTGTCACATCCTGTTTGTGCGGAGGAGTTGGTAAATATACATACCCAAAATAAGGCTAAACTGCGTTTATGCCAAAATGAATTTAGCCCCCCCCCGAAAATAATTTACCAAAAATCAGGGAATTAATTTTAATTTTTCAGTGTTTAACTATCAAAGAATGATCTTTATAATGCATTATTTATTCTATTTCAAAACTTTCTCATTTTTTTCAGGTCATTTAATTTTGACCCCCCCTCCTTATGTTGGGGGCGTAACATTTTTGCGAGTTGGTCTTATAGTTTTCTAATTACAGTATAAATAAAGAGATAAAAGACCGAATTTATGAATAGAAACAAAAAAAAAATTCCACGGTGGCCATTCTATGAGAAAATAAGTACCGAAAAACGAAAAAGTAAAATTTTAAAAAATAATAAATAATTAATTTTTTGGAGATTTCTTTTTTACTCATTTTGATAATTATTTAATTGGTTATTATCTTATAGAAGAAAAAATTATACATCGATATTTTTTCTGCTTAAAATCAAGGGGTACATTTTCAATCGAGTTTTTCTTCAAAAAGTATATTTTGATGCAATAAAATAAGGTTTGCATTAAATAGATATTTATTTTTAGAATCTAAAAATATAACATTTTAAACTTAACATCAGGCTTTTCATATTTTAAATGAATTTTATATATTAATTTTACATAGCAAAAATACGAAATTAAAGTTTTGAAATAAAATAACTGATGCATTATAAAATTCATTAATTGATAAATCAATAATGAAAATTTCATTAAAATCGGATAATTACCTGATTTTTGGTAATTTGTTTTACAATCGCGAATGTTACATTAAAATTGTAAACAAGCCAATAAAACCACTTAAAAAGAACCAAAAATGGCGTAGGCGAAAAAAATTGACCAAAACAAATCGTTTTAAATACATTAGAAATAAATTGCTAATGTAATGATATTTTTCTTTTTTTATGATGGTCATTATGTTACTACTTATCGATTTAGACAAAGTTTAATAGATTTAATTATTTTTAATTCGTTTTTAAAACTTGTAGCAGCCGATTTTTTTGGGTATACCTAATATATAGTGTGAACATGCTGTAACATTATGACTCTCACTTCGGAATGGAGGGATGACGTGTTATATGAAAATAAACGATGTATACTTATCTCTAGGTACTACTTTGAGAGGCTCGAATCTGGATGCTGGGCTGATGTTGAGTTGGCTGGTCCTAGCAGGACCTGTGGCTATATCACAGTATGATAATTGTAACATTATCGGCTCTCATGTCAGAATGGAGGGATGACGTGTTGATAGTAAAAATAACCGTCGTATACTTATCTCATTTTCTGTACAACGTGGAGAGGTTCGAATCTGGTTGTTGGGCCAGTACTGAGGTGGCTGATAATTCTTTGATGTTTGGAGTCTGGAAAAACAAATTGGCATGCTGGGAGACATCTTGCCTTGTGCCATTTTTAGTTTTTAGTAATAACACAAGGCGACTTATTTGTTCTCGTGTGATTTTTATTTTCCCCCAAGCCAAACTGCTCTGAGTAAGAGACCACGTCTCACTCTCTCAACGCATCGTTCCAAACTGTCCTAACATTCTCACATCTCACTCTTCCTTTCTCCCAATTCACTACATGACACTTCTAGACCAGTAGAAAAAAATGCCATGTAGCGTTGTACTAATTCCTCCTAAAAATTTTTCCATACTAACCTACTCTCTCTCTCTCTCTCTCTCTCTCTCTCTCTCTCTCTCTCTCTCTCTCTCTCTCTCTCTCTCTCTCTCTCTCTCTCAGGTTACAATGCAAATTCACTAACAATAACAGCAACAATAACCATATGTACATGAGAAGACCTGGACATGGTTAAAAAAAGAAACCTCAAGAGAGAAACTGAGCCTCTCATAATTGCAGCACAAGTCACTGTCATACAAAGTATATCAAAGTAAAAAAATAGATAAGACACAACAGAACAGTAATTATAGGGACAGAAATGAAACGATCAAATACCTAATAAGCAAATGCAGCAAACTAGCACATCAAGAGAACAAGATTAGACACAACGAGAATATAAAAACTAGACACGACTGGGTTGGGAAGGTGATCCACTGGGAATTAATGAAGAAACTAATTGTTTACCATTCAACCAAATGGTATTTCTCAGAATTTTTGAGACGAGGCTTGATGATTAGTATTATCATTGGAAGAGAAGACGCCTCAAAGAATTAGCTCATATGATAGGCTGTAGTGGGTTGTAGTGGGTTGTTAAGTAGACCGAGCATAGAAATGAATACAATATGGGAACCCATAATAAAAAAGGCTAGATCAGATCTTTTTAAAAACAATATGAGTCTAGGTAAAAAAAATCATATACAAGAGAATAGGTAGATATTCTAGCCAAAATAAGACATTAGGTTTATAAGTTCCCAAAATTCACACTGGATAAGGTAGTTAGGTTAAGACAGTTCTAAGTGACAGTTATCTCTGGATTGCAGGTTCAATCCTGATCAAGGGCAGCAGTAACATAGAATATTAATTAACACAGCTTAACCTGAAGAAGGCCGGAGGGCATATCGGCCGAAACATTGTAAATATAACAATTAAGATGAGGACAATAGTCCGAATAACGCAGATAATACTAACCAAATGGTATATGAACAAACCGGAATCCGTTCTAGAGAATGAGATGCATAAATTTTTTTAGGACTTTGAGATACAGATGGGTAATCTTATCCCAACCAGAGAACTATCACTGGTATCCATTAACAAGAAGAGAAATGTTATCTAGTAGTAAAGAAAACGAAAAGATTGACAAATACTCGGAGCTTGCCAGAGATTTAAGGAAGGGTGAAGATGATGCTAACTATAGTTGGTTCCCTTTGAACGGTCCCCAAGGATTTGGATAAAACACCTGAGGAATTGAAAATTAGAGGAAGAACAAAGACTCTCCAGACAACAACAGCATTGTTAAGATCGGCTAAAAACTGAGAAGATTTCTGGAGACCTGAGAAGACATCCTATCAGACATTACTCCAGTGAATGACCACCAGCTAACGCTGGTGGGAAAACTCGCAAATAATAGTAATCTTATTATAATAAAGATTCGGTGTCTGTCTGTCTGTAATCAAAACTACGTCACTGCTTACACAACACCCTCAGGAATTGCGTAAGTTTATCAATGAGTATTTAATTTACATTGTAGTCAAAATCATTAATACATTAATTAAAGTAAGTCGTCGGGACGGCCTAATGTTGGTATCGGCCAGACAGCGAGGGAGTCTATCCCCTTTTCACTAGCGCTAGACCAAGGAGATTATTTGAGCATCTGAGGTGGAGCGCCACGCCTATCATCAGTTCCTTACTTTACCGCACAGATCCCTGTGCTACTCATACGCTGAGTTGGCGGGGGCCAGTATTGAACCAAGAACCTTGAGAACCTTGAGATTCCTAGCCGAACACTCTACCGACTGATCTAAACCGGCCCCTCTTATTAATTAACGATGTCTCTATGAAAATCTGAGTTAGGTTTACCTCAACATAGCCCATGTTATTAGTGCGTTTAAAATCCTGCAATGTGGTTTATATATCATAAGAAATAAAGGTTTACATAATATACGTTGGGGTTAATTTGTATACTGGTTTTAACAAAACCGGGTTTAATAAATAATTACTTGGAGTTATTGATCTCTAATAGCATTGGTTTATTCTCCAACGTATTAAAATCAATCATATGAAGATTTAATATAGGAACCAATGAAATATAATTAAAATAAGTGTAATCTTTTTATATGCGTTCTTATTTAATTTCATTAAGTCTTTCTAATTTAATATATTTCATTACATTAAAACTTAAATACTTATGCACGGAGGGCGCATATTCTTGCTGATAATAATAATAATAATAATAATAATAATAATAATAATAATAATAATAATAACCCAGCCAGGAGATCAGACCTAATTTTGATTGACAAGAAGAGGAAGACTTGTCATCTCGTGGATTTTGCCGTCCCGGTCGATCACAGAGTAAAAATAAAAGAGAAGGAAAAGATCAACAAATACTTGGACCTTGCCAGAGAACTGAAAAAACTGTGGGACATGTGGGTGAAAGTCGTACCAATTGTAATTGGGACCCTTGGAACAATCCACAGGGGGGGGAGAAAGAGCCTGGATGAATTGGAAATCAGAGGAAGGATTGAGACCATCCAGACTATAACATTTTTTAGATCGGCTGGAATACTCAGAAGAGTCATGGAGACCCGAGGAGACTTGCTGTCACTCAGCCCCCAGTGAACCACCGGCTACGACAAGTG
This sequence comes from Doryteuthis pealeii, assembly GCA_023376005.1. NCBI lineage: Eukaryota > Metazoa > Mollusca > Cephalopoda > Myopsida > Loliginidae > Doryteuthis > Doryteuthis pealeii. The sequence continues at coordinate 24,984,014 of CM042139.1, read as the reverse complement.
TGAAAAACTCGAATGGAGTGAAATAATGATAATAACGGGAGATAATATTGGTTGGGTGGATGTGAAAACAAAAATAAAGATGATTGGTCAGTATTAAGAATGCTGTCCTCTCTGCTCTAAAAAGGACTAAATGGTTGGTTGGTTGGTTGGTGTTTAAAGGCATATCAACCTTCGTGGGGTGTTTCATGCTAAATCATTTTATATATAATGATATGTTTAACTTCAAGTCTATTGATAAATTGGTAGAAATTATTTTATATTTCATTAACTTCATGTGTATTAATTGGTAGAAATAATTGTTTGTTGGTTATTTTCTGTAATGGCATATTAATCCCTGTGGGTTATTTAATGCCGAATTTTGTTTTGTGTATATAATTTTAAAACTAATTGTTTATAGGTACTGGTACTGCACTCTATTCTACTAAGAAACATTACGGACTAGGATTACAATGAGTATCTACTGATACTACACTCTTTTCTACCCAGGATTTTAAGGAACACTACAGACGGATTACAAGGAGATATACTAAGACTACACTCTTTTATACCAAGGATTTCAAGGAACACTACAGATTAGGATTACAAGATATACTTATACTACACTCTTTTATACCTAGGATTTCAAGAAACACTACAGACTAGGATTACAAGGAGATCTACTGATACTACACTCTTTTCTACCTAGGATTTCAAGGAACACTACAGACTAGGATTACAAGGAGATCTACTGATACTACACTCTTTTATACCTAGGATTTCAAGGAACACTCCAAGACTAAGTAATTCCAAGGATTAACCAACTGAACCAACTAAGTTAATTCCGACTCGAATTTACCAACACAAAAACTAGACACCTAAGATGGCGACCAAAATTTTAACAAATGCCAAAAAGCTACAATGTCATTGACATTTGTGCTATAGAAAGCAGGGATGAGACAAAATAAAACAATATGGTATATTTTTAATTTCACGATAACCTTTATATCGGGAATCACTGCGACATCGTTTGTGTAAACGGACGAAGGCGACTGTGGACAAATAAATTGGTAATCGACTCTCATTGTAAAGTCTGTTGCCGTTACAATGTAAATACGAAATAATCAGGTGAGAGTTTTCTTTGCTGATGGAAGTCGTATAAAACCGATGCTTATTCTAATGAACAAATAATTGTCTGTTTCTCTAATTTCTTTTGGCGCGCGTATTTGTATTGTAACCGACAAAACTGTTTCAAATCTTCTGTTTTATTTTCATAAACTTTCCCTTACACAAAATTGAATTATCTGCAGCGCCCTGTAAAGACATTTAAAAGTAAAATAACAGATATTCATTAATCAGTTGCAGACTTTACAATTTGAAGTACTGTCGGCGGGGCTTTGAATAAGCTAACTGCATCCTAACCCCAAAACGGACTGTTCAACCATTATCCTGTCTTGTTCAATTAATTTATCAATAAACTGATAGAATTAATAAACTGGTGGTTGACCTACAGCCACCGCATTCTAGTGCCTATATGATAAAAAAGGTGCAAGAGAGCAATTTGAAGAATACGGTCGGCACTTAGTCGTATAAGTGATTGTCCTGTGCTTGAGGCGCTCCCTTGAGGGGCAATGCCGACGGGATCAACACAATTTTTCACCCACCACGCATGAGCTTCGGTTTCTGGGTGGTCCCACGTTAATAGGGCCTTGTGTTTGACCCGTACAAGTGGGGTACGAGGTAAATATCTAGTCTTATAAGTGATAGAACTTGTTTGTTTGTTTGTTTTGTGTATTTTACGGCATATCAACCTTGGTGGGTCATGTAATGCCAACAAAGTTTTGAAATAAATTAATTCTTGATGGATACACATTTATTTATAAACACGTTTGTTTCTATTTAATCCATAGATAGAGTTTAACATAACGTTAAAAACGTTATAACCAGGACATCAAGACCTGCACCCACTGCCTTCTAGCACCCATATGATAAAAAGGGTTGGGGTTTGCCATAAGGGCAATGAGATCGAAGCAATCATATAGATGCTAGTGCTTGACGTGGCCAGCCGATTGATTGGAGGAGGCCTCTCCGACCTCCCGTCTAGCCTAGGCAAGGGCCTAAGTGGGGTGTTGCATGTCATGGACTGCTAATCCACCAGGATTCCGTCCTTAAGCATCACGGTTCGCCATCCACGGCGAACCGGTAGCCTCATAAGGGTTGATAGGGCTTGACATGACCAGCCGATTGATTTAATCGGGCCGTTCCAACCACTCGTGTAACCCAAGTAAAAGCCATAGTGAAGTGTTGCATGTTATGGGACCACTTAGCATCCGCTTCACAGACCGCTAAACCATGATCATGTCCCCCTCAAATAAAATGTGCGTTTGCATCTATTAGTTATTAATTAAATAATTATTTTGAATATTTTGCACATAAATTTTACACAAAATCGTAGGTATTTATTTATTTGTAAACTTTCTAGTTAACCTCTTGTTACTGTAAAAAGGGCGAGAGTTAAAAAATAATTTTTGAAATTGCTTACTCAAATTCTGAGTGTATAACATAGGGTTGTTTTTATTCTATTTATTCTATTTTGACTATAAATTAAATACTCATTAATAGACTTAAGCAAACATTGAGAATACTGTGACATAAGCTGTGACAGTTTTGGTTACAGACAGAAATACACCCAATCTTCATTATTAATAAGAAGAATCAAGAATCAGTAGAGTTATTAACTAGGAAAAGAATAACAAATGACCTAACATAAGTCTTTGTAAATCATTTCTTCCATCTATTCCTACATACAGATAAGTTTATATGCTTATATAATAAATGCACAAAAAGTTAGAGCAATATAGTTTTATGTAACAATAGTTAAAATATCTAAATATGATTTAGTTACAAGCAATTCTATTGCTCCATAGGATACAGATCTTTAGTATGAAGGTATTATTCAGTGTAGTATCCTCATCTTTATTGTTATTTCTCATCTGTTTTACTACATTATTACAAATCCAATGTTAAGATAACTGAGTTTTAATTGCTTGTGAGATATGCAGCTTCCCATCTACCACCCAAAAATGGCTCAAAAATAGTTCATGGGTCTTATATGTCAATTTGAGATATCTGCTTTTAGGCCACAGTCCTAAAGCGATTTTCGTTCAGTTCTATCGGATGTAAAAAATGGATCAATAATTTTTACGTAATATTTGTTTTGTTTTACGGCATATCAACCTCAGTGGGTCATTTAATGTTGATAAAGTTTTGAAATAAATCAATTCTTAATGGATAATACAATTTTTTATAAATACATTTTTCTATTTAACCCATATATGGGACTCTAACAGGTACTACCACTCCGGGTCAGAGTGGACCAGGGAGCAATGGTGATGAAGGGATGCTCCACATTCCCCAAACCTCCAGAACTGGAACCTCACCATCAGATAAAGTTTAACGTCATTCCCAGGACATGTAGACCCGCAGCCACCGTCTTCTAGCATCCATATGATAAAAAGGGTTGGGGCTTGCCATAAGGGCAATAGGGTTGGGAAAATCATATAGGTGCTAGGGCTTGACGTGACCGGCCGATTGATCGGAGGAGGCCTCTACGACCGCCCGTCTAGCCCAAGATAGGGCCAAAGTGGAGTATTGCATGTCATAAACTGCTCATCCACCTGGGCTCTATCCTTAAGCATCACGGGTCGCCACCCACGGCCAACAGGTGGCCCCATTGGGGGAGTTTTACCCCTCTGCAGAGGTGCAGTCGGTGCACTCTAACGCCCCAGCCGACAAGGCGGACGTAATATTTAGATAAAATCACAAAAAGAGTATACTTACTTTTTGCATATAAGTTTCTTGGTTTCATAATTAATTAATTAATTTTTAAATGATTAAAATACGTATAAAAACTACTTAGCTCCGAAATAAATAAAATAGCCAATGAAATTAGTGATCTTATGTGCGAAGAGTAACTATACTCTTTTTGTGATTTTATCTTAATTATTACGTAAAAATTATTGAGCCATCTTTTACATCCGACGGATTTTAAAAAGTAAATCACTTTTCGCCTCTGGGACTGTAGCCTATTGGTGAATGTTAGCACATACACGGTATACTAACAGTACAAGGGCCTAACCTAACTTTATATCACTACTAACAGAAGTACCCGGTCTATGACCGAAATAAAAGAATTTTAGGAACACCAGAGAGGAAGGGAAAGAGAGGAGTAAGAAAAATAGTTTAGCAAATTCCTTATCAAATTTTTTTTAAAAGAATTCATAGCCCTTTAGGGGTTTTGCCCTTCGGCAGAGGTGTAGCCGGCGTATTGTACAGCCCCAGCTTGCAATTGTCTACTGCAGCCCGTAAAGACATTTAAAGTGAGACAACAGATATTCATTAATCAGGTGCATACTTTTTTGTAACTTTCATATATATATATATATATATATATATATATATAATATATATTTGGGAATAAAAGGCCTTAAATACCATGGGTATCGTGGTTATGGACCATTTCCACTCGCGAGTATGCTCACGAGCTTCTTCAGACCACTGATATATTTTATTTAGACAGGCACATAGACAATAAAAAAGACACTTGAAAAGAAATAATACAATATGACCACCCCTGAATGAGGGAGGTGAAATGTATGAATATAAAATGAGTTTGGCCATGTGCCTGTCTAAATAAAATATATCAGTGGTCTGAAGAAGCTCGTGAGCATACTCGCGAGTGGAAATGGTCCATAACCACGATACCCATGGTATTTAAGGCCTTTTATTCCCAAATAACTTTGCTCTGTTTACAATAATTAAACATTGAGCTCTCATACGGAACCTGAACTCTACAAAAACTACTGGTAGAGAATTAGGACCCACCTAGAATCACCTTGTACCAAGAAACTTGATACCGCACCAAAGTATATATATATATATATATATATATATATATATATATATATATAGTTATGAATTAATGACAAAATGAATGAATGAGATAAAAATGAATGAGATGAGTGGAATAAATGAAAAATTCTTTCCCAGGGACCTCTCTCAAAAGTTAAAAAAATATCAAAAAATAAATAAAATTTTTTGAGAGTGAAGTCCCTAATGGAAAGTTTTCCTCATCTATTATTGGACTCTCTTGAAGCATCAAATTAATATAATTATTATATAAGTTATTGGAAAAGATAAAATCGGTCGCTTACCTTCGTGGTGTTCTATTGAGAAAAGATTTGAATTATTTTATATATATCTAATCTAGTCTGGTCCACATCCGGTGGAATATTGCAACAATCAGTTTTTAATTTTAATATGACATATATATATATATATATATATATATATATATATATATATATATATATATATATATATATATATATATATATATATATCAACCCCTCCGCACGAACAGGATGCGATACAACGTCAATTTCTTAAGCAGAGTTTAACATGTTTGAATTCATCGTTTTCCTTCTTCTCGACTGGTTGCTTAACCAAGGTTAAAGAGCCCAGTCTGCCCTACTATTTACCCATAACTGGTAGGTGAGAAATTGGATTCATACCATTCCCACGGGTATTAGCGCTATGTGAAACGCAAAATAGCCAGGATTTGAACTCATCTCGTCGTGTCCATTCCCTAAGACGATAACCATAGCACCACGCGTCTCCATAACTTCTAGGCATAAGATAACTGGATATGGGTTGACATGCCGTTAAAATCAATCAGCCAGTCAATCACTCACAATCCGATTGTTTCTATTGTTTACTAAGTGAGGGAGTCTGTCCTCTTTTCGATAGCGCTAGAACATGGAGATTATTTTTGCTGAGGTGGAGCGCCACACTCACTATCAGCTCCCAGTGCTTTACCGTACAGATCAGATTACCCAAAGTGTGCTACTCATGCGCTGAACTTGGTGGAGACCGTTAACCGAACCTGGCACCTTGCGATTCCTAAGATGCTGTTATTGGAGTGGTTACCAGTTTTTGACTATTCATGCACTGAAGTTGGCAGGCATTGGTATCGAACCTGGAACGGATCGTTTACCGACTGGGCTAAACCGGCCTATCGGTAAAAGCTTACTGAGTAAAATACAAAATAGGCCTCAATCTAATGCATTAAAGAAAGAATGCTTGCTTAGAAAATCAGCATACAAAATTTGATTATTCCGTTGACTCGAACACTAACCTCTTGTACTGGTGAATATACTTAACAAGGGATTCTCGGTGTTTCAAGTTGCATAATACTTCGTATGATTAATCTTTTGTAGTTGATATTCCAGGGTCAATGGTGAATCCAGTATTGCATAGCTTGGAATATTAATTGACTTTCTCTAACAGAAAGGCACATATCAATTTTCACTTAAACTCTATGACGCTGGTAAATTACATGAAAACGACACCTGATTCTTTTCCCTATCTATTACCTATAATATCTATTATATTCTCTACAGGAGGTCACAACCACTTAAATAACAAATGCTGCACAATAATCACACTTATCTTTACCTTATCAAATAAAACAAATAAATTTTCAAGTACTTTTTCAGTTGTTCTCATTAAAAAAGAAAACACTTCAAAATGTGCCTTTTCAAATAGAAAATGGATAAATTGTTTGTATTTTTTAAAATTGTTCGGACTATTGTCCCCATCTTCATTGTTATCTGCACAACATTTCGGCCGATGTGCTCTCAGGCCTTCTTCAAGTATTTCTTGTCGGAAATCCCTCTTCGAACTTGGAGGTCTTTTCTTCGAACTCGTGAACCTGCATGTCGTATTCGGGACCCTTCATGGAACTTCGAACCGAACCCTTTATTCAATCCATGGGGTCTACTGTTCTCATTCCGTTAACCATGACTGGGTACAATACGATAAATTGTTATATTCTCAACGTTTCGATCGATAAGCCCTCCAGTCTTCTTCGGATGTTCTGTGTCAAATTCGAAGACCTTTATTTCGTAATCGGGGGCCTTCACGGAACTTCGAACCGAACCTTTTATTAATCCATTGGGAGTCAATAGTTCTCATTCTGTTAACCCGAATTTGACAAGAAACACGTGAAGAAGACCGGAGGGCACTTCAGCTGAAATGTTGTGTATATAACAATAAAGATGAGAACAATAGTCCGAAAAATCCAAATAATACAAATTATCAAACCTTATCAAAAAATGCTGGCAAATAATTACATAGGTAAAGTCGGTGGAGTGGCCTATTGTCGGTATCAACTGGACAACGAGGGAGTCTATCCCCATTTCTCTATACCAGGGAGGTTTTTTGCTGAGGTGGAGCGCCAAAGCTAACGTCAGCTCCCCACTTTACCGCACAGATCAGATTATCAAATCTGTGTTATTCGTGCGTGGATTGGAGGGGACCAGTATCGAATCCGGAACCTTGCGATTCCTAGGCAGGTGTTCTACCGACTGAGCTAAACCGGTTCAATTCTTTGTTATTTTGTCGTCAAGTAAATTTGTTTTTCTTTACCGAGAAGAGAAACGAATAAAAAAAAATCAAATTCAAAAGTCGTCTTATACAACCACCGAAACGCACGGTTAGAGTCGTATGAAATGGACTCTGCGACCCGAGTTCAAATCCTGGGCGAAATTGTTTGCATTTCACATTACGCTAATTACCCTTGAAAAAGGTACAAATCCAACTATGATCCCTCCAGCTACGGGTAAATAGACGGCATACTGAACTCTTTAACGTTGGTTAGGCAACTAGTCTAGGAGAAGGAAAACTCTGAATTCAAAACTGTTAAACTCTGATTAAGAAATCTGGTGTTGTTTATCCACCGAATTCTTATTTCTTATGGGTTTCTTTACCTCAGTTAAATAATGGACCATTCCGTTTTTATTATAAAAGAAAGAAAGGAAAGAAAAAGAACATGTTACACAAAAAATGTAATTAGAAAGAAAGAAAGAAAGAGAGTAGGGAAATATAGAGAGGGGGCAAGCGCGCAGAAGCTATAACGCTAATCTGTTTCAATCGAACTTAATGAGAAGGTGAAAAGAGGGAAAGAAAGAAAGAAAAAGAGAGAGAGAGAGTTAAATCAAGATTATTATATTTTTTACATATTGAACTATTTCGCAATAGCTCTTAAGTAAACACGTCAAACGTTGTAATAATTAAATTATCATACGTTGGTATATCCACAGTTCCTTTCTAGTAATATCTTATTATATTAAGACTTAAATACCTGTGCTAGGTGGAGAGCGCTTATGTTTGCTAGTAACAATAACGTTATTCCCACAGAACTTTGAGAAAAGAATAGCGAAATAAAATAAAAATGTATTTAAAATACTAGCAAAATAAAAAACACACTTCGGGCGGTGTAAAAGTTAATTTTTAAAATATATTACCTGATGGGGTGGGAGTTAAAAAATCAGGTTATTAGGGTTATTTGCCGCTCATCCCACTTATGAGGGCTTGGTAGAAGGACATTTTTATGTGGGCCCACCCACAGCCGAAGCCTATGGGTGGTTAGTGGAAAAGATTGCGTCGATCCCGTCGGCATTCACCCACAAGTGGGACGCCTCAGGCGCTGGGCAATAAACCCAACCCTGCCCCTTTAAATCAAGGGGGCAGGTATTGCCTGGGGGATAGCCCCCTGGGATCGACGCTATCATTTTACTAAATCTGATCCAGCGGCCGAAGCTCACTGGACCTCCCGGTCGGGAGTTAAAAATTCAGTGTCAGAGAGTTTGTACAATACGTAAGTAAAATCATCAAATTTATTAAAGGAGTAAAAAAATAAAACAATTTGAAATGGAAATTTGATTTATTAAAACTTGTTTTAAAAAACAATGGGGACCGTCTAAGGTTGCATGCTCAAATGTTGAGTACATTTATTCTATGTTATGAAGATTTTGGGTAATGTGACGTAAGCAGTGACGTAGTTTCCGGTTACAGAAAAATGAGACCTAACCTCCATTATCAATAGATATGTAGAAATAAATGTTTACATAGTATATGGTGTGGATAATTTGCATACTGGTTTTAACAAAACAGGTTCAATAAATAATTATGTTTCTAATATTATTGATTTATTCTTTAATGTATTAAAAGCAATGCTACGTATAATTCAATATAGAAATCAATTCAAATAAAATCAAAATGAGTGTAATCACTTTATATGCATTCATGAGCCACGTCACTTGGGGATTTGGAATACACCAACTGCACCTCTGCAGAGGGGTAAGACCCTTCAAATGAGGCCACCTGTTGACCGGGGGTAGCGACCCATGGTGCTTAAGGACGGAATCGTGGCGGATGAGCAGTCCATGACATGCAACACTCCACTTTGGACCTTACTTAGGCTAGACGGGCTGTCGGTGAGCCCATCAATCAATCGGCTGGTCACATCAAGCCCTAGCACCAATATGATTGTCCCGACCCTATTGCCCTTATAACAAGCCCCAACACTTTTTATCATACGGGTGCTAGAAGGCGATGGTATTAAGTATGAGGTTAAACAGTTCTGGAGGTCTGGGGAATGTGTAGTACCCCTTTATCCCCATTGCTCCCAGTTTCGCTCTGACCCGGACTGGTAGTACCTGTTAGGGTCCCATCTATGGGTTTAATAGAAAAATATGTTTATAAAAAAATAAGTATCCATTAAGAATGAATTTATTTCAAAACTTTGTCAGTATTAGATGACCCACCGAGGTTGATATGCCGTAAAACCAACCAAACAAACAATTATATGCATTCATATATAGTTTTGATAGTCTTTTTAATTTGATATAATATTACATTAAAACTTGAATATTTGTGCCCGACTGGGAGTGTATATTTTTGCTAGTAAAGGAGGCTGGGGACCAACTTTAAGGAAGTCTAGAAAGGAACAAGTCATTGTATCCCGATTATGCATTGGTCATACAAGACTAACGCACTCCAATATACTCAAATAAGAACAACCACAATGTGGAACATGTCAAACACCTTTGACAGTTAAACACTTATTCATGGAATGTAGGTTTCTTGCTCACATCAGAAACCGTTATTTTAAAGCAAACAATATGAAAGATATGTTTGAAAATGTCAACATAGAGGATATTCTCTCTTTTTTTAGGGAAATAAATTATACCATAGAATATAGACATGAAACAAATCAATACCATACAACATAATCCCCGATAATGCTAACATATTTTTAAAATCAATTACTAAAAGTATAAATATAAATACATGATATGTATAACTTCCTAACCGTTAGGCATGACATAACCCCAGACGGGTTGATATGCCGTTAAAATAAATAAACAAACAAACAAACAAACATAAAACTTTGAGAAGAGAATAGCGTGTTAGATCAGCTGTTTATTTCCAAACAGTGTTTTACTGAAGCTATCATCTTGTCAACAATTGTCGCTAGTCTCTTAGTTGGTAAAAACTTTACAGCGGAGATGAGTTTTTCGCTGAAGAAAATTGTCGTTTTAAATCCTAAACTAAAATCCTAAATCTTTCCTTGAAAGAACAGTCTAAGAGCAATGAACTCGTGATTGTCATATTTATTCTGAAACAAAGTTTTCTTCAAACTTTTTTCTAAATTAACTCTCAGTAAAGGCGCTTGTCGTGTAATGGTTATCGTCGTAGAAAATGAATATGGCAACACGAGTTCAAATCTTGTTGCATTTTACATAGTGTTTATACCTTGGGAAAAATACGAATCAAACTATTCTCCCTCTAGCTTAGGAGAAATTGTACAGCAGACTGGGCTCTTTAATCTCGGTATGGCAACAAGTCTAGGAGAAGGAAAATTTTGTATTCAAACCTGTTAGACTCCGCTCAAGAAATCTGGTATTGTTTATCCATCGAATTCTTATTTATGTCGTTACCTCAGCTAAATAATGGACCATTCCGTTTTTATTATAAAGAAAGAAAGGGAAGAAAAAGGACATGCTATATATATGTGTATATATATATATATTGGGGGTAAAATATGGATATGAATCCGACAATATATAGAAATAAGAAAAAAACATAATGAAAAAGTTTATCTAATGGAAAAAAGAATATTTTTCTCAAATAATTTCTCATTTCTCATTTCTCGTTTCATTTTGAAAAGATTTCCATCACTTTTTTCATCCTAATATCCTGTTGAACGTTTTAAAAACCCCGAAACGTTTTAACGTTGGATTTATTTCCAAATTCTTTATCCACAATATATATATTATATATATATATATATATATATATATATAATATATAATATATATATATATTACAACTTTACAATGTTGCTTTGATAAAGATATATTCATAATGTCGAAACAGATTTCTGTCAGCAAAAATTTTTAACATCTTGTTTTTTTATAAAACTTTCTTACACACACACACACACCACACACATATATATATATAATATATATATATATATATATATATATATATATATATAAGATTGTCGGAGATCACCCGAGAGAAATATTTTGTCATGAAATTATTTTCAATGTAGTTTGATTTTTTTCTATTTATTTTGGTGGATGTAACACGAGTATCGGGTTGTTTAAAACCTTTCTCGAGCTATTAGCTTGAAAGTGATTTTTAAGGATCTGAAACACGAGTTGCGCCCATCAAAATAAAAAGAAAGGATTCAAACCACTTTACGGTCCTTTTTCATTATATGTACTAGCAAGAATATGCACCCTCTTGAGTAAGTTTTGATGTAATGAAATATATCAAAATGGAAAAATTATTTTTTAAATTGATTTTGATACGTTGAAGAATAATCAATAACACTTAGTAATTATTTATCAATACTGATTTTGATAAAACCAGTATGCAAATTAACTACACCATATATTATGTAAATCTTTATTTCTTAGTGATATATAAGACACATTGCAGGATTTTAAACACACTAACAACATGTGTTGTTTTGAGGCAAATCTATCTCAGATTTTCAGAGACGTCGTTAATAAATAAAATTTATTCTATCTATGTAACAATGATTTTGACTATAAATTAAATACTCATTGATAAATTTATGCAATTCGTGAGAGTATTACGCCGTAAGCAGTGACGTAGTTCCGGTTAAGGACATACAGACACTGAATCACCATATATATGTAAAAATACACTCATACTACACAAAGAAAAAAACAAACAAAAACTTAAAATGATCGAAGCTCTATACATCAAACAAAAAACCTCACCTTAAACAAAATAAACTTCGAAACAAGTCAACATGTTCTCAAATGCCTGTAATTTCCCGCATATTCTCCTTCCGCTATTTCCCTTTCATTCTCACAAACTTGTGCCCCCCCCCTCTTACAAAAATCTCAACTGCTATCATTGTTTGAACCTACTACCAATTCCTACTACCTCCCACTACCAATTCTTACTACCTCCCACTACCAATTCCTACGTTACTGCTCGTTGTTTTTTTAATAACGAGACACCTGAAACAACCCATCAGTTTCATACCTGAAGATAGGAGATGGACATGCCGAAAGCGCTCGTAAAGAAACCTTTCGTGGGTTGCTACACCATTTCCACCCTGACATTAAAAAGATGGCCAGAAAATTAGAAAGGATCGAACAAAAACTTGTCCGACACGAATCATCAGTACAGTTTAAGGAAACATATATATATATATAATAAGATATATTTTTCTGTATGTGTGTGTTTGTAGGAATGTAAATTTCTTGAAAACATTGAAAACATTGAAAACATGATTTATGTTCGGATTGGCAGTTTATATTAATATATTTAAAAATAAATAAATAAATAGATAAAAATAAGAATAAAAAAATAAAGAATATAATAATATACAAAATAAATTAATTAAATAAAATAAATTAAATAATATATATATATATAATAGGGGTAAACTATAGACACGTGTTTCGAGGTATCACCTCTCATCAGTATAGTTATACGGTTTTAGCAGCTTATATATATAAAGAAAAATAATGAAATAAAATAAAATCTAGCAGAATCTATAATTACATTTTTGATAAAATTAATTTCATTCTAAGCTTATAAATCCAGCACACACGTACACACATGTAAATGTATATGAACAAGGCACGCACACACATACAAATAACACACACACACACATGATGTTGGGACTTAAGAAACACGCGCGTGCACACACACACACACACACACACAACACACACACACATACATACACACAACTGGTGATTTTGATAGATATTTAAACAAATTAAACACACCTCCCATAAATAATCAAATAGACCACCAATAACAACAACAGAAAGACGGTTTGGCCGAATTCTGAAATTTAATTAATACACCCACACATATAATTAATTAGGGTCAATGTAATCATTTGTTTTCTTTTTTATTGGGAGAGTTGTGCTGCTCTATATAGATGGTTTGGAAATGTTTGTAGCTTTAAAAAAATGTTTGTATCTTTAAGGAAATATTGTAATTTTATATATGAATTAAACTTATGTTTGTATGTGTGTAATTTGTAAATGTATTTTGTTTGTTTATTGTGCATTGTTGTGAATTTAGGGAATGAGATGTTTTAGATTATTTATTTGAGTAGTATCGGTATCCCTTTTAAAAACCGATATCAGATCTAATCTCTTGTTCGTATGTGTATGATTAGTATATACAATTTTTTTTGTTTTTTGTTGTTTTTTTGTTTGGTTTGTTTGTTGTTGTTGTTTTTGTTTTTTGTTTTTATGTTTTTTTCTAAATTTTAAGCATATTTCTTGTAAACAGGATTCGGATTGGCACTTTCGAGTAGGATTAAAATTCATTCTTTTTAGGTTCAAAGTGTCATTCAACGTTATTTATGACTAGGATTAGAGTCAATGTCCATATCAGTGAAAAACTCACTGTTATTCTACAAAACATAATACCTTAATTACAATAAATGAATATAATTAATAATCATTGCTCATCAACTCTAATGGTCACTTTACGAATTTAAGACAGGGATTGTTGGTTTTTTTACAAACGCTACTTAATAGTACATCCATAGATGTTTGAGATACGCCTGTACTATTAAGTAGCGTTGGGTGACATCGTCAGTTATGTTATTACTATTTCATTGGGGGTGGGGGGTTCAGGTCTTTCGACTCAATGCTCCCCTCACCAGTTATACCCCACAAGGGACGATCAAGCCCTAGTGCGTCACCCATCTTGTTCAACACTAGCAGATAAACTGGCTTTAAATAGACTTCTGCCAACGCAGACCTCGGCTTCTGTACACCTGTTTGGCTAATGCGTGAACCAATCAGCGTTCAGAGTATGTGTTTCAAACAGGTCTACGAGGCATAGACACTTAAAAAAATAATTTATTGGCAGGGCTGGAACTAGCGGTAAGTCAACAATTCCTTTTTAACATACTAAAAAAGTGAAGATTTACTTTAAAATTTTAAGGCTATTTTGTCACAACTTTAATTAAGAAATACGTTAATCAAATGTCATAAATGAAATGTCATAAATGAAATGTCATAAATAAATACCTTTTATATACAAAGAAAGTCAAATTGCATTCAAACAATTCATTTTAATTCATATTTCTTTGAGCTATTTGTAAAAAAAATATAATCCCTGTCTTAAATTCGTAAAGTGACCATTAGTCACTGAGACTTGTTGATCACTATTCCTTTCGTGAATTCAATCCTTACCAGGCGCCCCAGGCTTGTGGCCTTGTAGCAGGCTATGACATCATTGTACTTGTTTCGGAATTCATAGTTTCTGCCCTTATCTATCTATACATATATAATGGGTGGTTGGTATGTATGTATGTAGTATGTATGTATGCAAGGAAGGTTTCTGGTGGTGGAGTTGTGGGATTGTGAGGGACGGCAATGATATGTAAAGATTATGCTATTGCCATGTATGTATGTATGTCAAAACAACAATTTTACGGGAAAATCTCAACTGGCAAATGTCGTCAGTGCAAACCCAAATTGAGCTTTAAGGACTGCCACAAGGACACTCTGAAGAACACTGCTATTGCTGTGGAGGACTGGGAGAAGCTAGCTTGTAATATACCTGGTTGGGGAGCCACCAACTACCTGTCTGTGAAAGAATTTGAGTCCAACCGAATTAAACACCAAAAATTGAAGCGGGCTATCAGAAAGGGTAATTTTCAGCCCAGCAACATTCAAAGTGGAGAAGTTCCAACATGTAGTTTATGTGCAAGAGTATGTCTCTCTAGGGCTGTCCTGCTGAGACACCTGATAAAACACAAGGATAAAGTGTCAAATGCTACTGGCACCCAACTAGGATTTTTAAAAAACAGGAAATGGTCTTACTCGAACACGAGTTGACAGCCATTATTATGTCCGGATGAAACTACGAAAATGAAACAATTAACGACAAAGAATATAATATATATATATATATATATATATATATATATATATATATATTAAATATCACCAGTTCTTGCTTTTTGTGCAAAAAAATAAAGATTTAATTTATATTCGAATATATTTAGAAATTAAAATATACATAGAAACAGCATTGAAATTCTACTTAAAAATGTTCAGTATTTGTAAATGTCAAAAGTAAACATATCAATAAACCTGAATTCCCCCCTCTACCAAGGTGACGCTGGGTAATCGATTCTGGTTTCTCATAAAGAACCTAAGAAACATTGTGCTGAGATTGATGTAATATCTCAGAACATCAATGTACATCCTTTAAAAATGATCAAAGAATAAAACTGTTTTAAATGGACGAATCTGACACTATCGTTCGTAATGTTGTGTGTTAAATTTTCTTTTTTCTTGTCTGGTGTTTTTATCAGGTGAACAAAAGGTTTCTTTTTAAAAATATATTATTTATCATATTATCATCCTTCTATCAATTGTTGACACGTTTCAAAAGAAAAGTTGATTTTGAAGAGATGCTGTCAAGAGACGCCAAAAAGGTGCTGAGATCGATGGGAAATGTGAGTGAAAAATTGTCTTTGTTGAATCATTCTTTTTTAGGCCGAGAAAAGAATCGAAGTGAGAAAATTGTACTGCGATTTAAAAAAAGAAAAAACAAATCAACTAATGAAGAACAAAGAATTAGTTGCATTTATGAAGATCTTCCTAAGATGATGTAAGCTACGGGTTTACACATAACACTCACCGAAATTTGATATCCCTCTATTCCAGCTGGAAATATAATGAAAACTAGCAGGACCTGTGGATATACCACAGTATGATAATTTAATTATTACAACGTTTGATATGTTTACTTAAGAACTATTGCTAAATACTCTAGTATAAATATAATAAAACTAGCAGGACCTGTGGATACCACAGTATGATATTTAATTATTACAACGTTTGATATGTTTACATAAGAGCTATTGCTAAATACTCTATTATAAATATAATAACACTAGCAGGACCTGTGGATATACCACAGTATGATAATTTAATTATTACTACGTTTGATATGTTTACTTAAGAGCTTGCTAAATACTCTATTATAAATATAATAAAACTAGCAGGACCTGTGGATATACCACAGTATGATAATTTAATTATTACAACGTTTCATATGTTTACTTAAGAACTATTGCTAAATACTCTATTATAAATATAATAAACTAGCAGGACCTGTGGATATACCACAGTATGATAATTTAATTATTACTACGTTTGATATGTTTACTTAAGAGCTATTGCTAAATACTCTATTATAAATATAATAAAACTAGCAGGACCTGTGGATATACCACATTATGATAATTTAATTATTACAACGTTTCATATGTTTACTTAAGAACTATTGCTAAATACTCTATTATAAATATAATAAAAGCAGGACTGTGGATACCCTATTGCTAAATACTCTATTATAAATATAAATAAACTAGCAGGACCTGTGGATATACCACAGTATGATAATTTAATTATTACAACGTTTCATATGTTTACTTAAGAGCTATTGCTAAATACTCTATTATAAATATAATAAAACTAGCAGGACCTGTGGATATACCACAGTATGATAATTTAATTATTACAACGTTTCATATGTTTACTTAAGAACTATTGCTAATACTCTAGTATAAATATAATAAAACTAGCAGGACCTGTGGATATACCACAGTATGATAATTTAATTATTACTACGTTTGATATGTTTACTTAAGAGCTATTGCTAATACCTATTATAAATATAATAAAACTAGCAGGACCTGTGGATATCAAACAGTATGATAATTTTTAATTATTACAACGTTTGATATGTTTACTTCAGAGTGTTGAATTGTTTTTGTATAGTGTTACGAATTTTACGATCTTCCTAAGATGATGTAAGCTACGGGTTTACTCACCAGAATTTGATATCCCTCTATGCCAGCTGGAAATATAAAGAAAACTAGCAGGACCTGTGGATATACCATAGTATGATAATTTAATTATTACAACGTTTCATATGTTTACTTCAGAGTGTTGAATTGTTTTTGTATATTGTTACGATTTTTGTGGCCATCTTTAGGCTTCGAGCAAGGGCGTTGTTCAGCGGAGATCCTTTGTGTTAAGCAGAGCGCGATCCTTAGTGAAGAATCCTTTGGTTGCTCCTTGGTGTCCCTTAATATTGGTTATGATCTTTTGGTTGTTCCTTGGTGCTCCTCAGTCTTGCAGCTGGTTCGTCAATGAGTGCAAATGGACGCCTGTCAGTATCAGTGATTAAGTGTTAACCAACCACGTATTTGGGCATTGATTGGCTGAGGTTTAAAACACGTAACCTCGCTTAGTCTATAAATTTAAGTGGTGGATTGCAGCACGGCTTATATATCAAAATAATCCAACATCTATAAGGCATACTGTAATCCACCACTTAAATTTATGGACTAAGCGAGGTCACGTGGTTTAAGCCCAAGCCTATCAACAGCCGGAATACGTGGTTAGTTAACTATTTAATCGCTGATATTGACAACCATTTATTTGCATGTTATTCGACATTGACGAATGGACATGCAACATTAAGGAACACCAAGGAACAATAAGAAGATCATACCCAACATTAAGGGACACCAAGGAGGAACCAATGGTTTCTTCGCTAAGGAGCTTGCTCTGTTTAACACAAGCCTAAGGATGTCCCGAAAAATCGTAACACATAGCTATTGCTAAAATAGTTCAATATGTAAAAAGTATAATAATCTTGATTTAACTCTCTCTCACTCTTTTTTTTTCTTCTTCTTTTTATTTTCTTATTATGTTCGATTAAAACAAATTATTACTTCTTATTTCTCTCTCTCTCTCTCTCTCTCTCTCTCTCTCTCTCTCTCTCTCTCTCTCTCTCTCTCTCTCATTTAGTAAAAAACATTTCTTCCTGCAATATTCATTCCTCTTCTTTTTTCCTTTTTCACTTCCTCTCTCTCTCTCTCTCTCTCCTCTCTCTCTCTCATCTCTCTCGTCTCTCTCTCTCTCTCTCTCTCTCTCCATTTAGTAAAAAAACTTTCCTTCCTGCAATATTATTCCTCTTCTTTTTTTTCCTTTTTCACTCCTCTCTCCCTCGTCT
>CM042139.1:24870333-24965467 GCA_023376005.1 Doryteuthis pealeii | reverse complement strand
CGGCTTACCTTATGTTCCCTGTCACTCATGACCCCTTTCTCGGCTTCCCCTCGCATGCGACTGTACGTGACTGCAGAGCCCACCCTCGACAGACAGGCCCTGCCACACAGCGTCACATAATGGTCAGACTTTACTTTAGCAACGCTGTACGTGCCGTCCTCATGATCCGCCTTATGTAGAGGATGGGGTGCTCGAGCTGACTACCTCAAATCCTTACAGCTACCATCGGCCTGCCTTTCCAAGAGAATGTGTTACCCGACCCGAATTCTGTCAATTGGTCCTCATCACTAAAGCGACTTCCGCAATGGTCACGATGTCTTGCTCCATATCGAGAGTCTTTGACCACATACCAGTTCGTGGTTCGGGGTTCAAACCCTCAAGATTGAGATAGTGTCTGAACATGCCAGGTGGCTATTTAGCCTAGTTTGTCTAATATTTTCTGTTTCGGCCCGATATGTAAACAGCGCAGTCGCAGGCTGTTCTTGTCAGCTTAATTAGGGGAAGATGCCCCATTGATAATATATATATATATATATATAGATATATGTGTGTGTGTGTGTTGTGTGTGTGTGTGTGTGTGTTTTAATATTTAGTAACAATTAATAACGATTTCAATTTTTCACTATATTACATACTGTCGGATTCACTTCCATTTTCTCTTCATATATAAATATATATATTATATTATATATATATATAACAGAGTGTTCGCGGATAGATTGACATATTTATATTTGGTTATTTTTCTCGTGGGTTGGAGGGATTGACGCACACTACGCCTCATTTAAACCTTGGACCCTTCTTCATTCAGATACGCTGATGACAGATAGAATGGATGACTGGGAACCCACCTAAATCATGGAAGAGAATAACTTTTATTATGAATGATCTTACGCCGGCATCAAAATAAGGAGATTATCGTGCTGCCCCAATGCTCCCTGAACACCCTTAAAACAATCAGGAATGAACTAGAGAATTGCCCAATGGAGACTACGAGGCTGTGGCTGAAGAAATCAACAAAAAGACATCTGATTGCAAAATCAGAATTTCTCGAAAATCTACAGAAAAAAGGTTGGAGGACCCTCAGATGCCTACGTTGTGGACTTGCTAAATACTGAAGTCAAACCCTGGATAACAAAAGAATAGCCAATGGTAGCCGATATGTATGCAGCCAGTAATCAGCCCCCTGCTACACCTCTGCGGAAAAGTCAAAATGTTGTCGGCGAATTTTTTTATTGACTACACCAATGTTTGCCTTCAAACTCCCCAGATCATAACCCTATGGATTATTAATATGTATGGGCACTGTTGAGAAATATGACCATCCGCCGTGCCAGTACTACAAAAGCCCAGTTTAATCGACAGATTAAGGCTTAGGTTTTTGAGAACCTTCCCAGGGAAACTGCCCTAACATCAGCTTGCTCCAGGTCCGGAGCAGAATTGGAGCTGCTGATCGATGCTAATGGCGAGTGAAAGTGTCGACAGTATGTGTAATTCCGTGCTGTTGAATTTCTTTACAGAAAACTTCACAAGGAGTGGGATTAACAATCCTATACTAATATATAATAATATGCTAGATATATATATATATATATATTGTTAATCTATTATTGTTAATATATATATGTTAACAAATATATATAATATATTATATATATTCTAATATATATATATTTGTTAATCACCACTCCTTGTAGTTTTCTCACACCAGTCATATCGATGACTTATCACTGAATTCGGAGGACAACAATTCTCCTCCGGTCTCCGGGATTCTTCTGAGTATTCTAGAACCGATCTCACACTTGATGTTTGATTGTATGGTCTCAATTCTTCCCCAGATATCCCTATCATCAAATTAAATATGCACAGTGTCTTTGTTTTTACAGGATGCTGTTCATCTTGCTTAAACACAATCATGAGTCGAGTTATCATTGCCGCCAGTGCGAGTGAGAGCGTGAGAGTGAGCTGATAGCTTTTATATCACCTGAGACAGCGAAACGGAATTGATTAAAGGAATCCTTTATGAAGTGACTCAATATTAAATCAGCCCAGTTGCTTTCCTGTGACGTCAGCAGATTAAAATGTCTTTTTGGTGTTTTAAAACGAAATGCCGATTTAAAAGGGGGGAATAACTTATTTGGTTAATTCCTATAAGTCTTAACATGATCAAAGGGGAACCACAAAGGGGAACAGATAAATTATGTTTATCTATGATCTACTTAGGAAAAAAAGGAAGACGGGTAGGTTAAAGTTAGGTTCTTAGGTAGCGTTAGTGTTATGGTTTAGGGTAGTGCATTCTTTGAGTCCTTTGAATTGTCGACCTCTCGCCAATGCCCCTAAAATTTTGATGATAATGCACAAGATCTTACAACCGAGTCAAGACACAGACTGAATATATGTGTCAAAAAAGAAAAAAGGAAAGGGTCTCGCCTGGATAATGAGTTTGCGTAGATGCGACAATTCAAGGACTCAAAGAATGCACTACCCCTAAACCATAACACTAACCCTAACCCTAAAACCTAACTTTAACCCTAACCCCGTCTTCTTTTTTCCTAGTAGATCAATAGATAAATAAATAATTTATCTGTTCCCCTTTGTGGTTCCCCTTTGATCATGTTAGACTTATAGGAATTAACCAAATAATGTTATTCTTTTATCGCATTTGCGTTTTAAAACAGCAAAAAGACATTTTAAATCTGCTGACGCACAGAAACAAATGGACTGATTTAATATTGATCACTTCATAAGGATTCCATTTAATCAATTCCGTTTCGCTTCTCAGGTGATATAAAAAGTATCAGTGATTAGTTTAATGACATGCGCATGATAACTCGAACTCATGATTGTGTTAACAAGATGACAGCATCCTGTAAAAACAAAGACCACTGTGCATATTTAATTTGATGATAGGATAACTGGGGGAAGAATTGAGACCATACAATCAACATCATTGTTGAGATCGGCTAGAATACTCAGAAGAATCCCGGAGACCGGAGGAGAATTGTTGTCCCTCCGAATTCAGTGATAGTCCATCTGATATGACTGGTGTGAGAAAACTCACAAGGAGTGTGATTAACAATATATATATATATATATATATATTATATAATGTTGTGTGTGTGTGTGTGTGTGTGTTGTTAATTTGACACTTCCATGAGGAAAAAAGAAAAAGTGCTTGTAACTACAAAAATTAATGGATGTAAAGAAATTCAACAAGCACGGAAATTACACTACTGTCGACAACTTTCACTCGCCATTAGCGTCGATCACAGCTCAATCTGCTCCGGAACCTGGAGCAAGCTGATGTTACAGTTTCCCTGGAAGGTTCTCAAAAACTACCTTAATTCTGTCGATTAACTGGGCTTTTGTAGTACTGGCTCGGCGATTGGTGTATTTCTCAACAGTGCCCCATACATAGTAATCCATAGGGTTATGATCTGGGAGTTTGAAGGCCAAACATTGGGACTGGTGTAGTCATAAAAAAATTCGCCGACAACCATTTTTGACTTTTCCCAGAGGTGTAGCAGGGGGCTGAATACTGCTGCATACATATGGCCTACCATTGGCTATTCTTGTTATCCAGGGTTTGACTTCAGTATTTAGCAAGTCCACGTAGGCATCTGAGGTCCTCCAACACTTTTTCTGTAGATTTTCGAGGAATTCTGCTTTGCAATCAGATCGTCTGTTATGTTGATTTCTTCAAGCCACAGCCTCATAGTCTCCATTGCAATTCTCTAGTTTATTCCTGATTGTTTTTAAGGTGTTCAGGGAGCATTGGGCAGCAACGATAATCTCCTTATTTTGATGGCCGGCGTAGATCATTATAAAAGTTATTCTCTTCCATGATTTAGGTGGGTTCCAGTCATCCATTCTATCTGTCATCACGTATATGAATGAAGAAGGGTCCAAGGTTTTAAATGAGGCGTAGTGTGCGTCAATACCTCCAACCCACGGAGAAAATAACCAAATATAAATATGTCAAATCTATCCCGAACACTCTTATATATATATATATATATATATATAAATATATATATATATATATATATATATATATATATGAAGAGAAATGGAAGTGAATCCGACAGTATGTAATATAGTGAAAAATTGAAAAATCGTTTTATTAATTGTTCACTATATTACACACACACACACACAACACACACACACACACACATATATATATATATATATATATATATACAAATGCATCTTCCCCTATTAAGCTGACAAGCAGCCTGCGACTGGCGACTGTTTACATTATCGGGCCGAAACAAGAAAATATTACAACAAACCTAGGCTAAATAGCCACCTGGAATGTTCAGACACATCTCAATCTTGAGGGATCTTGAAACCCCGAACCACGAACTGGTATCGTGTCAAAGAACTCTCGATATGGAGCAGACATCGTGACCATTGCGGAAGTCCGCTTTAGTGATGAGGACCAATTGACAGAATTCGGGTCCGGTACACATTCTATTGGAAAGGCAGCCGATGGTAGCTGTAAGGATTGAGGTAAGTCAGCTCGAGCACCCCATCCTCTACATAAGCGGATCATGACGGACGGCACGTACACAGTTGCTAAAGTAAAGTCTGACCATATATGTGACCTGTGTGGCAGGGCCTGTCTGTCGAGGGCTGGGCTTCTCAGTCACGTACAGTCGCATGTGAGGGGAAGCCGAGAAAGGGGTCATGAGTGACAGGGAACATAAAAAAAAAGAAATAAAAAAGAAGCAAATTTGGGCCCGCTACATGCTCACAACTTGTAGAAATGGCTTTCTTCTGCGAAGAAGTGGCAATCACCATATCCCTGATATTTATGGTTTTGTAATTACTAGTCCCGAGTTATAGAATCCTTTAATAAGTGAATAAGTCCTGTGATATAGAATCCTTTGGTAAGACAATAAGTCCTGTGATATAGAATCCTTTGGTCCGTCGTCCAAGAAGATCCAAGTAGTAATGAGCTAAGATTAGAATCAGCCAGTATAAATAATAATATCAGCAGCAGAGTACTGCCAGTGATTGGACAAGAATATGGTCACATGATATCGCCCAATCTATAAATAAGATTGGGCGTCTAGCACTCACCTTATATCAGGAAAAGTTCAACAAATACATTATACATAGTGAATTTAACTTTTAAAAAACCCTTTTATCGTTGCAGCCGTGTTCATATTTATGAACCTCGGCTGAACAATTTTAAGGTCCTATGCACTGCTGTATTCATATTCTGCGCTACTTAATGATAACGGAAGAAGCGATCATGTGATATGGTTATCGTCAAATGAAATGGATACGGCGAATCGAGTTCAAATCCTGAACGAGGCTGTTTGCATTTCCCATGGGGTTAAACGAACGTGAGAATCCATCTAATTAAATAGTAGGGCAGGCTTTGTTCTTTAACCTTGGTATGGCAAGGAAGACTATAGTAACCTGTTAAAGTCTGCTTAAGAATTGGCCATGTTTCGAGTCTTGCTCTAGTGTAAAGGTTGGATAAATGGTAGATTTATCACAGGGTGAAGATGAAAGAAAGCGAAAAGATAGACAAATACCTGGACGTTGCCAGAAAATTGAAAAAAAAAAAAAAAAAAAAAAAAAAAACTGTGGAATATGAGGGTGAAATTGATACCAATAGTAGTTGGTGCACTTGGAACGGTCCCAAAATGCTTAGAAAAAGACTGGAGGAACTGGAAATCAGAGGAGGAACTGAGGGCATCCAGACAACAGCATTGTTGAAATCGGCTACAATACCCAGAAAGACCTGAGGAGACCTGTCTTCAGACTCCAGTGAAAGACCATCAGCTAACGCTGGTGTGAAAGACTCTCAAGGAGTGAAATAATTATAGATAGATAGATTGATTGATATATAGATAGAATAAATCAATAATAATTAAAAATAATTTAAAAAACAGAATTTAATTTTAAGACGCCCAAAAATGTTTACCGCACCTCATTCTGATGTTAGTACCAGAATACAAATAAATTTCTCTTTCCACAAATCTCTTTAATGTATGTTCTGCCATTTCTGTGAGCTAAATACTAATTTGATGAAATAGTAGGATGTATATCTAAAACTTATTTAACATACCCTTCCGCCCTGTCAGCCAGGGCGTTAGAATTCACCGACTGCAACTCTACAGAGGGTAAGAATCCCCCCAATGGGGCCACCTATTAGCCGTGGGTGGCGACCCGTGATGCTTAAGGATAGAGCCCAGGTGGATGAGCAGTCCATGACTTGCAATACTCCACTTTGGCCCTATCTTGGGCTTGACGGGCGGTCGGAGAGGCCTCCTCCGATCAATCGGCTGGTCACGTCAAGCCCTAGCAACTGTATGATTTTCCCAACCCTATTGCCCTTATGGCAAGCCCCCAACCCTTTTTATCATATGGGTGCTAGAAGGCGTAACTGAGTGTCTACATGTCCTTGGAATGACGTTAAACTCTATCTGATGGTGAGATTCCGGCTGTAGAGGTTTAGGGAATGTGGAGAACCCTTCATCACCATTGCTCCCTGGTCCACTCTGACCCGGAGTGGTAGTACCTATTAGGTCCCATCTATGGATTAAGTAGAAAAACATGAGTTGATGAACAAATAGTATTATCCATTACGAATTGATTTATTTCAAAACTTTATCGGCATTTAATAACCCACTGAGGTTGATATGCCGTAAAACAAAAACAACAACAAACAAACAAACATACGCTTCTCTCAGTATTTTTTTCACTCTGTGAGTTTTTTCTAACCAGCTATCAGGCACATGGTCACTCAACTCATGATAGTGTATTTTCTTTCACAAGATGACAGTGTTGTATAAAGCATTAAGCTTATTTAACATACCCTTCTCTCATTATTTTCTCTCTATGCGAGTTTTTTTCTATCATCTATCAGGTTACTCAACTCATGATAGTGTATTTTTCTTTCACAAGATGACAGTGTTGTATAAAGCATTAAGCTTATTTAACATACCCTTCTCTCAGTATTATTTTCTCTCTATGCGAGTTTTTTTCTATCATCTATCAGGTTACTCAAATCATGATAGTGTATTTTTCTTTCACAAGATGACAGCGTTGTATGAAAACAAAAACAAATGTGCATATTTACTTTGATGATAAAACAACAAGTAAATGTTTGCATTACTTTGTCGCTTACGACCAGATCCGCATTTTAAGATATTTTTACATGCTTAAACTAAAATATCGTAAAACCTTTATGTATATGAAATATATGTATATTTAAATATGTCTTCTGTACCATCGTGTTACTATGTGTTAGGGCCCAATTTATGCATCAAATATTTCTGTCTAAAAATTATTTTCATTTCTTAGGACCTTGTGAAAAAAATACTCTTAAGAAGCAACTAAGCAAAAAATTAAAATATGAACTTTCAATGAAGATGATTACCTAAACTCTATATAAAATAACCATGTACAGATTGACATGCCGTTAAAATTAATCATTCATGTATATGAATACATTTCTTAAATGTTCTGATAAGATTTCACTGAAATTTGAGCGACAGCCTGTCTCTTCAAGACTCCAAGACGATTCTAAGTATTCTAGCCGAGTTGACTTTTATGCCTTTTTACCCAGACTCATTTACAATTATAATACTATGAAATGCAACCCTTATTTCTATATGTTTGCATAATGCGTCACAGTATATGATATCAGAAAAATGATAGTGAAATTATCTCCCTCAGCAGCCAGAGGGCAGATCGACAACATACGATGTTGGCGGCAAAATCAAACCCCTTCACTTATCGTAAGAACTTCCACCTGGGGAGACGCGTCTTAACAGCACACCAAAACGACCGCGAGTTGAAATCATTCTAGTGCAACTTCACCTTAACTCAGCAAGATAAGTCTGGTCGCAAATGACATACATTTGCAGCAATCTTTTTGTACCTTTTATCAATGTATGTTGTTTAATTTCCAACTGTGTTTGTCTTCTTTCATCCGAAATTATTTGCCTGCCACCGGAGAATTAAGAGCTCCCTACTACCCGTAATTCCTATTAATCTGCAAATTATTGGCTATCGGATGTTAGAAGTTAATTGAAGCATTAAATGTATTTCTAAGTAAAGTCTTCAAACAAAGGTGAATATTTGATAAGTTTTATGATAGAATAGATGGTGTAACTAGCCAGATTATAAGGCGATCTATCTGATCTAAATAACCTAAATACCCACTTTGACAACCCCAAATTAGAAGGGTGACATATCCTCTGTGTGATCTATCTGTGAGTATATACAGTATTCAACTTTTTATCGGTTCATACTGAATAAAAGTTAAGAATTTATATTGTTTACATTATGTCTATAGTTTATAGGGCCGGTTTAGTTCAGTCGGTAGAATGAACGGCTGGGAACTGAAAGTTCCTGTTCGATACCGGCCTCGCCAACTCAGCATATGAGTAGCGCAGGGATATGTGCAGTAAAGTAAGGAGCTGATGGTAGATGTGCTGCTCCGCCCCAGACGCTAAAAAATCATCTCCTTGGTCTAGCGCTAGTGAAAAGGGGATAGACTCCCTCGCTGTCTGGTTGATACCGATTTTAGGCCACCCCGACGACTA
Source organism: Doryteuthis pealeii (assembly GCA_023376005.1). Taxonomy (NCBI): domain Eukaryota; kingdom Metazoa; phylum Mollusca; class Cephalopoda; order Myopsida; family Loliginidae; genus Doryteuthis; species Doryteuthis pealeii. The sequence continues at coordinate 24,956,894 of CM042139.1, read as the reverse complement.
CACTTTTTTTTACTAACATTATGTCTTAAAAGATAAAATTTACACAGTACTAGCTGATTACATCCCTACTCCTCTACATAGTCACCGTTTCTCTCAATAGCAATGTTCCACCTTCGAATGAGAGCATGTATCTCTGCCCCGTAAAGAGGGTGAGTCAAAAACTAATGACATTTTGTTTAGGACAGGTATAATTACCAACACAGGAACATGTATCATACATCAAAATGAAGATAGTCCTCTGTGGATCACATCCCTACTCTCTGCATAGTCACCGTTTCTCTCAATAGCAATGTTCCACCTTCGAATGAGGGCATGTGTCTCTGCCCCGTAAAAGAGGGTGAGTCAAAAACTAATGACATTTTGTTTAGGACAGGTATAATTACCAACACAGGAACATGTATCATACATCAAAATGAAGATAGTCCTCTGTGGATCACATCCCTACTTCTCTGCATAGTCACCGTTTCTCTCAATAGCAATGTTCCACCTTCGTATGAGGGCATGTATCACTGTCCATTAAAATTCTGTTGACTGTTCTTTGAGCCAGAAACGATGATTTGCAATTTCATTACATATAAATCCTATCAAAATTACCAAAATATCTTCTGTAATTCACAATTTTAATATTACAAATAAAACAAACACGTAACTTTAAAAAAAATTCATTTTAATTTTAGCGACTAAATTTTTCACAGAAAAAGGCAACAAGTTTGTACCAAAAATAAGCTCACATTAGGAGAAACAAAATAACAAACACACATTTCAATCGATATTTCTCTGTAATGACGTAAAAAGATTAGCTTGAATTTACTTTCGGTTATCCTGTCCCCAAAAATGGTGTGGCATGTCTATAATAAGCATCTAGTCATACGACAGTCAGTACATAAAAGTCACCCCTCCCCTCGAACAGAATAAATGAGGTACAGCAATAAAGTTAACTAGCGGGACCCGTGAAATTTTTCAAGAAACGAAACAAAAATCAAGAGAAGCTTGAACACTGGATACTTTCCATACTTAATTGAGTTTTGTTTAGTTCAGTTTGGTTTACTTTTGATCCTTTGAAAAAAAAATCACCTCCGTTCATTTTCAAAATAACATCCCAGCGAATCTGTCATTAACGGTCATAACCACTAAATACACGCGTACAATCGGCTGCAATTAATCAATATCTTGATTAATTCAGTGGATTTAACCCTGAAGATCCTTATGGTGAAACTCGAGTAGGTTATTCCTGTTTATACCATCATAATATATATATATATATATATATATATATATAATGATGAAGAAAACAACAACATAATCCACAGTGGCCAATATACCTGGACACACTGTAAACAAAATTAAATGTATCTTTATGGTTCAATTCCATACACACACATAGAAAACAAGAACTCGAATGGATATAAAATGCCCTGGTGTGAAATATGTTAGACGCATCCCGTGGAAACAAACTATCAAAGTAGTGATGGATCTGCGGGACTAGCTTGCTAATCCTCACATCATGATGGGATGTCCTCGCGTAAAATATGATAGTTATATACCGAACTCGCCGCCACGTGTTGGATATGACACATGTTCGCAAATATGGGACAGCTAGCGAAGATCAAACTCGTATTCAGTGGCAATGGATCTGCGAGACTAGCTTGCTAATTAATCATCATATCTCGATAAGACACCCTGGCGTCAAATATGGTATGCTACAATTTCTTTGTCTACAAAATGATAATCAATATAATACCAGTTGTGGTAGGGGCAACAGGGTTGGTGAAGCAAAACTTTAAAAAAGTACCTTGCCAGAATACCTGGTAAACCAAGCTGCTATGAAGTACAAATAGCAGATTTCAAAAGAGCATCCTCCATCCTAAAATCATCCTTAGAATACAAATACTTTTCATAAAGGAATCAAGTGTTAGACAATTGGTTACTAAAAATTGTTAAAAGAAATTGTTTGTTTGTTTGTTTTGTTTTACAGCATATCAACCTCAGTGGGTCATTTAATGCCGATAAAGTTTTGAAATAAATCAATTCTTAATGGATAATACAATTTTTTTATAAATACATTTTTCTATTTAACCCATAGATGGGACCCTAACAGGTACTACCAACCGGGTCAGAGTGGACCAGGGAGCAATGGTGATGAAGGGGTGCTCCACATTCCCCAAACCTCCAGAACTGGAACCTCACCATCAGATAGAGTTTAACGTCATTCCCAGGACATGTAGACACTCAGTTACCGCCTTCTAGCACCCATATGATAAAAGGGGCTGGGGCTTGCCATAAGGGCAATATGTTGGTGCTAGGGCTTGACGTGACCAGCCGATTGATCGGAGGGGGCTCTCCGACCGCCCGTCAAGCCCAAGATAGGGCCAAAGTGGAGTATTGCATGTCATGAACTGCTCATCCACCTGAGCTCTATCCTTAAGCATCACGGCTCGCCACCCACGGCCAACAGGTGGTCCCATTGGGGGAGTCTTACTCCTCTGCAGAGGTGCAGTTGGTGTATTCTAACGTCCCAGCCGACAGGGTAGTGTGAAAAGAAAATAAGAAAACCATAAAAAAATAATGTTTTGAAGTCTGTAGGTCAACATTTTCAAACCATTCCAGAAAGAAACCATATTCTTGTGAAGTGTGCAAAAGCTATGAAAAATCTATTAAGAGTCAAATTTTCAAAATTTTTTTAGACTTATTCACCTTTAGATGAATTTATGTTGAAAATAGTTTTTTCCTAAGATACATTAGGTGATAGAATTTTTATTAATAGGTCAACCCCCTCCCTTATTTCATGTTAATTAATTTGATAATTGTTAATAAACATTTGATAAATATTTTCTTCTGATTGTAACATTAAGTAAAAAAAAACAAGTTGAATTTTTAAATGTTTCAGTTTATGTTAAACCTTCATCAGGACAATAAAAAAAGAATAGAAAAAATTATTGTATAAACAAAAAAGGAAGAAAGTGTGTACCAATCATGTTTTAACTTTCGACTTCGCGTGTACCAATCACATCTTGACTTTCAAAATGAACAATTCCCAAAATACAATTATGTGCATTTTCTCTAAATACACTTCTTAACTCCTTATGATGCTTAAGGACAAGATCCTGGTGGCTGAGCAATCCATGACATGCAACACTCCACTTTGACTCACCCTAGTACTTATTTAGTTTTATCTATCTTTTTAAAAGTTTTATTAATAAGCTTGTATTATATTATAAACAACATTTACTAACACACCCTGTGAATGCACCTGTTATGTTATATGACCACTATAATGTCTTGACACCAAAATGGACTAATGTTCGCAGCACTATATATATTGGTAGGCATGTATACAATTGTATACAAAGAAATTGCATTCAAACAATTTATTCTAATTCATATTCTTTTGTACTGTAAAAAAAAAAAAATAATTTCTGTCTTAAATTCGTGAAGAGACCATTAGAGTTGACGAGTTATACCCCACAAGGGACGACCAAGCCCTAGTGCGTCACCCATCTTGTTCAACACTAGCAGATAAACTGGCTTTAAATAGACTTCTGCCAACGCAGACCTCGGCTTCTGTACACCTGTTTGGCTAATGTGCGAATCAATCAGCGTTCAGAGTGTGTTTTAAACAGGCCTACGAGGCACAGACACTTAAAAAAATTAATTTATTGGCAGGGCTGCAATTAGCTGTAAGTCGACAATTCCTTTTTAACATACTAAAAAAAATGAAGATTTACTTTGTAATTCTAAGGCTATTTTGTCACAACTTTAATTAAGAAATACGTTAATTTTCTACCATTAGATGTCATAAATGAAATGTCATAAATAAATAAATTTTATATACAAAAAAAAGAAGGCAAATTGCATTCAAACAATTCATTTTAATTCATATTCCTTTGAGCTGTTTGTAAAAAAAAAACAACATAATCCCTGTCTTAAATTCGTGAAGAGACCATTAGAGTTGATGAGCAATAAGGAATAATTATATTCATAGATTGTAATTAAGGTATTATATTCTGTAGAATAACAGTGAGTTTCCACTGATATTTGACATTAGTTCTAATCTTAGTCATAAATACCGTTAAGTGACACTTTGACCCTAAAAAGAACGCATTTTAATTCTACTCGAAAGTGCAATCCGAACATAAATCATGTTTACAAGAAATGTGCTGAACATTTAGAAAAAAGAAAGCAAATGTATAAAAATTACAAAATACGAACATGAGCTTAAATCTGATACTGGTTGTATATGTATGCAATATATATATATATATTATATAATATATATATATATATATATATATATATATATGTTATGTATAAACTTTGTTCTTGTGAACGTTGTTTTTTTTGTATTTTGAAGCATAGGGAAAAAAAGAAAAGGAAAAAAAAAAAAAACAAAAAAAAAAAAAACAGAACCAAAAACAGAATTTTATTATTCAAATGTTGTTCGGTCCCTGGTTCAATTAATTCCGATATGTCGAGCGAACATTCACCTTTTTTCAAGGTATAGAGAATAGAGATCTGGAGAAAAATGAAATACAGTATATACATACACACACGCACACACACACACACACACACACATATATATATATATATATATATGTATATATTATATATGCATATAATATATGTATATATAATATATAATTTATGTATATAAAATACATATGTGTATATAATAGGTATATATTAACTTAAAACGGGACTGTTACTTAGTGATGAATTTTTGAATATCTACAAATTGGTCATAAGAGACTAACGTACTCCTATATACAAGAACAACAACCACAATGTGGAACATATCAAACGCCTTTGACAGTTAAACACTTATTCATGGAATACAGGTTTCTTGCTCACATCAGAAACCGTTATTTTAAAGCAAACAATATGAAAGATCTGTTTGAAAACGTCAAAATGGAGGATATTCTCTCTTTTCTGATGGAAATATAATTATACCATAGAATATAGACATGAAACAAATCAATACCATACAACATAATCCCCAATAATACTAACACATTGATAAAACCAATTACTTAAAATTATAAATATAAATACACGATATGTATAACTTCCTAACCGTTAGGCATGACATAACCCCAGACGGGTTGATATGCCGTTAAAAATCAATAGACAAACAAAGAAAAATTAAAATGTGGATCTGGGCGTAAGCGACCAAGTTGCGCAAACATTCACTTGTTGTTCTATTATCCAAGTAAATATGCACATTCGTCCTTGTTTTTACAAGAAACTGTTATCTTATGAAATAATAATACACTATCATGAGTCGGGTTATCATGTGCCTGATAATTGGCCGAAAAAAAACAAACTCGCATAGAGTGAAAATAATACTGGGATAAATGTACATTAAATAAGTTTTAGATATATAAGATAGATATATAGATATATATATATATTTACCAACCCCTCCGCACGAGTAGGATGTGACACGAGGTCAATTTCTTAAGGGGAGTTTAATAGGTTTGAATTCAGAGTTTTCCTTCTCCTAGACCGGTTACCTAGCCAAGGTTAAAGAGCCTAGTCTGCCCTACTATTTACCCATAGCTGGAGGGAGAGTAGGATTCATACCTTTCCCAAGGGTATTAGCGCTAAGTGAAATGCAATTACCACATCCAGGATTTGAACTCGAGGCGACGAGTCCCTTTCCTATGACTTTAACCATTACACCACGCGCTTCCTTCCTATATAGATATATAAGTTATGTAATCATTTTACTTCTAAAAAAAAATCTTTAAACATTAAATAATTTTCTAGAATTTTAAGTTGTGTTATACAATTATTTTACCCCCCCCCCAAACATATTAAAACCGAATAACTGCACAAACTTCAGTCTTGGCAGTAGCATCAATCGGGAGCACCATCAGAAACGACTGCCAAGACAGAGCGACAGGTGCATGCACAACAAACACAACAGTGTTGTCAATAGCCACATGGACAGTTTCCCTGTGTTCCCAGTGCTTTGCAGACCTTACTTTTAGGATTACCCTTGTAATATATAAGTTATGTAATTATTTTACTCCTAAAAAAAAACTTTAAGAATTAAATAATTTTCTAGAATTTTCGGTTGTGTTATGAAATTATTTTACCTCCAAATAAAATATGTTAGGGGTGACAAGACTTTCGGACCAAACTGTACATTCATATTTGCATTATTTGTGTAGTTATTTCGTAAGAGTTCTTTTTTTTTCTTCTTATTGAATACAAATGATTTTTAAACGGATCTATTTGACCCATTGTTGTATATAGATTGTTATAGATCAAATTTGTATTTAGCTATTTCGGCAAAGCACACATTTGATAAATTTTTGGTTTTGGTATAATTTCAGAAAACTGTGTATCAGTTGGTTGGTTGGTTGGTTGGTTGGTTATTTTATGGCGAAGACATGAATAAGTGTTTAACTGTCAAAGGTGTTTGACATGTTCCACATTGTGGTTGTTGTTCTTGTTTGAGTATATAGGAGTGTGTCAGTCTTGTATGACCAATGTGTAACACGCTTAAACTAAAGTATCATAAAACCTTTATGTATATGATTGCATTTCTTACATTTTCTGATAAGGGTTCACTGAAATTTGAGTGACAGCACGTCTCTTCAATAACCCAGGACTCGTCTATGTATTATAGCTGATTTTAACAATGCTGTGGTCTGGATGATCTAGATTCTTACTCTGATCTCCAATTCTCCCAGTCTCTTTTTCCAGGATTCTGGGGGACCGTTCCAAGGGCTCAAACTACAATTATCATCGTCACTTTTATGTTCATCAGCTTTTTCAACCCTCTGGCAAGATCTAAGTACTTGTCTCTTTCTTTTATTTTGCTGCATGTTATATTCATTCTTGATAAGTAGTAAAATTTTAAAACTCATTTATTAACACATTTTTAAACTCTTTTTCTATTTAATCCAGTGGACCTGGGAGTAATCGTATTGAAGGAATACTCTACACTCCCCAGATCTCCAAAATTAGAACATCCCCATTAGATGCAGTTCAATGTCATAGCTAGAACACAGAGACTTTCGGAAAGAGAAAGATATTTGTATTTTCGCACTAACATTCAGAATGAGCTGCGATAAGAATTTTGGGAGTTTTAGAATTAAATTCCGTTTTTATTTTTTATAAATACTAGCAAATATATGCACCCTCCGGGTGCCAGTATTTTAGTTAAATTTTATAATAAAATATCATATTAAATTAGAAAGGCTAATGAAACTGAATAAGAATGTAGATAAAAAGATTTTGAACAGAGGGGGTATGATTGAAAAATAGAACAACTTTGAAACTAAATCTTCCATCATTTTCCGTTACTCCCGTCTTTCATTGGTAAATTTTCCTAATTAAACTGTTTAGTTAAAATAGGAAGTAAAGAATAATATTACAGTTATTTCTTCTTGTTGAGGGATTTCTTTTAAGATTTATTGAAGAGACTTTTGCTCATATTCAATAAGATAAAACCAAACAATTAGAAATCAATAATACTATTTATTAAAATCAATTTTTAAAGATCAATATGCAAATTAGCCTTCCCATTCACACAGTAAACCTCTATTTTGTTGTATATATAAATACAATTGCATGTTATTAGTATGTTGATATGGTCAACAGTGTAAGTAATGTAAAACAATTTTATTAATAATTGAAATTTAAATTAAATATAAATAAAATCATGGAGAATGTGATGTAAATAACAAAGGGAATTGTGACTTGAGTAGGGATATAGTTTCGGTTACAGACAGACAAACACACAATCTCCATTATAATAAGATTATTTGATTTATGCTATTATTTGAATAATGCTATCTATCTATCTATCTCATTATTATTATTATTATTATTATTGTTGTTGTTGTTGTGGTTGTTTTCACTCCTTTTGAGTTTTTCACATTAGCGTTAGCTGATGGTATTTTTACTGGTGTCTGAGTGACAACAAGTCTCCTCAGGTCTACAGGACTCTTCTGAGTATTCTAGCCGATTGCGGCAGTGCAGTATTCTGGATGGTTTCAATTCTTCCTCTGATTTCCAGATCCTCCAGTCTTTTTTTCCAAGTTTATTGGGAGCGTTCCAAGTGCACCAACTACAATTGGTATCACTTTCACTCTCATGTTCCACAGCTTTTTCAATTCTTTGGCACGGTCCAGGTATTTATCCATCTTTTCGTTTTCCTTCAGCTTCAACCTGTGATCTGCTGGAACCCCAAAGTCCACCAGTTGACACGTTCTCTTTTTTTTTGTTAATCAATACTAGGTCTGGTCTCCTGGCTGGGATAAGGTGATCCGTCTTTATCTCGAAGTCCCAGAGAATCTTATGCGTTTCATTCTCAAGGACGGATTCTGGTTTATGCTTATACCATTTTGTTGTATGGTCAAAGTTTATTTTTTGATAATTCCCAGGGATCACCTTCCCAACCCCATAGATTCCTCTGGGACTTCGAGAAAAGACGGATCACCATTATCCCACGCCGGAGACCAGACTAGTAATTGATTAAAAAAAAAAAGAGAACGTGGTCAAACTGTTGGACTTTGGGGTTCCACAGCAATCACAGTTGAAGCTGAAGGAAAACGAAAAGATGGATAAATACCTGGACCGTGCCAAAGAATTGAAAAAGCTGTGGACATGAAGAGTGAAAGTGATACCAATTGTAGTTGGTGCACTTGGAACGCTCCAATAAACTTGGAAAAAAAAGACTGGAGGATCTGGGAAATCAGAGAAGAATTGAAACCATCCAGAAATACTCACTTGCCGCAATCGGCTAGAATACTCAGAGATCCTGTAGACCTGAGGAGACTGTGGTCACTCAGACACCAGTAAAAATTACCAATCAAGCTAACGCTAATGTGAAAAACTCAGGGTGAAAACAACCCAACAACAACAACAATAATAATAATAATAATAATAATGAATAGATAGATAGATAGCATTATTCAAATAATAGATAATCAAATAATCTTATATAATGGAGATTGTGTGTTTGTCTGTCTGTAACCGAAACTATATCCCTACTCAAGTCACAATTCCTTTGTTATTTAATCACATTCTCCATGATTTATTTAATTTAATTTAAAATTTAATATTATAAAATTGGTTTTACATTACTTACACTGTGACCATATCAACAATACTAATAACATGCAATTGATTTATATATACAACAAAATAGAGGTTACTGTGTGAAATGGAAAGGCAATTTGCATATTGATCTTTAAAAATTGATTTTAATAAAATAGTATTATTGATTTCTAATTGTTTGGGTTTATCTTATTGAATATGAGCAAAGTCTCTTCAATAAATCTTAAGAAATCCCTCAAGAAGAAATAACTGTAATATTATTCTTACTTCCTATTTTAACTAAACAGTTTAATTAGGAAAATTTACCAATGAAAAGACGGGAGTAACGGAAAATGATGGAAGATTTTAGTTTCAAAGTTGGTTCTATTTTTCAATCATACCCCCTCTGTTTCAAAATCTTTTATCTACATTCTTTTCAGTTTCATTAGCCTTTCTAATTTAATATGATATTTATTATAAAATTTAACTAAAATACTGGCACCCGGAGGGTGCATATATTGCTAGTATTTATAAAAAATAAAAACGGAATTTAATTCTAAAACTCCCAAAATTCTTATCGCAGCTCATTCTGAATGTTAGTGCGAAAATACAAATATCTTTCTCTTTCCGAAAGTCTCTGTGTTCTAGCTATGACATTGAACTGCATCTAATGGGGATGTTCTAATTTTGGAGATCTGGGGAGTGTAGAGTATTCCTTCAATACGATTACTCCAGGTTCCACTGGATTAAATAGAAAAAGAGTTTAAAATGTGTTAATAAATGAGTTTTAAAATTTTACTACTTATCAAGAATGAATATAACATGCAGCAAAATAAAAGAAAGAGACAAGTACTTGATCTTGCCAGAGGGTTGAAAAAAGCTGATGAACATAAAAAGTGACGATGATAATTGTAGTTTGAGCCCTTGGAACGTCCCCCAGAATCCTGGAAAAAGAGACTGGGAGAATTGGAGATCAGAGTAAGAATCTAGATCATCCAGACCACAGCATTGTTAAAATCAGCTATAATACATAGACGAGTCCTGGGTTATTGAAGACGTGCTGTCACTCAAATTTCAGTAACCCTTATCAGAAAATGTAAGAAATGCAATCATATACATAAAGTTTTATGATACTTTAGTTTAAGCGTGTTACACATTGGTCATACAAGACTGACACACTCCTATATACTCAAACAAGAACACAACCACAATGTGGAACATGTCAAACACCTTTGACAGTTAAACACTTATTCATGTCTTCGCCATAAATAACCAACCAACCAACCAACCAACCAACTGATACACAGTTTTCTGAAATTATACCAAAACCAAAATTTATCAAATGTTGTGCTTTGCCGAAATAGCTAAATACAAATTTGATCTATAACAATCTATATACAACAATGGGTCAAATAGATCCGTTTAAAATCATTTGTATTCAATAAGAAGAAAAAAAGAACTCTTACGAAATAACTACACAAATAATGCAAATATGAATGTACAGTTTGGTCCGAAAGTCTTGTCACCCCTAACATATTTATTTGGAGGTAAATAATTTCAATAACACAACCGAAAATTCTAGAAAATTATTTAATTCTTAAAGTTTTTTTTTAGGAGTAAAATAATTACATAACTTATATATTACAAGGGTAATCCTAAAAGTAAGGTCTGCAAAGCACTGGAACACAGGGAAACTGTCCATGTGGCTATTGACAACACTGTTGTGTTTGTTGTGCATGCACCTGTCGCTCTGTCTTGGCAGTCGTTTCTGATGGTGCTCCCGATTGATGCTACTGCCAAGACTGAAGTTTGTGCAGTTATTCGGTTTTAATATGTTGGGGGGGGTAAAATAATTGTATAACACAACTTAAAATTCTAGAAATTATTTAATGTTTAAAGATTTTTTTTAGAAGTAAAATGATTACATAACTTATATATCTATATAGGAAGGAAGCGCGTGTGTAATGGTTAAAGTCATAGGAAAGGGACTCGTCGCCTCGAGTTCAAATCCTGGATGTGGTAATTGCATTTCACTTAGCGCTAATACCCTTGGGAAAGTATGAATCCTACTCTCCCTCCAGCTATGGGTAAATAGTAGGGCAGACTAGGCTCTTTAACCTTGGCTAGGTAACCGGTCTAGGAGAAGGAAAACTCTGAATTCAAACCTATTAAACTCCCCTTAAGAAATTGACCTCGTGTCACATCCTACTCGTGCGGAGGGTTGGTAAATTATATATATATCTATATATCTATCTTATATATCTAAATTATTTAATGTACATTTATCCAGTATTAACTCTATGCGAGTTTGTTTTTTTTCGGCCAATTATCAGGCACATGATAACCCGACTCATGATAGTGTATTATATTTCATAAGATAACAGTTTCTTGTAAAAACAAGGACGAATGTGCATATTTACTTGGATAATAGAACAACAAGTGAATGTTTGCGCAACTTGGTCGCTTACGCCCAGATCCACATTTTAATTTTTCTTTGTTTGTCTATTGATTTAACGGCATATCAACCCGTCTGGGTTATGTCATGCCTAACGGTTAGGAAGTTATACATATCGTGTATTTATATTTATAATTTTAAGTAATTGGTTTATCAATGTGTTAGTATTATTGGGGATTATGTTGTATGGTATTGATTTGTTTCATGTCTATATTCTATGGTATAATTATATTTCCATCAGAAAAGAGAGAATATCCTCCATTTGACGTTTCAAACAGATCTTTCATATTGTTTGCTTTAAAATAACGGTTTCTGATGTGAGCAAGAAACCTGTATTCCATGAATAAGTGTTTAACTGTCAAAGGCGTTTGATATGTTCCACATTGTGGTTGTTGTTCTTGTATATAGGAGTACGTTAGTCTCTTATGACCAATTTGTAGATATTCAAAAATTCATCACTAAGTAACAGTCCCGTTTTAAGTTATATATACCTATTATATACACATATGTATTTATATACATAAATTATATATATATATACATATATTATATGCATATATAATATACATATATAATATATAATATATATGTGTGTGTGTGTGTGTGTGTGCGTGTGTGTATGTATATACTGTATTTCATTTTTCTCCAGATCTCTATTCTCTATACCTTGAAAAAAGGTGAATGTTCGCTCGACATATCGGAATTAATTGAACCAGGGACCGAACAACATTTGAATAATAAAATTCTGTTTTGGTTCTGTTTTTTTTTGTTTTGTTTTTGTTTTTGTTTTTCCTTTTTTTTTTTTCCCTATGCTTCAAAATACAAAAAAAAACAACGTTCACAAGAACAAAGTTTATACACATAACATATATATATATATATATATATATATATATATATATATATATATATATATATTGCATACATATACAACCAGTATCAGATTTAAGCTCATGTTCGTATTTTGTAATTTTTATATACATTTGCTTTCTTTTTTTCTAAATGTTCAGCACATTTCTTGTAAACATGATTTATGTTCGGATTGGCACTTTCGAGTAGAATTAAAATGCGTTCTTTTTAGGGTCAAAGTGTCACTTAACGGTATTTATGACTAAGATTAGAACTAATGTCAAAATATCAGTGGAAAACTCACTGTTATTCTACAGAATATAATACCTTAATTACAATCTATGAATATAATTATTCCTTATTGCTCATCAACTCTAATGGTCTCTTCACGAATTTAAGACAGGGATTATGTTGTTTTTTTTTTACAAACAGCTCAAAGGAATATGAATTAAAATGAATTGTTTGAATGCAATTTGCCTTCTTTTTTTTGTATATAAAATTTATTTATTTATGACATTTCATTTATGACATCTAATGGTAGAAAATTAACGTATTTCTTAATTAAAGTTGTGACAAAATAGCCTTAGAATTACAAAGTAAATCTTCATTTTTTAGTATTTAAAAAGGAATTGTCGACTTACAGCTAATTGCAGCCCTGCCAATAAATTAATTTTTTTAAGTGTCTGTGCCTCGTAGGCCTGTTTAAAACACACTCTGAACGCTGATTGATTCGCACATTAGCCAAACAGGTGTACAGAAGCCGAGGTCTGCGTTGGCAGAAGTCTATTTAAAGCCAGTTTATCTGCTAGTGTTGAACAAGATGGGTGACGCACTAGGGCTTGGTCGTCCCTTTGGGGTATAACTCGTCAACTCTAATGGTCTCTTCACGAATTTAAGACAGAAATTATTTTTTTTTTTTTACAGTACAAAAGAATATGAATTAGAATAAATTGTTTGAATGCAATTTCTTTGTATACAATTGTATACATGCCTACCAATATATATAGTGCTGCGAACATTAGTCCATTTTGGTGTCAAGACATTATAGTGGTCATATAACATAACAGGTGCATTCACAGGGTGTGTTAGTAAATGTTGTTTATAATATAATACAAGCTTATTAATAAAACTTTTAAAAAGATAGATAAAACTAAATAAGTACTAGGGTGAGTCAAAGTGGAGTGTTGCATGTCATGGATTGCTCAGCCACCAGGATCTTGTCCTTAAGCATCATAAGGAGTTAAGAAGTGTATTTAGAGAAAATGCACATAATTGTATTTTGGGAATTGTTCATTTTGAAAGTCAAGATGTGATTGGTACACGCGAAGTCGAAAGTTAAAACATGATTGGTACACACTTTCTTCCTTTTTTGTTTATACAATAATTTTTTCTATTCTTTTTTTATTGTCCTGATGAAGGTTTAACATAAACTGAAACATTTAAAAATTCAACTTGTTTTTTTTTACTTAATGTTACAATCAGAAGAAAATATTTATCAAATGTTTATTAACAATTATCAATTAATTAACATGAAATAAGGGAGGGGTTGACCTATTAATAAAAATTCTATCACCTAATGTATCTTAGGAAAAAACTATTTTCAACATAAAATTCATCTAAAGGTGAATAAGTCTAAAAAAATTTTGAAAATTTGACTCTTAATAGATTTTTCATAGCTTTTGCACACTTCACAAGAATATGGTTTCTTTCTGGAATGGTTTGAAAATGTTGACCTACAGACTTCAAAACATTATTTTTTTATGGTTTTCTTATTTTCTTTTCACACTACCCTGTCGGCTGGGACGTTAGAATACACCAACTGCACCTCTGCAGAGGAGTAAGACTCCCCCAATGGGACCACCTGTTGGCCGTGGGTGGCGAGCCGTGATGCTTAAGGATAGAGCTCAGGTGGATGAGCAGTTCATGACATGCAATACTCCACTTTGGCCCTATCTTGGGCTTGACGGGCGGTCGGAGAGGCCCCCTCCGATCAATCGGCTGGTCACGTCAAGCCCTAGCACCAACCATATTGCCCTTATGGCAAGCCCCAGCCCCCTTTTATCATATGGGTGCTAGAAGGCGGTAACTGAGTGTCTACATGTCCTGGGAATGACGTTAAACTCTATCTGATGGTGAGGTTCCAGTTCTGGAGGTTTGGGGAATGTGGAGCACCCCTTCATCACCATTGCTCCCTGGTCCACTCTGACCCGGTTGGTAGTACCTGTTAGGGTCCCATCTATGGGTTAAATAGAAAAATGTATTTATAAAAAAATTGTATTATCCATTAAGAATTGATTTATTTCAAAACTTTATCGGCATTAAATGACCCACTGAGGTTGATATGCTGTAAAACAAAACAAACAAACAAACAATTTCTTTTAACAATTTTTAGTAACCAATTGTCTAACACTTGATTCCTTTATGAAAAGTATTTGTATTCTAAGGATGATTTTAGGATGGAGGATGCTCTTTTGAAATCTGCTATTTGTACTTCATAGCAGCTTGGTTTACCAGGTATTCTGGCAAGGTACTTTTTTAAAGTTTTGCTTCACCAACCCTGTTGCCCCTACCACAACTGGTATTATATTGATTATCATTTTGTAGACAAAGAAATTGTAGCATACCATATTTGACGCCAGGGTGTCTTATCGAGATATGATGATTAATTAGCAAGCTAGTCTCGCAGATCCATTGCCACTGAATACCGAGTTTGATCTTCGCTAGCTGTCCCATATTTGCGAACATGTGTCATATCCAACACGTGGCGGGCGAGTTCGGTATATAACTATCATATTTTACGCGAGGACATCCCATCATGATGTGAGGATTAGCAAGCTAGTCCCGCAGATCCATCACTACTTGATAGTTTTGTTTCCACGGGATGCGTCTAACATATTTCACACCAGGGCATTTTTATATCCATTCGAGTTCTTGTTTTCTATGTGTGTGTATGGAATTGAACCATAAAGATACATTTAATTTTGTTTACAGTGTGTCCAGGTATATTGGCCACTGTGGATTATGTTGTTGTTTTCTTCATCATATATATATATATATATATATATATATATTATGATGGTATAAACAGGAATAACCTACTCGAGTTTCACCATAAGGATCTTCAGGGTTAAATCCACTGAATTAATCAAGATATTGATTAATTGCAGCCGATTGTACGCGTGTATTTAGTGGTTATGACCGTTAATGACAGATTCGCTGGGATGTTATTTTGAAAATGAACGGAGGTGATTTTTTTTTCAAAGGATCAAAAGTAAACCAAACTGAACTAAACAAAACTCAATTAAGTATGGAAAGTATCCAGTGTTCAAGCTTCTCTTGATTTTTGTTTCGTTTCTTGAAAAATTTCACGGGTCCCGCTAGTTAACTTTATTGCTGTACCTCATTTATTCTGTTCGAGGGGAGGGGTGACTTTTATGTACTGACTGTCGTATGACTAGATGCTTATTATAGACATGCCACACCATTTTTGGGGACAGGATAACCGAAAGTAAATTCAAGCTAATCTTTTTACGTCATTACAGAGAAATATCGATTGAAATGTGTGTTTGTTATTTTGTTTCTCCTAATGTGAGCTTATTTTTGGTACAAACTTGTTGCCTTTTTCTGTGAAAAATTTAGTCGCTAAAATTAAAATGAATTTTTTTTTAAAGTTACGTGTTTGTTTTATTTGTAATATTAAAATTGTGAATTACAGAAGATATTTTGGTAATTTTGATAGGATTTATATGTAATGAAATTGCAAATCATCGTTTCTGGCTCAAAGAACAGTCAACAGAATTTTAATGGACAGTGATACATGCCCTCATACGAAGGTGGAACATTGCTATTGAGAGAAACGGTGACTATGCAGAGAAGTAGGGATGTGATCCACAGAGGACTATCTTCATTTTGATGTATGATACATGTTCCTGTGTTGGTAATTATACCTGTCCTAAACAAAATGTCATTAGTTTTTGACTCACCCTCTTTTACGGGGCAGAGACACATGCCCTCATTCGAAGGTGGAACATTGCTATTGAGAGAAACGGTGACTATGCAGAGAAGTAGGGATGTGATCCACAGAGGACTATCTTCATTTTGATGTATGATACATGTTCCTGTGTTGGTAATTATACCTGTCCTAAACAAAATGTCATTAGTTTTTGACTCACCCTCTTTTACGGGGCAGAGATACATGCTCTCATTCGAAGGTGGAACATTGCTATTGAGAGAAACGGTGACTATGTAGAGGAGTAGGGATGTAATCAGCTAGTACTGTGTAAATTTTATCTTTTAAGACATAATGTTAGTAAAAAAAGTGTAGTCGTCGGGGTGGCCTAAAATCGGTATCAACCAGACAGCGAGGGAGTCTATCCCCTTTTCACTAGCGCTAGACCAAGGAGATTGATTTTTTAGCGTCTGGGGCGGAGCAGCACATCTACCATCAGCTCCTTACTTTACTGCACATATCCCTGCGCTACTCATATGCTGAGTTGGCGAGGGCCGGTATCGAACCAGGAACTTTCAGGTTCCCAGCCGTTCATTCTACCGACTGAACTAAACCGGCCCTATAAACTATAGACATAATGTAAACAATATAAATTCTTAACTTTTATTCAGTATGAACCGATAAAAAGTTGAATACTGTATATACTCACAGATAGATCACACAGAGGATATGTCACCCTTCTAATTTGGGGTTGTCAAAGTGGGTATTTAGGTTATTTAGATCAGATAGATCGCCTTATAATCTGGCTAGTTACACCATCTATTCTATCATAAAACTTATCAAATATTCACCTTTGTTTGAAGACTTTACTTAGAAATACATTTAATGCTTCAATTAACTTCTAACATCCGATAGCCAATAATTTGCAGATTAATAGGAATTACGGGGTAGTAGGGAGCTCTTAATTCTCCCGGTGGCAGGCAAATAATTTCGGATGAAAGAAGACAAACACAGTTGGAAATTAAACAACATACATTGATAAAAGGTACAAAAAGATTGCTGCAAATGTATGTCATTTGCGACCAGACTTATCTTGCTGAGTTAAGGTGAAGTTGCACTAGAATGATTTCAACTCGCGGTCGTTTTGGTGTGCTGTTAAGACGCGTCTCCCCAGGTGGAAGTTCTTACGATAAGTGAAGGGGTTTGATTTTGCCGCCAACATCGTATGTTGTCGATCTGCCCTCTGGCTGCTGAGGGAGATAATTTCACTATCATTTTTCTGATATCATATACTGTGACGCATTATGCAAACATATAGAAATAAGGGTTGCATTTCATAGTATTATAATTGTAAATGAGTCTGGGTAAAAGGCATAAAAGTCAACTCGGCTAGAATACTTAGAATCGTCTTGGAGTCTTGAAGAGACAGGCTGTCGCTCAAATTTCAGTGAAATCTTATCAGAACATTTAAGAAATGTATTCATATACATGAATGATTAATTTTAACGGCATGTCAATCTGTACATGGTTATTTTATATAGAGTTTAGGTAATCATCTTCATTGAAAGTTCATATTTTAATTTTTTGCTTAGTTGCTTCTTAAGAGTATTTTTTTCACAAGGTCCTAAGAAATGAAAATAATTTTTAGACAGAAATATTTGATGCATAAATTGGGCCCTAACACATAGTAACACGATGGTACAGAAGACATATTTAAATATACATATATTTCATATACATAAAGGTTTTACGATATTTTAGTTTAAGCATGTAAAAATATCTTAAAATGCGGATCTGGTCGTAAGCGACAAAGTAATGCAAACATTTACTTGTTGTTTTATCATCAAAGTAAATATGCACATTTGTTTTTGTTTTCATACAACGCTGTCATCTTGTGAAAGAAAAATACACTATCATGATTTGAGTAACCTGATAGATGATAGAAAAAAACTCGCATAGAGAGAAAATAATACTGAGAGAAGGGTATGTTAAATAAGCTTAATGCTTTATACAACACTGTCATCTTGTGAAAGAAAAATACACTATCATGAGTTGAGTAACCTGATAGATGATAGAAAAAAACTCGCATAGAGAGAAAATAATACTGAGAGAAGGGTATGTTAAATAAGCTTAATGCTTTATACAACACTGTCATCTTGTGAAAGAAAAATACACTATCATGAGTTGAGTGACCATGTGCCTGATAGCTGGTAGAAAAAAACTCACAGAGTGAAAAAAATACTGAGAGAAGCGTATGTTTGTTTGTTTGTTTGTTTGTTTTGTTTTACGGCATATCAACCTCAGTGGGTTATTAAATGCCGATAAAGTTTTGAAATAAATCAATTCGTAATGGATAATACTATTTTGTTCATCAACTCATGTTTTTCTACTTAATCCATAGATGGGACCCTAATAGGTACTACCACTCCGGGTCAGAGTGGACCAGGGAGCAATGGTGATGAAGGGGTGCTCCACATTCCCTAAACCTCTACAGCCGGAATCTCACCATCAGATAGAGTTTAACGTCATTCCAAGGACATGTAGACACTCAGTTACCGCCTTCTAGCACCCATATGATAAAAAGGGTTGGGGGCTTGCCATAAGGGCAATAGGGTTGGGAAAATCATACAGTTGCTAGGGCTTGACGTGACCAGCCGATTGATCGGAGGAGGCCTCTCCGACCGCCCGTCAAGCCCAAGATAGGGCCAAAGTGGAGTATTGCAAGTCATGGACTGCTCATCCACCTGGGCTCTATCCTTAAGCATCACGGGTCGCCACCCACGGCTAATAGGTGGCCCCATTGGGGGGGGATTCTTACCCCTCTGTAGAGTTGCAGTCGGTGAATTCTAACGCCCTGGCTGACAGGGCGGGAAGGGTATGTTAAATAAGTTTTAGATATACATCCTACTATTTTCATCAAATTAGTATTTAGCTCACAGAAATGGCAGAACATACATTAAAGAGATTTGTGGAAAGAGAAATTTATTTGTATTCTGGTACTAACATTCAGAATGAGGTGCGGTAAACATTTTGGGCGTCTTAAAATTAAATTCTGTTTTTTAAATTATTTTTATAATTATTATTTGATTTATTCTATCTATATATCAATCAATCTATCTATCTATAATTATTTCACTCCTTGAGAGTCTTTCACACCAGCGTTAGCTGATGGTCTTTCACTGGAGTCTGAATGACAGGTCTCCTCAGGTCTTTTCTGGGTATTGTAGCCGATTTCAACAATGCTGTTGTCTGGATGCCCTCAGTTCCTCCTCTGATTTCCAGTTCCTCCAGTCTTTTTTCTAAGCATTTTGGGACCGTTCCAAGTGCACCAACTACTATTGGTATCAATTTCACCCTCATATTCCACAGTTTTTTTTTAGTTTTTTTTTTTTTTTTTTTTTCAATTTTCTGGCAACGTCCAGGTATTTGTCTATCTTTTCGCTTTCTTTCATCTTCACCCTGTGATAAATCTACCATTTATCCAACCTTTACACTAGAGCAAGACTCGAAACATGGCCAATTCTTAAGCAGACTTTAACAGGTTTACTATAGTCTTCCTTGCCATACCAAGGTTAAAGAACAAAGCCTGCCCTACTATTTAATTAGATGGATTCTCACGTTCGTTTAACCCCATGGGAAATGCAAACAGCCTCGTTCAGGATTTGAACTCGATTCGCCGTATCCATTTCATTTGACGATAACCATATCACATGATCGCTTCTTCCGTTTATCATTAAGTAGCGCAGAATATGAATACAGCAGTGCATAGGACCTTAAAATTGTTCAGCCCGAGGTTCATAAATATGAACACGGCTGCAACGATAAAAGGGTTTTTAAAAGTTAAATTCACTATGTATAATGTATTTGTTGAACTTTTCCTGATATAAGGTGAGTGCTAGACGCCCAATCTTATTTATAGATTGGGCGATAGTCATGTGACCATATTCTTGTCCAATCACTGGCAGTACTCTGCTGCTGATATTATTATTTATACTGGCTGATTCTAATCTTAGCTCATTACTACTTGGATCTTCTTGGACGACGGACCAAAGGATTCTATATCACAGGACTTATTGTCTTACCAAAGGATTCTATATCACAGGACTTATTCACTTATTAAAGGATTCTATAACTCGGGACTAGTAATTACAAAACCATATAATATCAGGGATATGGTGATTGCCACTTCTTCGCAGAAGAAAGCCATTTCTACAAGTTGTGAGCATGTAGCGGGCCCAAATTTGCTTCTTTTTTTATTTCTTTTTTTTATGTTCCCTGTCACTCATGACCCCTTTCTCGGCTTCCCCTCACATGCGACTGTACGTGACTGAGAAGCCCAGCCCTCGACAGACAGGCCCTGCCACACAGGTCACATATATGGTCAGACTTTACTTTAGCAACTGTGTACGTGCCGTCCGTCATGATCCGCTTATGTAGAGGATGGGGTGCTCGAGCTGACTTACCTCAAATCCTTACAGCTACCATCGGCCTGCCTTTCCAATAGAATGTGTACCGGACCCGAATTCTGTCAATTGGTCCTCATCACTAAAGCGGACTTCCGCAATGGTCACGATGTCTGCTCCATATCGAGAGTTCTTTGACACGATACCAGTTCGTGGTTCGGGGTTTCAAGATCCCTCAAGATTGAGATGTGTCTGAACATTCCAGGTGGCTATTTAGCCTAGGTTTGTTGTAATATTTTCTTGTTTCGGCCCGATAATGTAAACAGTCGCCAGTCGCAGGCTGCTTGTCAGCTTAATAGGGGAAGATGCATTTGTATATATATATATATATATATATATATATGTGTGTGTGTGTGTGTGTGTGTGTGTGTGTGTGTAATATAGTGAACAATTAATAAACGATTTTTCAATTTTTCACTATATTACATACTGTCGGATTCACTTCCATTTTCTCTTCATATATATATATATATATATATATATATATATATATATATATATATATATATATACAGAGTGTTCGGGATAGATTTGACATATTTATATTTGGTTATTTTTCTCCGTGGGTTGGAGGTATTGACGCACACTACGCCTCATTTAAAACCTTGGACCCTTCTTCATTCATATACGTGATGACAGATAGAATGGATGACTGGAACCCACCTAAATCATGGAAGAGAATAACTTTTATTAAGATGATCTACGCCGGCCATCAAAATAAGGAGATTATCGTTGCTGCCCAATGCTCCCTGAACACCTTAAAAACAATCAGGAATAAACTAGAGAATTGCAATGGAGACTATGAGGCTGTGGCTTGAAGAAATCAACATAACAGACGATCTGATTGCAAAAGCAGAATTCCTCGAAAATCTACAGAAAAAAGTGTTGGAGGACCCTCAGATGCCTACGTGGACTTGCTAAATACTGAAGTCAAACCCTGGATAACAAGAATAGCCAATGGTAGGCCATATGTATGGCAGCAGTATTCAGCCCCCTGCTACACCTCTGGGAAAAGTCAAAAATGGTTGTCGGCGAATTTTTTTATGACTACACCAGTCCCAATGTTTGGCCTTCAAACTCCCCAGATCATAACCCTATGGATTACTATGTATGGGGCACTGTTGAGAAATACACCAATCGCCGAGCCAGTACTACAAAAGCCCAGTTAATCGACAGAATTAAGGTAGTTTTTGAGAACCTTCCCAGGGAAACTGTAACATCAGCTTGCTCCAGGTTCCGGAGCAGGATTGAGGCTGTGATCGACGCTAATGGCGAGTGAAAGTTGTCGACAGTAGTGTAATTTCCGTGCTTGTTGAATTTCTTTACCATCCATTAAATTTTTGTAGTTACCAAGCACTTTTTCTTTTTCCTCATGGAAGTGTCAAATTTCTCCCGAACACACACACACACACACACACACACACATATATATATATATATATATATATATATATTGTTAATCACACTCCTTGTGAGTTTTCTCACACCAGTCATATCAGATGGACTATCACTGAATTCGGAGGGACAACAATTCTCCTCCGGTCTCCGGGATTCTTCTGAGTATTCTAGCCGATCTCAACAATGATGTTGATTGTATGGTCTCAATTCTTCCCCAGTTATCCTATCATCAAATTAAATATGCACAGTGGTCTTTGTTTTTACAGGATGCTGTCATCTTGTTAAACACAATCATGAGTCGAGTTATCATGCGCATGTCATTAAACTAATCACTGATACTTTTTATATCACCTGAGACAGCGAAACGGAATTGATTAAATGGAATCCTTATGAAGTGATCAATATTAAATCAGTCCATTTGTTTCTGTGACGTCAGCAGATTTAAAATGTCTTTTTGCTGTTTTAAAACGCAAATGCGATAAAAGAATAACATTATTTGGTTAATTCCTATAAGTCTAACATGATCAAAGGGGAACCACAAAGGGGAACAGATAAATTATTTATTTATCTATTGATCTACTAGGAAAAAAGAAGACGGGGTTAGGGTTAAAGTTAGGTTTTAGGGTTAGGGTTAGTGTTATGGTTTAGGGGTAGTGCATTCTTTGAGTCCTTGAATTGTCGCATCTACGCAACTCATTATCCAGGCGAGACCCTTTCCTTTTTTTCTTTTCTTGACACATATATTCAGTCTGTGTCTTGACTCGGTTGTAAGATCTTGTGCATTATCATCATTTTAGCAGTGGCGAGAGGAGCACTCACTGGAAGCTGTCTCTTTGGATTCTTCACTTCAGCTAGAGTTTGTCCTGTTGTTAATTTCACTTGGTAGTTTTCCATGGCTTTCCTAATGATGTTGATGACTTTTTTCTTTATTATTACTAGCAAAATAAAATACGCCCTCTGGGCGACGTAAAATAAATATTGCCTGAGGGGATGGGAGTTGAAAATTTAATATCAGATAGTTTGTATCATAAGTAAAGTAAAACCATCAAATTTATTAAAGGAGTAAAAAATAAAATAAATTTATTAAAGGAGTTAAAAATATTAAAAAATTGAAATGGAAATTTAGTTCTGATAACTTTAAATATATATTAAAATAAAACAAACTATATATAGATAGATAATACCAGTCTTGTATTTATTAAAACTTGTTTAAAAAAGACAATGAGGACTGTCTAACATTGCATTGCTCAAATTTTGAGAATATTTATTCTACGATATGACGTTTTAGGTACTGTGACGTAATCAGTGACGTCGTTTTTGTTACAGACAAAAACCGGAAGCGAATCTCCATTATTAATAGATTATTATTATTATTCACAGATGCGGACTATGCTGATGACCTTGCACTTTTTGCAGATACACCGGCACAGGCTGAATCACTGCTACATAACTTAGAGGAGGCAGCAAAGAATATAGGCCTCTATGTGAACTCCGGTAAAAAAAAGTTTCAAAATTAAAGGAAACATCTCCACACTTAACGGCAAGCCTCTTAAGCCAGTAGAAAAATTCGCGTACCTAGGTGGTAATATCTTCTCTACAGAGAACGATGTTAATACACGGATAGCAAAGGCATGGTCGGTCACAAATAGTTTATCAGTGATATGGAGGTCCAATCTCCCTGGCAAGCTGAAGCGACAGTTCTTCCAGGCTGTGGTTGTGTCGGTGCTGCTATATGGCTGCACCACCTGGACCCTAACAAAGCGTCTTGAGAATAAGCTAGATGGGAGCTGCACAAGAATGCTGCGTGCAGTCTTGAATAAGTCGTGGAAACAGCACCCCACAAGGAAACAGCTGTACGGTCACCTGCCCCCATCTCACAAACCATCCGAGTGAGACGGACAAGGCATGCAGGACAATACTGGAGAAGCAAGGATGAACTCATAAGCGATGTTCTCCTCTGGAAGCCAACACATGGATATGCAAGTGTGGGGTGCCCAGCAAGGACCTACATTGACCAGTTATGTGAAGATGCTGGCTGCTCCGCAGAGGAGCTCCCAGGTGTAATGAATGATAGGGAAGGTTGGCGAAAGATTGTCATGGATACCCGTGCTGTATGCGTGACATGATGATGATTATTATTATTATTATTATTATTATTAAAAATAATTACTATTATCATTAATATAATAATAATAATAATAATAATAATAATAATAATAATATTAAACAAGAAGAGATGAAAGAATAGGTAAGGAAAGAGTACCTTAGAAGAACGAGAAAGCTTCTAGAAACTAAACTCTGCTGTAGAAATCTCATCAAGGGCATAAACACCTGGGCCGTTCCTCTTGTAAGATACATTTTTAAAATGGACGAGAGGAGCTCCGACAGATGGAACAAAGGACAAGGAAGCTTATGACAATGTACAAGGCATTACACCCGAGAGATGACACGGACAGACTATATGTATCAAGAAAAGAAGGAGGAAGAGGTCTCGCCAACATTAAAAACAACTCGAGCATTCGAGGAATATACAAAAAAGAGCAAAGAGAGACTAATAACAGCAGCCAGAAAAAAAAACAATTGCAATATATGGACGAGAACAAAGATAACAAAAACAAGGAAGCAGAAATGGAAAGAAAAACAACTACATGGACACTTCAAGCGAAACAGAGGGGAGATCGCACATCACAAGACATGGACATGGCTAAGAAGAGGAAACCTCAAAAGAGAAACTGAATCTCTTATAATTGCAGCACAAGATAATGCTATAAGGACAAATTATATAACAGCAAAATAGATAAGATATAGCTGAATAGCAAATGTAGAATGTGTGGGGAAAGAGACGAAACAGTCAATCACATAATAAGGGAATGCGGTAAACTCGCACAAAGAGAGTACAAGAATAGACAATAATGTCAATAAAAATTAGGTCTGGTCTCCTGGCTGGGATTAGGTGATCCATCTGTACCTCAAATTCCCAGAAAATGTTGTGTCTCATTCTCCAGGACAGATTCAGGCTTGTGCATATACCATTTAGTTGAATGGTGAAAATTGAATTTCTTGCACAGTTCCCAGTGAATCACCTTTCCCACCCAGTCGTGTCTAGTTTTGTACTCTCTCTCTCTCTTTCTCTCTCTCTCTCTCTCTCTCTCTCTCTCTCTCTCTCTCTCTCTCTCTCTCTCTGTGTGTGTGTGTGTGTGCGAGTTTACTGCATTCGCTTATTATGTGGTTGACAGTTTCGTCTCTTTCCCCACCCATTCTACATTTGCTATTCAGTTGTGTCTTATCTATCTTTGTTTTTATGTAATTTGTCCTTATGGCATTATTTGCAGAGTTTTTATTGTAATACCAAAAATATACCAATGCTTTATCATCAATTCATGTGTATGGGTGTGGTTAGAAGTTAAGAGACGACAACATTCAACACTTTTTGGAAACCTTGATTTTCACGTTTCAGAAATTATATTATTAGGGAAGACTGATGGTTGAATACAAATTGGATTTTCATTGTATTTCTTTTACTTTGTTGAATTCTAAAGTGTAAACCAAATTCAAATTTGATGTTACTTAACGTCAGAACGAAACGATCAACCGAATTTTTTTTGTTCACACAAAGTAAAAAAATTTAATTTATTAACTTTTACTAGTGTCGTGTATTCTTTCTATCAGATCGTATCTACTCCTTCCTCCATTTTTCTTTTCTTCTTATTAGATTTGATAATTAATTTGCGATCCTTGGATAGACATACAGAAATGCACTTCGTATATATATATATATATATATATATAAGGGTTAACCCAGCTATGGGCTAAATAGTAGGGCAGACTGGGCTCTTCAGCCTTGGGTAGGTAACCAGTCTAGGAGAGGGATAACTCTGAATTCAAAATTCCTGAGGTTGGTTGTTGATTGGGTCTGTGGCAACCTTTGATGCACCAATTCTTTCCTATCGACTGTGCCAAAAAGTGTGGATGGTCCAACACAAGCCTTCAATCACTATAAACAAATCCCTGTGTTGGAGTTCATTGTGTGTATGAACCCTCATACGTCGAAAATCGACGGGAGAGTCCATATATATATATATATATATATATATATATGAAAAATAGATGGAAATTAATCCGACAGTATGAAATTTAACATTTTGAAAAAAACATATGATGTTTGTTATGTGATTGCTGACAGATCTGTTTCGACCAAATCGATACGTTGGTCTTCATCAAAGAGCGACATAGATGGGAAGAAAGATATCCGTTAAAAAGAGTCTTTTTAACGGGTATCTTTCTTCCCATCATGTCGCTCTTTGATGAAGACCAACGTATCGATTTGGTCGAAACAGATCTGTCAGCAATCACATAACAAACATCATATGTTTTTTTCAAAATGTTAAATTTCATATATATATATATATATATATATATATATATATATATATATATATATAAAGTTATGATAGCTTAGACCTAAATCCAACGGCGCTTGGGGACTGACAGTTTTTCACTAATATGATCTTCGGACCAATATACATTTACTCAGCCCCTCCGCATTTAGGATGCGACTCAAGGTCATTTTAAAGTGAAGTTTAACATGTTAGGATTCAGAGTTTTTCTTCTCCTAGGCCTTCCATATTAAGGTTAAAGAGGTCAATATGCCGTACTATTTACACACAGCAAAAGGGAAAATTGTTCCCTAGGCTATTAGAAGAATGTGAAATGCAAAAATGCTTTGAACCATATATATATATATATATATATATATATATATATATATAGTGTAGATTAAGTAATGTAAAATCTAAAAGAAAAAAAAAGCTAAGTTTTATTTTTTCATACTATTCTATCTAGTTGGTTGGTTGGTTGGGTGGGTGGATTTTTACGCCATGGCAACCCATTGGGTTATTTTATGCCGAAGATTAATTATTTTATTCATTCTTGATGGGTGCTTAACTTCTTTTTAAACACATTTTTTAAACTCATATTTTTCTATTTAACCTATAGATGGAACCCTAACAGGTACTACCACTCGAGGTTTTACGGCATGTAAACCCATTCATTTTATGCTGAAGATGCTTGTAATTTAGTCATTTTTTTTAAAACTCAATTATTTTAATATATTTTCTAAACGCATTGTTTTCTATTTAACGCATATATGGAACCCTAACAGGTACTACCACTCCGGGTCAAAGTGGACCTGGGAGTAATAGGGATAAAGGGGTACTCCACATTCCCCAGAGCTTCCGAATTGGAACTTCACCATCAGATATATTTAACGTCATACCCAGGACACTAAGACCTTCAGTCACCGCTTTCTAGCACATATGATAAAAAGGATTAGGAAATAGAGCTGGGACAATCATATAAGTGCTAGGGCTTAACGTGTCCAGCCGATTGATCGGGGGGGGGGTTCGACCGCTGGTTTAGCTTAAGTAAGGGGCTAAGTGGAGTGGTGCATATAATGGACTGCTCAGTTACCAGGGTGACTTAAACATCATGGGTCGCCACCCACGGTCAACAGGCGACCCTATTGGTGGATCTTGATAGTCGGTGTATTCTAAAGCCCCACCCGACAGGGCTTATTTATTTAGTAATTTTAGTCTGGTATTAGGTCATAGTAGTAAGGCATTCAGCGAAGATCAAAATATATATTATTATTACTTGTCTAGGAAATAATCTTGCTTATTCATTATATCACAGTAACGATACACATGCTGTTAATACTATTGCAACTATAAAGTAAGTAAAGTCATCGGGGTGGTCTAAAATCGGTATCAACCAGACAGCGAGGGGGTCTATCCCCTTTTCACTAGCGCTAGACCAAGGAGATTATTTTAGCGTCTGTGGCGGAACACCAGACCTACCATCAGCTCCTCACTTCACCGCACAGATCCCTGTGCTACTCATTCACCGAGTTGGCGAGTGCCGGTATCGAACTTGAAACCTTGTGGTTTCTAGCCGAACGCTCTACCAACTGAGCTAAACCGGCCCTACAAATGACAATAAGATAATTAAAAATCCCCATGAAGAAGAATAAGATTTTAAAATAGAGATGAAAGCTGACTGGATTATTTTGGAATGCCTTTTTTTTTTTTTTTTTTTTTTTTATCTGTTCGTTATAGCCACATTAATAATATAACATCATATGTTTTTTCTTTCGTATCATAATAATTATCATCATTATTTTCCCTCACAGCAAGCTTTTCCCACAAATTTTGGACCTTGACACCAATAGGCACCCCAGCCCAGATCAGTTTTGAAAGGAACTGGATTTTGCTTTTCACCGGTTGTTAGTAAACAAAACAGCCGGCCGATAAAAACCAGTAACATTTTTATACTAAAATAATTTTTGATTTTAATTAAAAAAATTAATTATTTCATGTTGTCATTAGCATATGTGAAAAAATTAATTTTGCACTAAAGATAAACTAATATTGTTATTTAAAAAAAATAAAACTTAAAACGAAAGACATGTTTATTTATTTTCCATGTGCCTCTACGGATAGTTAATATTTAAAAAGTATTTATTTAAAAAAAGATTTTGCTAGGGTTAGGGTTAGGTTCAGGGGTTAGGTTTAGGGGTTAACTGTTATTATTATAACTTAATAATATACTTATTATAGTTTTAATAATTCCCGTGTTAAACGTGTCTAACGTTAAAAGTTTTATAATTAAAAAAAAGAATTGCTATTGAATTAACAACAAATAAAAAAAAGTGTCTTTAATATAAAAACGTGTCGTTCATTTATAGTTTTATAATTTTTTTAAAAAGTGCGTCTAAAAATCGTCTGTTAACAAACAACCGGATTTTAACGGAGAAAAGCAAAACATGTCTTTTTGAATTTAGGTCTCACCTGGGGTGCTTAGTGGTGTCTTGGTCCCAAATTTTAACTGGTTGATTTTCACTGAATTCTGAATGGCATCAAGTATCCACAGGTCCACACGCCTCTCCTTTCATCTTTTCGTTTTCTTTTGATTTCACTTTATCATTTTTTGGCAAACATTATCAGATCGTCCTTACAAATAGAAGAGTTGATCATTTCTTGCTGATTACTGAGTCAAAATCCGTTTTTACAAGATGCAACGATATGATTTCATTTCTCTAATAAAAGTAATTAAGTTACAGCATTTCTTTCAAAAATTGCTTAATTTAAAAAAAAAAAAAAGTATCTCACCAAAATACTCTCCTCTTGCAGTAAGCCTTACTCTCCACTTCTTCATCTCATCAGCTAAAATGATGACACGCTCACACAAATAATTGTTTTAACGGATGAGTATCATTGATTAATTAATTTCAGAAGAAATCATCATCAGCAGCAGCAGCATTATGCCGCGCCAATTGAACGGATATCCATGACAATCTCTCGCCAACAGTCCCTATCATTCATTGTTCTTGGAGACGTCCTCTGTACAACATCTAGTATCCGTGCAGAGCTGGTCAATGTACGCCTTTGCTGGCGTGCATATGTGCTGGTTTCCATAGGATATCGTCGTTTATGAGTTCATCCCCGCTTCTCCAGTAGTGCCCAGCATCTCTTGACCCTCTCACTCGGATGGTCTGTGTGATAGGTGGCAAGTGGCTGTACAGCTGCTTTCTTGTAGGGTGGTGTTTCCACGATTTGTTTAATATCGTGCGCAGCATTCTTGTGCCGCTCCCATCAGACTTATTCTCTAGGCGCTTCGTTAGTCTCCAAGTTGTTTGTTTGTTTATTGATTTTAACGGCATATCAACCCGTCTGGGGTTATGTCATGCCTAACGGTTAGGAAGTTATACATATCGTGTATGTATATTTATACTTTTTAGTAATTGGTTTTAACAATGTGTTAGCATTATTGGGGATTATCTTGTATGGTATTGATTAGTTTCATGTCTATATTCTATGGTATAATTTTATTTCTCTCAAAAAAGAGAGAATATCCTCCATGTTGACATTTTCAAACAGATCTTTCATATTGTTTGCTTTAGAATAACGGTTTCTAATGTGAGCAAAAAACCAGCATTCCATGAATAAATGTTTAACTGTCAAAGGTGTTTGACATGTTCCACATTGGGGTTGTTGTTCTTGTTTGAGTATAGGGTGCATTAGTCTTATATGACCAATACGTAATCGGGACCCAAAGTGGGTTTGATTAGGAAGAGTTTATTGTAGATGTTGTTATTCCAGTGTTGTTGCCATTTTGTATGAAGGTATCTATTAATTTAAGGTTTCAAATCAGTATATGGTATCTTGAAATTGTCGGGGGTCAAATCTAGAGCCGATTTAGTAGCTGAGTCTGCTCTTTCAACAGTAACATTGATATAATTACGGCTAAGAAGAATTGACACTTTAACTTGTCAGTGGGATCGGATTTCCAAATGTCTGATAATCCGTTTATAGCAGAACATGCATTTTTGGAATGGTCTGGGGAAGAGCAGAGTTCCTTGTGAGGTCAGTCACCTGATATCACACAGTGTATAAGAAATGTGCAGGGTGGGATTAATTCTATAGTACAGAATAACGACTTTAAAAAAAACTGTTCTCTACTTGGCCTCATGACTTCAAAACTCTGGAGCAATCTTCATCATCATCATGTCGCGCATGTAGCACAGATATCCATGACAATCTCTTGCCAAGCGTCTCTATCACTCATTGCACTTGCGAGGTCCTCTGCGCAGCAACCAGCATCCTCGCATAGTTGGTCTATGTAGGTCCTTGGTGGGCGGCCACATTAGCATGTCCATGTGCCAGCTTCCAGAGAGAACGTCACTATGAGCTTGTTCTTGCTTCTCCAGTAGTGTCTGCGTGCCTAGTCCGTCTCGCTCGGATGGTTTGTGAGATGGGGGCAGGTGGCCATACAGCTGCTTCATTGTGGGGTGCTGCTTCCACGACTTGTTCAAGACTGCACACAGCATTCTTGTGCAGCTCTCATGTGAAAATTATTACTAAATACAATAATTTTTATAGGAATGATAATCTGTCTATGGCAGACCATGCCTTCCCTATATGTGAATTAACATCACTTTGTGTTGAACAACGTGGTGTCTACCAGCTTAAGTGAACGGTTAGGATCAGGCCAATGATAAAGTTAGTCAGTTTGTTTTGAATGTTGAAGTTTTTGACGGAGTGGCATACAGATCGCCTAAACAAGTTTAATATAAATCATATTACGGCTTCAACAGAGCAAACCGCGGGAAATACTTTGTTGATAGAAATGGATTTAAGTAGGTTTTAAGATATTGCCGTGCAGACACTAATTAATGCAGTATGGTTATGAAAATGTCTCAGGGTAAATTTCTATTGAATTGTTGAAAATGGGATATTTATATATTGTGGCTATAATGAATAAATAAGAGGCAAGTTTTTCTTACCACAAGGAGATAAGTCGTTTTGGCGATGTTTTTCTTTCGAATAACGAATACAAGATGAATGCGATCGATACGAGCGAAATATATCAGAGATTTCATCGAGCAATTCTGAGATCAACAACAAAACTCAGACGCTTTGTACAAGATGAATCTGATGAATACGCGAATTAATTGCATATATAAACATTTTCTTTTACGCTGTCAGTCGAAATACAAACTTAGTTTATAGATGAATGTAAAAGTAAATTGAAAGAAAAGAATTCTTGGTAGATAAGAAATAAAGTGGTAAAGTAATAATAATGATGAAGACGAGGAGGAGGAGTAGGAGAAGTAGGAGGAGGATTATAGTGATAATAAGGATGATGATGATGAGGAGGAGAAGGAGGAAGGTAATGATGATGATGGGGAGGAGGATAAAAGTGATGATGAGGTGGATGATGATGATAGGGATAATAAGGATGTTGATGAGTAAGAGGAGGAGGAAGATTAGTAGGAGGATAATGATAATAATGATAAAGATGGGAAGTAGCAAGAATAGAAGTAGGAGGAGGATTATGATAATGATGATGATGATTATAGTGATAATAACGATGAGGGGAGAGGGGGATGATGATGATGATGACGATGATGATGATGATGATGATGATGATGATGATGAAAAGGAGGAGGAGTATAATAATGATGATGAGGTGGATGATGATGATAGTGATAATATGATGATGAGGAGGAGGAGGAAGATGAGTAGGAGGATAATAATAATAATAAGGATGATGATTATGATAAGTTTGATGCTGATGATAATAATGGTGATGACGATGATAATGATAATAATAATAATTATAATAACAATTATAATGATGATGGTGATAAGGATAATAATGATAATTGTAAGTGTAAAATTACGACAATAAGGATATATATATATATATATATATATATATATATATATATATAATATATATATATATATTATTGTCGTAATCAGTGGTCTGAAGAAGCTCGTGAGCATACTCGCGAGTGGAAATGGTCCATAACCACGATACCCATGGTATTTAAGGCCTTTTTATTCCCAAATATATATATATATTATATATATATATATATATATATATGGGAGAATATGTGCTTAATTGAAGTCAAACCTAATTTTTTTGAAAGTTAATTCATTAATGATTAATTAGGCGGGATTTAACTACTTAAAATGTAAGGCTAAACAAATCGAGAAAAATCAATCTCCGAATGTACATTTCGACCTTTCGGCGATTGATTTTTCTCGATTTGTTTAGCCTTACATTTAAGTAGTTAAATCCCGCCTAATTAATCATTAATGAATTCACTTTCAAAAAAATTAGGTTTGACTTCTATTAAGCACATATTCTCCCAAATATTGTCGGCTGAAAATAGCTATATTTGTTTACGTTTACATATATATATATATATATATATATATATATATATATATATATATGGGAGAATAAGTGCTTAATTGGAGTCGTACCTAATTTTGAAAATTAATTAATTAATAATGAATTAGGCGGGAATACCTATTTTAATGTATGGCTAAACAATCGAGAAAAATCATTTTTCTCGATTTGTTTAGCCATACATTTAAATAGGTATTCCCGCCTAATTCATTATTAATTAATTAATTTTCAAAATTAGGTACGACTCCAATTAAGCACTTATTCTCCCAAAAATTGTCGGCAAAAAGCCATTCCAAACAAACCGTGTTTACAATATATATATATATGATGATGATGATGATGATGATGATGATGATGATGATGATGATATCCACTGAGTGCACCTGAAAGAGAATGGGAAAAAAAGAAAAAACTCTTAATAAAGAATTGCACAAAACTTTTTAGATATGAACGTGCGATTAATGCGATTCCCTAACTTCTGAGCATAAAATAAATCTAGACAGGTTGACATGCCGTTAAAATCAATCAATTAAATAATCACTACACTGTATCTATCTATCTGTTTGTATTTGTTTTGTTTGTTTGTGTGTGTGTTTGCGTATGAGGGGGGATGGTGGATCGGTATGTATCAGTATATACGTATTTATGTAGTGATTTTTTTTGTTTTGTTTTGTTTTGTTTTTGTTGTTGTTTTGTTTTGTTTTTTTCTGAAAATGTCTAGCGAGTATATGAAAATTCTTTTTTTCACTGACTGATTGCAAGAAATCCAGATGCGAAACATAGAATCAATATTTTCTTTTCATTTTCTCAAGACGCCAAAATCCCGGCCAATTGACGAAATTCCATCCGAAAAAAAAAAATCGAAATATTCACCGATTGCAGCCGTGACAAAGTAGAAATGACTGACAAGGTAAACACGTTAAATAGAATTCTTTTTTCTTTACCTTTTCTTTTTTTCCTCTCTCTCTCTCTCTCTCTCTCTCTCTCTCTCTCTCTCTCTCTCTCTCTCTCTCTCTCTCTCTCTTCTTAACGGATTTCTTTTTTCATTTTGTTTATTTCTTATTTTTGTTAAATAACGACACGTGAAGATCAAACTCTGACTGGTTTGTGTATTTTGTTAAACAAAAATCTTTTTTTTTTTTCGTTTTCGATTTTCAAACGCAACAACTGTCTTCGCTGTTAAACAATTTCAACTGCAAAGCTTGTGATTATTTCACAGTGCAACTCCCCCACCCCCAATGGGGCCACCTGTTCGCCATGGGAGGTGACCCGTAATATCTAAGAATGGAACTCTGGTGGCTGAGCAGTTCATGACATGCAGTCCTCCATGCCTAGGCACACATTTTTCAGTTTTGATATAAGTAAAGTCGACGGGGCTGCCTAAAGTCGGTATCAGCCAGACAGCAGAGAGTCTATCACCTTTTCACGTAGCGCTAGACCAAGGAGATTGTTTTCTGGCGTCTGAGATGGAGCGCCATATCTACCATCAGCTCCTCACTTTACCGCACAGATCCCTGTGCTACTCATGCGCCGAGTTGGCAAGGGCTGGTATCGAACTCGGAACCTCGAGATTCCAAGTCCGAGGCTCTACCGACTGAGCTAAGCATGCCGTAAATTGAATTAGAAAGACAATTTGCTGGTTATGTCAGGTCCTTGCACCTATATGATTCTCCCAACTCTATTGATCTTATGGCAAGTCCCAACCCTTTTTATCATATATATATTTACCAACCCCTCCACACGAGCAGGATGTGACACAAGGTCAGTTTCTTAAGAGGAGTTTAACAGGTTTGAATTCAGAGTTTTTCTTCTCCTAGACTGGTTACCTAGCCACGGTTAAAGAGCCCAGTCTCCACTACTATTTACCATAGCTGGAGGGGGAGTAGGATTCATACCTTTCCCAAGGGTATTAGCGCTAAGTGAAATGCAATTATCATGTCAGGATTTGAACTCGTGGCGACGAGTCCATTTCCCAACACTTTAACCATTAAAGCACGAGCTTTCTTTTTAGGCTTCCCTTTTTATCATATATGTGCTAGAAGACAGTGGCTTCTGGAGCTCTGGTGAGTGTGGGGTACCCACTTAATCACCCTTACTCCTAGGTCCACTCTGACCCGAAGTGGTAGTACCTGTTAGGGTCCAATCTATGGGTTCAATAGAAAAGCCTGAGTTTTAAAAAATGTGTTTTAAAAATGAGTACCATCAAGAAGGAATAAAACAAAACGTCTTCGGCATAAAATGACCCAACAAGGGTTGACATGCCGTAAAATTCAACTAATTAACCAACCAATTATATCAACCCTTTTCGATTCATTTAATGCCGAATGAGGTCATCTTGATAAACAAAGGACTCAGGTTGCTTACAATGGCCATTAATGACGTTCTCCTGTGGACTCCAACACATGGACACACCACTGTAGGCTAACCAGTAAAACGTGCAGATTTTGGATGCTGTTCAGAAGATCTGTCAGTAGTGATGGCTAATAGGACAGGTGGCGAGAGAGAGTTATGGGAATCTATGCAGTCAGCATAACCTGATAATTATAACACACACACACACACACACACACACACACACATATATATATATATATATATATATATATATATATATATATATATAAGTAAAGTCGTCGGGGCGGCCTAAAGTCGGTATCAGCCAGT
Organism: Doryteuthis pealeii; assembly: GCA_023376005.1. Lineage (NCBI taxonomy): Eukaryota > Metazoa > Mollusca > Cephalopoda > Myopsida > Loliginidae > Doryteuthis > Doryteuthis pealeii. The sequence continues at coordinate 24,921,301 of CM042139.1, read as the reverse complement.
CAGCGAGGGAGTCTATCCCCTTTTCAATAGCGCTAGACAAAGGAGATTATTTTGGCGTCTAAGGTGGAGCGCCACATCTACATCAGCTCCTTGTTTTACCGCACAGATCCCTGTGCTACTCATACGCTGAGTTAGCGAGGACCGGTATCGAACTAGGAACCTTGTGGTTTCTAGCCGAACGCTCTACCGACTGAGTAACCCGGCCCCTTATATACTAATATATATATATATATATATTCGGTATTAACTGAACGACTTTGTCACGCCGTCTAACTCTTCATATCACAGATAATAGCTCCATTTCACAACATCTAAAATTACATGCATGCCTCCACGCTAATATATATTCGAGGGTGAGTCAAAAATTAATACCCTTTTGTTTAGGACAGGTATAACTATCAACATGTGAGGCAAACCTGATTCCAGTAACGGAAATGAAATATATAGTGAAGAAGTGGCTCAAAGAACAGTCAACAGAATTTTATGGGGCAGGGATACATACTCTCATTTGAAGGTGGAACATTGATATTGGAGAAACGGTGAGTGTGTGGAGAAGTAGGGATTTGATCCACAGAGGACCAGCTTCATTTTGATGTATGATACATGTTCCTGTGTTGGTAATTATACCTGTCCTAAACAAAATAGCATTACTTTTTGACTCACCCTCGTATATATATATATACGAGGAGGAGTCAATAATTATCGGCACTCTTGTTTTCACAATAAACTCTTCCTAATCAAACCCACTTTGGGAAGCTGGAGACCAACTTTAAGTAAGTCTAGAAAGGAACAAGTCATTGTATCCCGATTACGCATTGGTCATACAAGACTAACGCACTCCTATATACTCAAACAAGAACAACAACCACAATGTGGAACATGTCAAACACCTTTGACAGTTAAACAATTAGTCATGGAATGCAGGTTTTTTGCTCACATCAGAAACCGTTATTTGAAAGCAAACAATATAAAAGACTGTTTGAAATCATCAACATGAAGGATATTTTCTTTCTTTTGAGGGAAATAAAATTATACCATAGAATATAGACATGAAACTAATCAATACCATACAACATAATCCCCAATAATTCTAACACATTGTTAAAACCAATTACTAAAAAGTATAAATATGAATACATGTTATGTATCACTTCCTAACCGTTAGGCATGACATAAGCTCAGGCGGGTTGATATGCCGTTAAAATCAATAAACAAACAAACAGCAAACAAAAGCAGGGAATAAACAAGTATGTCATTTTTTTTATATAGTTTCCTTCTTTATCAATGTAGTTGATCTAGTTGTCGCTTAAGTGGTCAACCAACAAACCAACATACCAACGAGCCAAAGTTCAAATACAAGGTTAAAGAAAAGGGACCTTTAGGCACCCCTTTTTGATCTCGATTAAGAAAGGACATGTTTTTCATTTACACCATCAATATCCGTTTGTTTTAACAGACGATTTTTAGATTTTTTTAAATTATAAAACTAATCCCTAACCCCTAACCCCTAACCCCTAACCTTAACCTCTAACCCTAACCCCTAACAAACAACCGGATATTGACGATGTAAAGGAAAAGGTAATATGGTCCAAGAAAAGAATGGAAGGAGTAAAAAACCTTTATTTAAAAAAAGGATTTGGTTTTATCTCTTAAGAGTTGAAATTAATTCATTCTCAGATAAAAAAAAATCTTCTTATGTTGGCACTGCCTAAAATCTGAATAATCCCGTCTGTCCGTAATTTCACGATTTAATAAACCGGAAACTGAGTTTATTCAAGCATTAACATTCAGCCTTGCAATGCGGAATTCCTCTCAGATAAATATTCTTTGGGATATCGAAATAATTAGGCCAGTATTTTCTAGATATTCTTTCGTGAACCAGATAACAGTATGCATTACCGACGAAAATTTTGGCAATGATCTTAACTTCATAATTGGATATCAAATTGTGATACAACAGACCGACAGACTCATTATGGTTGACTCCCTTTGGGATTCAGGACTTTAGTTTTGTAATGAATTACGACTGTGCACTGCACATTAAAAAAAAGTATTTTTTGCTTTGTTTGTTGTCAATGAAATGTCTTTTGTTAATTTTCTCCTTGAACATTTTGGTGGGACATCCCTGTAATTGACGCCTGGTACTTCTTCTATTTATAATGGAGATTCGGTGTCTGTCTGTAACCAAAACTACGTCACTGATTACGTCACAATACCCTAATAATTACCTCAGTTTATCAATGAGTATTCAATATATAGTCAAAATCATTAATAATAGAATGAACCTTATGTATTAACGGGGTCTACAATGAAAATCTGAGTTAGATTTGCCTCAAAACAGCCCATGTTATTCGCACGTTTAACATCCTGCAATGTGTCTTATATATACCTAAGAAATACAAGTTTACATAATATATGATGTGCTTAATTTGCATACTGGTTTTATTAAAACCGGGTTTAATAAATGATCACTTAGTGTTATTAATCTCTAATATTATTGTTTTATTCTCCAACGTATTAAAATCAATCCTATGAATGATTTTTATAGAGAAATCAATTAAAATATAAGTAAAATAAGTGTAGTCTTTTTATATGAGTTCTTATTTAATTTAGTTATTCTTTCTAAGTTGATATATTTCATTACATTAAAACTGAGATACTTAAACTAGGAGGGTACATATCCTTGCTAGAGTCTATTAATCAAATCAAAGACACATTAAATGTATGTTTTATACACCTTGTCGGCGGGGCTTAGAATACGCTGACTCACGGCCTACTAATATTATACGGCCACACATGATACATTAAGAGGCAAAAAATAACAGGCCGATTGGCCTGATAGTCAATCTGTAGGTTTAGGCTGGAAAATTTTAAAAGTATACAAAAATACACAAACTGTTTTCTTTTTTTTTTCTTCAGAAATATAATATGAAAAGATTAACCATTTTTGTAAACAAATTATCGCGAAAAACTTTAAAAAATCAATATCTAAATGCAAAAAGTTATGCGTTAGTAATTTTACCAAAAACTAGCGTCTTAGGCAAAACAGACCGTATACGTGATTGAAAAGCATAAAAACAAGGTAAATCACAGCCGTTTATAATTCGTAGATTAGTGAAAGACAAAGTATAAATAACGTATTTTAATTTTGAAAAGAATTAAAATTAAATTAAAATAATGACTAATCAGTTCAGTTTGGTAAACGCTAGTTTGGTAAAATTACTAACGCATAACTTTTTGCATTTAAATATTGATTTTTTAAAGTTTTTCGCGATAATTTGTATACAAAAATGGTTAATCTTTTCATATTACATTTCTGAAGAAAAAAAAAAGAAAACAGTTTGTGTATTTTTGTATACTTTTAACATTTTCCAGCCTAAACCCACAGATTGACTATCAGGCCAATCGGCCTGTTATTTTTTGCCTCTTAATGTATCATGTGGGGCCGTATAATATTAGTAGGCCGTGGCTGACTGTGTGCCCTGCAGAGGGGTAAACACCAAAAAAGGGTTGTCTTCGTTATGAACTTTACATCTAATAGCGAGGCTCCAGAGATCTTGGTAGTGTGGAGTACGCTTTCATTGCCATTACTCCCCGGTTCACTCTGACCTGAAATGGTAGCACCCGTGGGGGTTCCATCTATGGGTAAAATGGATATATTTTAAAATATTTGTAATCTATATAAAGCTGCGTACAGAACAAATCTCTTAAGATACTTCTAAACAAAAAATGTAAATGTTGTCATATAATAAATGGAATTTCCTTACCTCTTGGCATAAAATAACCTAGCTGTGTTGACATGCTCGTTAAGATCAATCAATCAATTAATCTTTCTGACATTTTTAAGCAATAAAAACCTTAGACAAGTTATTTCTAAAAACTGTGTTTTCTAAATCTAAACTTAAAAATCAGTTTTGATATTTCTTGAAAATCTATATAATGTTCTCTTTGCATAAACTTTAAAATAATATCCAAAGTATTTTACATTTACATTTTTTTAAAATTTTATTTTAGGAGGTGCAAATGGATTCGGCGACCCAAGTTCAAATCCTGGACGAGGTTGTATGGATATTTGTTCCCAATAAATAATAAATAAAAAGAAATAATAGTCTTTTCTATTGAAACTTTCATGAAAGATGTTCCAATAAGAACTTGTTTTGCTATGTCTAGCAAGCAGCATTTTCTTCCAACACAAGAGACATGTTCGATTTCCGTAGCTTCTTTATCGTTAGAGAATATACCATATCTATCACCATGTCCACACTGAAACTCTCAGCCAATTAGATCTCAGGGAATGAGATCACCATGGTGTAATTATGGACTAATCCAGAGTTCTATAAGTACCAATGGGTCTAAGCACAAATTGTTTTTTGGACTGAGTTAGTGATTGCTACTCAACTCTCTGAATTCAATAGAAGCAATCTGAGTTCTTTGTTGATCACTTATACACAGACTCCCTCTTTTAAGGGGGCTTACCCTTATGCAGAGGATATAGTCAGCATATTCTAAGCCCTGCCGACAAGGAGGTCTGATAAGTAAAGTACAATCATTTACTAATTCAACATATTTACTACTATACAAATAAAATACTGTACATAGGTAACCTGTACTACTATGTTATTCTTTCACGTCTTTCATGTCTTTCAAAAACAAAAGCGACATCTCAACCATCGATGGCAAAATCCTAAACTCTGTAGAACAATTTAGATACTTAGGCAGTAACATCTCCTCCACAGAAAACGACGTTAATGCACGCATAGGAAAAGCATAGCCGCTATAAATAAATTATCTATCATATGGAGGTCCAATCTCACAGACAAGCTAAAGAGACAGTTCTTCCAGACCGTTGTCGTGTCAGTGCTGCTGTATGGCTGCACCACCTGGACCCTAACTAAGCGACTAGAGAATAAACTAGATGGGAGCTGAACAAGAATGCTGCGGGTGATCATGAACAAGACGTGGAAACAGCACCCTACGAGAAAACAGCTGTACGGGCCCACATATCACCCAAACCATCCGAGTAAGACGGCAAGACACGCGGGCCACTGCTGGGAGAAGCAAGACGAACTCATAAGCGACGTCCTCCTGTGGAAGCCAGCACATGGACAAGCCAGTGTGGGCCGACCAGCAAAAAGTACGTTGATCAGCTCTGTGCGGATGCAGGATGCTGCATAGAGGACCTCCCGAGAATGATGAGCGATAGGGACGGATGGAGAGAGATTGGCATGGATATCTGTGCTAACAGCGCGACATGATGATGATGATGATTCTTTCACGTAATTAAGATTACGTCAAGAAAAGGGTTGATATGCTGTAAAATAAAACAAAACAACCAAACCAATAGGAATGCATACTAAATTTGGCAGCTCTTACATGAAATTATCTGGTCATCTGTAAGTAATGACCGTACATACACACATTCCAAATAGATCCTGCTACGTCACATATAGTGATTTACCTACAAAACTGGAAAACCCTCTCATCATTAAGCTCCAGAATAGATTAGACTTGATGTCTAACCCTATGGTGATTATCATATGCTGGATCCCAAGTCATATAGGACTGAGGGGAAATGAAAGACTCCGCAGCTAAATCGGCTCTAGATTTGATCCCCGACAATTTCAAGATACCATATATTGATTTGAAACCTAAAATTAATAGATTCCTTCGTACAAAATAGCAACAATACTGGAATAAGAACATCCACTATAAACTCTTCCCAATCAAATCCACTTTGGGAGGCTGGAGACTAACTTTAAGGAAGTCTAGAAAAGAACAAGTCATTGTATCTCGATTACGCATTGGTCACACAAAACTAACGCACTCCTATATACTCAAACTAGAATAACAACCACAATGTGGAACACGCCAAACACCTTTGACAGTTAAACACTTATTCCTGGAATGCAGGTTTTTTTGCTCACATCAGAAACCGTTATTTGAAAGCAAACAATATGAAAGATCTGTTTGAAAATGTCAACATGGAGGATATTCTCTCTTTTTTTAAGGAAAAAAAATTATACCATAGAATATAGACATGAAACAAATCAATACCATACAACATAATCCCCAATAATATATGTATATGTATGTGATATTACTGCCAAACCGTTAGGCATGACATAAGTCCAGACGGGTTGATATGCCGTTAAACTCAATAAACAAACAAACATCAAAAACAAAACCTCACACACCCCATCTATAGGTTAGATAGAACTACTACTGTTATTCTACAAAAATGGCTTTGGCATTAAATAACCCACAGCGGTTGATATGCCATTTAACATTCATTTCCATTTGGCTGCTAATAAGGTTGATCAGAAGAAAGCAATAGGATTTTACGACCGGAAAAAATACACGAACTTGTTTTTCAATGTTTTTTATCTTCCTAAGTGGAAGCTTTTATAAAATATCGGGATATTCCCTGCAAATCCTTGAATTAACTTTATAGACGGACATCACTCTGTCCAACCGTCACGTGTCTCCGTTTGCGCATTCAGACAATAAATGAAACCCTTATTTTTTTTAATTTCCAAACAAACTGTACAGTAGCTTAATTCCGACTTAAATGAAGTGTCCTGAGAGAGACAGACAAACAGAGACAGAGACAGAGACAACAACGAAACAGAGAGAGACAGAGAGAGAGGGAGAAAGACAGAGGGGGGGGAAGAAAGAGAGAGAGAGGGAAGAGAGAAAGAGTCGGAGAGAGAGGGGGAAAGAGAAGAGAGAGATAGAGAGAGGGTGGAGGGAAGAGAGATTTGAATATACCAAGTTTTATTTACTGTTTTCTCTAATAGAGCATTGATTTTTTCTCACACTCTTTGCTGGAAATATATTTTTTAAGTTTTTTAATACGTTTCTTTTTAATGTGTTTAAATGAAACCAATGTTTTTTTATCCCCAAGACGAACAGTACAGAAGCTTAATTCTAACAGATGAAGTGTCCTGAGAAAGAGAGAGAGAGAGAGGGGTGAGAGAGAGGGAGAAAAAGACAGAGAGAGGGAGCGTGAGAGAAAATATATATATATATATATATATATATATATATAGAGAGAGAGAGAGAGAGAGAGAGAGAGAGAGAGAGAGATTGAAATTTATGGAGTTTTATTTACTGCTTTCTCTAATGGGGCACTGAGTTTTTTCTAAAATTTTTGGTTGCTGGAAAGTATTAAGTTATTAAGATTTTTGGACCATATGATGTTTAGGCACCCCTTTCGCGATATCGATTCATAAGGTCATTTTTTTCATTTACACCGTCAAAATTCGGTTGTTTGTTAGGGGTTAGGTTTAGGGGTTAGGGTCAGGGGTTAGTTAATTTAAAAACAAACTCTAAAAATCGTCTGTTAACAAACAACCGGATTTTGACGGTGTAAATGAAAAAAAATGTCCTTATGAATCGAGATCGCAAAAGGGGTGCCTAAAGGTCATATGGTTCATATTTTTTAAATCAGTGATATGGAAATCAGACCTCGTTGAAAAATTAAAGCGAAAATTCTTCCAAACCGTAGTAGTTTCATTGTTACTGTACGGCTGCACTACCTGGACTCTAACAAAGGACCTAGAGAATAAGCTAGACGGGACTTGCACGAAAATGCTGCGTGCAATATTGAACAGGACGTGGAAACAACACGCCACGAGAACACAACTGTACGGCCACCTGCCCCATATCGCACAAACCATCCGTGTGAAGCGAACAAAACACGCTGGGCACTGCTGGAGAAGCAGGGATGAACTCATAAGTGACGTTTTTCTGTGTAAGTCATCACATGGGCACGTCAGAGTAGGTCGCCCAGCAAAGACGCACGTAGATCAACTCTGCTAAACGGATGCTGGATGCTGCGCAGATGATCTCCCACGGGGCAATGAGTGATAGGGAGGGATGGCGAGATTTTGTCATGGATATCCGTGCTGACAGGGCGACAGGATGATGATGATGATGATGAGGGATGATGATGATGATGATGATGATGATGATTATTATATTATATTGCTAAATTATATTTGTAAAAGACATAAGATAAATACAATGTGATAAGAAGAAGTGAAGAGCAGTTATCAGTCATATTGATTCATTATTTCCAGTGTGAAATATTACAAACAAATTCAGCCATGAAAACAAGGCAAGAAAAAAAAAAATAACCAAGGATTTTTCAAATATTTCTGTTGCCTGAAATAAGCTTAACTAAGCTTATTTTATGTGATTGTTGTTTGTTTTTTTTTTCTTCTTTTCCTTGATTTTTTTTCCTTGTTGATAGTATTTCTCAATAAGCAGCCCAATATTTGTTGGTTTAAATATGAATTGAGATGTTTCTATGATTTTAATTTGAGAGACTATTGTCATTTATACAAAAAAACAAATGACAAAATTTGATGTACAAAAATGCCTCATTTTTTGAAAAGAAAAATTCTTTTTAAAAAATGAGGCATTTTTGTACATCAAATCTGTAGCAAACCAAGAAAAAGTCAGCTCATTTTCAAATTCAGCACTTTAAAATTAGTTTTAAAAAAAAGATGTTTGGTGTCCCAACACTATTTCAATTTTTTAAAAGTGAATCCAAATTATTTTTAAAAGTGAATCCAAAAACACACACACACACACACACACACACACACACACACACACAAATATATATATATATAATATATAATATATATAATATATATATATATATATATTAACCCAATACTTTTAGATATAATAAGGGTATCCATCATAATATAATGGTTAGCACACAAAAATAAGTACTTGAAACTGTTAGTTAGTTGGTTGGTTGGTTGGTTGGATTTTCAACCCATTGGGTTATTTTATGCCGAAGACGTTTTGCGTTATTTATTCTTGATCGGTACTCAAATTTTTTACACATTTTTTAAACTCATTTTTCCTATTTAACCCACAGATGGAACCATAACAGGTATTACCATTCCGGGTCAGACCTGGGAGTAATGGGGATAAAGGGGTACTCCACATTCCCCAGAGCTCTAGAACTGGAATTTCACCATCAGATATATTTAACGTCCTACCCTAGGACACTAAGACCTTCAACCACCGCCTTCTAGCAGATGGGATCCTAACAGGTACTAACACTCCGAGTCAGAGTGGACCTGGGAGTAATGGTATATAAATGGGTACTCCGCATTCCCCAGAGCTCCAGAACTGGAACCTCACCATTAGATAGAGTTTAACGTCCTACCGACTATAAGACTCTGAGCCACCGCCTTCGCAGAGGTGCAGTCGGTGTGTTTCTAAATCCCCAGCCGACAGAGCTTGACACTCTTAGTGAAGAAATACCTATACAAATGTTTCTTCTCAACACACTAACTGACTTATCTTTAGGTAACTATCATCATGATCATCAGGTCACGCTGACAGCACGGTTGCCCATGACTCTCTCTCGCCACCCGTCCCTATTGGTCATCGCCAATGCCAGGTCATCCACTAGCATATAAAATCTGCAGCGGGCTTATTGATGTAGTTTTTGCTGGTCGACCTACACTGGTGTGTCCCTGTATAGTTGTCCACAAAAGAACGTTAATTATGCGTTCATTCTTGTTTTATATTGTTAAAAGCGGGAATTCTCAAAGTAGTTCAAATAGATCTCTCGGGTTGAATAAAATTCTAGAACAGCGAATAAAAGAACAGAGTGGGGGGTACTAGTTTGCATTCATATATCTCTTTTATAACAGAACAAAAATTGCTGGATCATGTAGACGAAATGGCCAGATGTCGGACACTTTGCAAAATGCCTGACTGGGTGTGATTGCCACTAGGTTTTGGTTTGATTTCTTTATTTAATGACATATCAACCTTCGTTGGTTATTTAATGCCAAAGCCATCGTTGTAGATGAACAGTAATGGTACTATTTAATCAATAGATGGATATGTGGACAGACTAAGATAGATAGATAGATAGATAGATAGATAGATAGATGTGGACAGATCTGGTTTGGTTTGATTTCTTTGTTTAATGGCATATCAACCTTTCTTGGTTATTTAATGCCAAAGCAATCCTTGTGGATTAACAGTAATGGTACTATTTAACCAATAGATGGATATGTGGACAGACTAAGATAGATAGATAGATAGATAGATAGATAGATAGATAGATAGATGTGGACAGATCTGGTTTGTGTTGGCTTCTTTGTTTAATTGCATATCAACCTTTGTGGGTTTAATGCCGAAACAATCCTTGTAGAAGAACAGTAGTGGCACTATTTAATCTAAAGATGGGGATGTGGATACACTAAAATAGATAGATAGATAGATGTGGACAGATCTAGTTTGGTTCTTTGTTTAATGGCATATCAACCTTCATTGGTTATTTAATGTCAAAGCCATCCTTGTAGAATAAGAGTTGTGTCACTATTAAACCAATGGCTGGGTATTTCCACTAGTGATGTGTCATCCACATTCGACCCATTCAAAATATTTCTTTAAGAAAAATTTATTGAAATGACTTTCCATCTTGAAGCGAAGCCTATGTCCACATTTAAAGGAATTGGATATCACAGGATGAACAAAAAAAACTGTAGCAAAAAATCCCAAGCTCTGTGGAACTGTTGATTCAATTTTACTAACTTTTCCAAGTTTGTATATGGTGGAATATTGGTTTAGCAATGTTCACTATTTACTAGACAAACAGAAAAGCATCAAATACAAATGTTTGAGAAGTTCTAGTTTGAAGTTTAGTCAGTAGTTAAGATTCAAATCTCATTTGAAATGTAAATCTTATGTTTATTGGAATCTGTTTGGTTTGGTTTGGTTTGGTTTGTTTTACGGCATATCAACCTCGGTGGGTCATTTAATGCTGACAAAGTTTTGTAATAAATTCATTCTTAATGGATAATCAACTTTTGTTTATCAACTCATGTTTTCTATTTAACCCATAGATGGGACCCTAACAGGTACTACCACTCTGGATCAGAGTGGACCAGGAAACAATGGTGATGAAGGGGTGCTCCACATTCCCCAAACCTCCAAAACTGGAACCTCACCATGAGATTGAGTTTAACGTCATTCCCAGGACATGTAGACCCTCAGCACTCATATGATAAAAAGGGTAGGGGCTTGCCATAAGAGCAATAGGGTTGGGGCAATCATATAGGTGCTAGGACTCGACGTGACCAGCTGATTGATCGGAGGGGTCTCTCCGACCGCCAGTCTATAGCCCAAGAAAGTGCCAAAGTGGTGTATTGCAAGTCATGGACTGCTCATCCACCTGGGTTCTATCCTTAAGCATCACGGGTCGCCACCCACGGCCAACAGGTGGCCCCATTGGGCGAGTCTTACCCCTCTGTAGAGATGCAGTCGGTGCATTCTAGCGCCCCAGCCGACAGGGCGCTGGAATCTGTGATACGTTTTGTAAGATAAGTAAAGTAAGTAAAGTTGTTGGTGTGGCCTACAGTGGAAATCAGTCAGACAGTGAGGGAGTCTATCTGCTTTTCACTAGCGCTAGAACAAGGAGCTTGTTTTTTGCGTTTAGGGTGGAGTGTCACACCTACTGTCAGCTGCTCACTTGACCGCACATATCCTTGTGCTACTCATACGCTGATTTGGCGAGGGCCGGTATCGAAACCGGAACTTTGGGGGTCTCAGTTGGACACTCTACCGAGTGAGCTTAAAGGTACGTAGTTTTATATCTTATACATCTATATGTAGTATTCTAATTTATAAGGCGCCCCGTCGTGGTATAATGATTAGCAATCTAGTCTTGTAGATCCATTACCACTGAAAAGCAAATTCGATGCTCGCTGGATGCCCCATAGATGTGACCTTGTGTCAAATCCTACTCGTGGAAATTGATTGAGTAAATAATTGTGGAGGCGCGTTGTGAAATGGTTACCGTTGTAGGAAATGAATTACTCGAGTTCAAATCCCAGACGAAGCCGTTTGCATTTCGCATAGCGTTAATAATCTTGGGAAAGGTATGAATCCAACTATTCTCCTCCAGCTCGTTTTTTTTTCATATTCACAGTGTGATCTGCTGGAGCTGAAAAATATACGAACTGCCAATTTCTCTTTTTCTTGTTAATTAATACTATGTCTGGTCTTCTGGCTGAGATAATATGATCTGCCTTCATCTCAAAATCCCAGAGTAATTTATGCGTTTCATATATTAGGTAAAACTTTATTTCTTAGTTGTATATTAAACACATGGCAGGATTTTAAAAGCCACTAATAACATGGGCTGTTCTTAGACAAATCTACCACATATCTTTATAGGGACCTCGTTAATGAATAAGATTTACTCTAGATATTAATAGATTTGACGATAAATTAAATAATCTTTGATAAATGTATACAACTTAATTCTGGTCACAAACAGCGAATCCCCATTATAACAAGATAATCTTAATTAAATAATTGATTTTACATTTTTTTAAATATATGAATTTTCCGTGTTATTTTCTTAATATTTAATTCCTGTAATCAAGCTATGGATAATATATATATATATATATATATATATATATATATATATTTGTTGTTTCATGCAAAAGCCATCCTTTTAGAAGAATAGTAGTGCTACTATCTAACCAATAGCTGGTGTTATATACCCCTTTGTCGTACATCGGGTATATACATGGAGAGAGTGGACTCTTAAGAGAGAGAGAGAGAGAGAGAGAGAGAGAGAGAGAGAGAGAGAGAGAATGAGTAACAGACAGATAGAGACTTATTTCTTTGTTCTTAACTCTCCTTTCTACTACATTTAGTCGCCATGTTTTATCTTTACTTCTTTGGGCTCTGATCGTCTACATTCTTCTTGTCTTCTTCTAACTAAGGGCTTCTTTTGGGGCTAGCTCTTTTAAAGTCATGCAAACAATCAACAAGACTTTGTGTTTCTCTGATCAAAGCTTTATTTCTGTATTGCCCATTTTCACCGCGCGGGAGTTAACAGCCCCGTAGTCGCACGTCTGCTCTGCGTTACATTTAGGCTGAAACTGATTACCTAACTAGTCAAATGACGTGACGTGCGAGATTACCGCTTTTTTCCAACGGAAACTTACCCGCCTCCGTTCTGATTTGAAGGCCAATGGCCCTTTATTCTACAGGTGTTTGTCAACAATTATGCAACAGCTTGGAGATAAGAGGGTTAATACCATTCCCAAATTTCGTAATAGCCTGACTGGAGTTCGAACTTGCTTACTACAATGCTGCAGTCCAGTACGATAGCTATTTCACCTCCGATGTTTGATTGGTTAATTTGTGTAGCCACTTCTAGTCTTATATCAATCCACATTTTATTCATTCTCCCATCTTAGATTGGAGATTTAATGTATGCCTGTCTTTAACCGAAACTAAGTTACTACTAATGTCACAATACTCTCAGGAACTGCGGACGTTTAGCAATTAGTGTTTAATTTATGTTATAGTCATTAACACATATAATACATATTATTTATTTACGATGTCTTTGTAAAAATCTGAGTTAGATTTGCCTCAAAACAGCTCATGTTATTAATGCGTTTAAAATCCTGAAATGTGTCTTATATATCACTAAAAAATAAAGGGTTATTTCCTATAAGTCCAAGATAAACCAAGGCGAACCACTCTTGAATGATAAATTGTTTATTTATTTACCCATTAAACTAACCCTAAACACTAACTATAATCCTAAACCCTAACTCTAACCCTAAACCCTAACACTAACCCGTCTTCTTTTTTCCTAGTAGATCAATAAATAAATAATTTATCAGTCAGGAGTGGTTCCCCTTTTTTATGTTGGACTTATAGTAAATAACCAAATAAAGGTTTACATAATATATGGTGTGGTTAATTTGCATACTGGTTTTAACAACACCGGGTGTAATAAATAATTACTTGGTATTATTGACCTTTAATATTATTGTTTTATTCTCCAACGTATTAAAATAAATCCTATGAATGATTTTGTATATAAACCAATTAAAATATATTAAAATGATTGTATGATTTGGGATGCATTCTTATTTAATTTCGTTAGTCTTTCTAATTTCATATGTTTCATTACATTATAACTTAAATACTTACCTCCCGAGGGTGCATATTCTTGCTAGTTCTTTTAATTATTCGTTTTTTTTTTTCATTCACAATTTTCATTCATCTTTAGTTGTTTCCTCTTCTTTATTTGTTCTTCATTTCAATTACAATTTCATTCATTCATTCTATTCTATTCTTCCACTCATTTAGTTGTGATTTATATATATATATATATATATATATATATATATATATATATATATATATATATATATATACAATTTAATCTTTTCTAGACACTTTCATTTCTTTATTCATATCGTCATAATCTTTTTATTTATTTTCTTTTCAGATCTTTCATCGATTGATAATTGTTCTTAAGCTGATTTGCCGCGTCTCAATAATTAGTTCAATGGTGTCTATGACGTATTAAATTCATTACTCGCTTATCATATCGTCCTTTATTCACCAGTTCGTCAGGGTTGGACTTTCTTTTTTTTTTTTTTTGCTTTTTAGGGGGGGGGGCATTTGTTTTTTTTATTTTTTTGTTTTTTGGGTTTTTTTTTCATTTCTTATTTCTTTCTTTTATATCTCATTATTTCTTTAGTTTACTTTCTTGAATCAAAAATGATTTCCTTCCTTCATTGATTCCATTTTTATCACAAATGAATTCATCTATATTTTCTTTTCATCATTTTATACGTTGTTCAGTTTTTTCTTAACCTTTCTAAATTTCGTTTTATATTTCTTGTCTGTGTTGCTAATTATTTCCGTGGTTTTCCCGCGTTTTTATAGGCTTTAAAAAGTTATTATCTTATCTTTTCTTTTATTCCTCTTTATCACGATTCGTCTTATTCTTTAACTGATTCAATACTTAATTGTTTGACCACTTAAGCGACAGCAGATACTGTAAGCAACTTGAGTCCTTTGTTTATCAAAATTACTTCATTCGGCATTAAATGGGTTAATATGCCGCACATCAGCCATTAATTAACATGCCTTAATCTGAAGCAATATGTTGCCCTGTTTGACACTATCCCCTGCAGAGGGCTATTGTGTGTCTGTATCCCCTGCAGAGAGGTACTGTCTGATTGTATCACCAGCAGATGGGTATTGCGTGACTGTATCCACTGTAGTGAGGTACTGTATGACTGTATCACTAGCAGAGGGGTATTGTTTTTCTGTATTCCCTACAGAGGGGTAAGAACTAAAATGTATATAATTCTGGAGCTCTATGGGATGTAGAGTACACTTTACTGTTTGAATAAGATAGGGATATTTGATATCATTTAACTTCATGTAAAAACCTTAAAAAACTACAAAAAATGTAAATATAAATGTACAACGAATGCAATTCCCTAACCACTTATTACGGTCATGTAACGTTGAAAGCAACGGTTCTCACTAGATCATCGAAGTTAAGCAGCGATGAGCCTATTCAATACTTAATTGGGTGACCTTAGTCCTTTGTTTATCAAAATGACTTCATTCAGTATTAAGTGACCCGAAAAGATTTGATGTGCCATAAAACAAAACAATCTTAATGATTTATGTTTCTGGATATAAAGTGAGGGATCATTTTCGTATTATAACCAAGTTGCAAAATGATCAGGTTAAGCAGCGATGAGCCCGTTCAATTATGTGATCATTTAAGCAACAACAGGTAGTGTAAGCAACCTGAACCCTTTGTTTATCAAAAGGGCCTGGTTATCTGGCTATGTTTAGGTGTACACTTTTTTAAATCTCTAATTACTCACCATTGGATAGCAGTACCTATCACTTGGTGTGCTTATTATGAAAACTAGCAAATATATGCACCCTCCGGGTGCAAGTATTTAAGTTTTAATGTAATAAATATTGGATCAAATTAGAAATGCTAATGAAACTAAAGAAGAAAGCAGATAAAAATATTTGAAACAGAGGAGGGTATAATAAAAAAAAAATAGAACAACTGAAACTTACTCTTCCCTCACTCCAGTCTTTCATTGCTAAATTTTCCTAATTTAACTATTTAGTTAAAATAGGAAGTAAAGAATAAAATTACAGTTATTTTTTCTTGTTAATGGATTTCTTTTAAGATTTATCCCTGAGATTTTAGATAATATTCATTAAGATAAAACAAAACAATTAGAAATCAGTAATACTAAGCACATATTTATTAAAATCAGATTTTTATTATCAATATGCAAATCTTCCCATTCACACTGTAAACCGCTATTTTGTTGTATATATAAATACAATTGTATGTTATTAGTATGTAGATATTACTAACAGTATTAATAATGTAAAACAATTTTATTAATAATTGAGGTTTAAATAAAAATAAAATCCTGTAGAATGTGACGTAAATAACTAAGGGAATTGTTACTTGAATAGTAATATAGTTTCGGTTACAGACAGAAAAACACACAATCTCCATTATAATAAGATGTTACCCGTGAAATAGTTCTCAAATCTAAAATGTTATTCTATTTTCTAACTTCTCCATGTTCAGAACATTCTGGAATGAAACAACATTTATCTATTTTTCCCATTTTCTCATGTGAATATTTCCGTATCTAATGTGTGTATCATTCTTTCTATGGGATTATTTCAGTATGTATTTTGTTTCATTCTTTTATATTTTCATTCTTTCTTGTGGTTATTTCTGTATGTATTTTATGTATCATACTTTCATGTATCATTCTCTCTGTGTGGTTATTTCTGTATGTATTTTATGTATCATTCTTTCTATGTATCATTATTTCTGTGTGATTATTTCTGTAAGTATTTTATGTATCATTCTTTCTATGTATCATTCTTTCTGTGTGGTTATTTCTGTATGTATTTTATGTATCATTCTTTCTATGTATCATTATTTCTGTGTGATTATTTCTGTAAGTATTTTATGTATCATTCTTTCTATGTATCATTCTTTCTGTGTGGTTATTTCTGTATGTATTTTATGTATCATTCTTTCTATGTATCATTATTTCTACGTGGTTATTTCTGTATGTATTTTATGTTTCATTCTTTCTATGAGGTTATTTCTGTATGTATTTTATGTATCATTGTTTTATGTATCATTCTTTCTGTGTGGTTATTTCTGTATGTATTTTATGTATCATTCTTTCTATGTGGTTATTTCTGTATATGTTTTATGTATCATTCTTTTATATATCATCCTTTCTATGTGGTTCTTTCTGTATGTATTTTATGTATCATTCTTTCTATGTATCATTCCTTCTGTGTGGTTATTTCCGTATGTATTTTATGTATCATTCTTTCTATTGGGTTATTTATGGATGTATTTTATGTATCATTCTTTCTATGCGATTATTTGTGTATGTATTGTATGCTTCATTCTTTCTATTGGGTTATTTCTGTTTGTATTTTATGAATCATTCTCTCTATGTGGTTATTTCTGTATATATCTTATGTATCATTCTTTCTATGTGGTTATTTCTGTATGTATTTTATGCGTCATTCTTTCTATGGGGTTATTTCTGTATGTATTTTATGTATCATTCTTTTATGTATCATTCTTTCTATGTGGTTTTTACTTCGGTAATTTTGTCCCTATTGACACCAAATAAATTCATATATGATTAGCAACAATGGATTTATCGTACAATTCTATCCTAGAAAAGTTTTCTTTGATTTCGGTACGATGCTTGGTTTTCAATTGTATCCCTGGACAGACAGACAGACAGACAGGCAAAGAAACAAACAGACAGACAGACAGTCAGACAGACAGAGAGGCCACAAATATAGAATAAGATTCCATTGTTTCATCGTTTATATCTTCAAGCAGCTCAATCTAAAATCCCTGAACTACTAAAAGCTTTTAAGATTTCCTTTAAGTTTAATCTAATGAATTAACTCCCCTTCATTCAGCCAATATCTCTAATTGGTCATCGCATTTGCAATCACGTGAAATGCCACTTAATGGAGTCTTACTTCCTATGTGAAGTGTATGTATAATACGTATATATATATATATATATATATATATATATATATATATATATATACTAGACAAAACGTGACCCGTTGGGTCCCCTATTGAGCTTTGGTTAGAAAATTGGGATTGAGCTTTGGTTAGATAATTGGGATAAAAGTGAGTTTGCAAAGCGATTTAAAAAATGTTAAAATAATAAATATGGCCAGAAAATCTTTAAAATTTTTAATCATTTTGTAAGATTTCTAAGAAAGGAAACTTTTGACCTAATTTAAATTTAAATGGACCCGATTATTGGAAATTTACAAAGAGACAAGATATTGAATATATATATATATATATATATATATATATATATATATATATATATATATACCTGTACAAAATTTCAGAAAAATTGAAGTGAGAAATTTTAACAAATTTCAACAAAATGTTGTAGCTTCGGTTATGAACAGAAGCCAAACTATCCTTTAAGTACAAATAATGTTCAATTGATATGAAATAATAATAGAAAAAAATCTTTGTCATATATGCAGTGCCACATTGGGATATTGATCTTGCTATGAAAATTTTTTTTTAAAATCATCAATAACTTAAAAGTGGTTAACTTTCAGACATTTTCAATAGAGATTTTGGATTCCTCGTGCAAAAATGCTTTTATAAACCAATTTTTAGGAGTAGGTATGCTCTAGAACTCATTTTACAGACAAAAATATATTACAAAAAGTCGCCATTTTTTGTGACCCCCCCTAAAAATTGGAGAGCTAAAAATCGACATAACTCCGCCAGTTCATGAAATTTAAAGCTCAAATTTTGAGGATTGTCTAACTTTAACATAACCCACACATCTAGAAAATTTCAGAAAAATTGAAGGGGTGGGTGACATGGCTTGGATGACAAGACATAGAATTACCCAGCTACATCTGGTGAGTAAGAATTCAAAGCCACTGTTAGCTGCTTCATCTACTGCAACCTTATCAGTGTAAACGGTGTTTTGGACTGCTCACCCTCTAGGATTCCGTCCTTAAGCACCACTGGTCAATCCATACGGTCAATAGTTGGACCCATTTGGGGGTGGGGGTTACTCCTCTACAGAATTGCAATGGATAATTCTATTTGATATTCAATAATAATAATACAGTAATACACACACACACAAATACACACACATAGGGCCGGCTAAGCTTAGTTGGTAGAGCGTCTGACTAGGAACCACAAGTTCCTGGGTTCAATACTGGCCCTCGCCAACTCAGCGTATAAGTAGCACAGGGAGCTGTTGGTAGGTGTAGCGCTCTGCCTCAGACGCCAAAACAATCTCCTTGGTCTAGCGCTATTGAAAAGGGGATAGACCCCTTCGCTGTTTGCATAATAATACAATAATAACGCTCCAGTCGACAGGGTTATTTATTTCTAGATGAGTCTTAGACCTTTTTGAAGCATTTCCATGATTCCACCTGTTTTACGGTGACGAAATTTAAACTTGTGCCGACAAATTGAAATACTCATTGCGTATCCCTCATAATCTCTACAGAAATTTGAGCGAATCCTTGTTTTGCAGCTTCACAATTCTCTACTGTTCAAATTGGCAACATTAAATATACTATGTACAGAAAAATTAATAACTTTTTGATCTTTTTATTGAAATAAAATATCTTTGTTTTTGTTCCAAATACGCAGGAAGAAAAAAAAGTGAAAAAAAAAAATCTTGCATTTTTTTATTTACAAAAGTAAGAGAGAAAAATATTTTTAAAATACGGTAGCTGAGATTTACAAACAAAAAAATACCAAAACCCAGGGAATTATCGGAATTTTAATAAAAATTTGCAATATTGACTTATAAATGAAGGAATTCTTTCTTTTAAATTTCTGAATCGTTTCAATTAAACTGATTCAATGCTCGAACACACATAACTAAATTTCCTTACGTTTTTACCAATAAAACCTTCATATAAATATGGTCTGAAACTTTTGACCAGCTAATATGTAACCTAATTTCCAAGTATTCAATTTTCTCCTATTAAATACAGAGACAACATTCAATCGAAAAGGCATGAACTTGCATTCTAAAAAAGAAACAATGGCGGAAGCAAACGACAATAACAATAAAAGCCTCTCTCTCTCTCTCTCTCTCTCTCTCTCTCTCTCTCTCTCTCTCTCTCTCTCTCTCTCTCTCTCTCTCTCTCTCTGTCGCGCGCGCACATACACATACAGCATTCGATTATAAAATCTGTTGACAGTTTCGAAACACACCCAGATAAAAACGGACGACATTTCAAAAGAGGAATTAAGAATAAAAGAGATGAGAATCTTAAATTCTGTTTGATCTGGGAAACGACATTTGCTTGATACCGGCAGAAATAATTTAGAATATCAAATATATTTATTCAATTTCGTTCGAATAATCTTTTTATTAAAAAAAATGATTATTTTATGCCAAAAGGTTATTTGTACGAAATTGAATAAATATACGCGGATATCATTACGTCCTCTATTATATTCTGATATTCATAAATAATATACAAAGTGGGAAAGGGCATTTATTTATAATATACAATGATATAATGATATTCCATAATAATAGGGTAATACACACACACACACACACACACACACACACACACACACATATATATATATATATATATATATATATATATATATATATATATATATAATATACCAAACTTATTGGTAAATCCTCGCGGTGAGAAAAAAAACCAGCAAATAGTTTGATTGTAAAAATATACTACCAAACATCAACCGGGAATAAACAAATTTTTGCAAATAAGACCAAGATAATCGTACCAACAAAAAATAATCTATTGGTACAATATTTTGGCCAAAAGAAAAAACAATTTATACGCATATATATATATAAGATATATATATATTCATATAAAACCGCCAGGAGAAAAAAGCTAATAAGTAAAATGTGCTCAATACCTAAGTAGAGCAAAAAATAAATTTTATTTTATTATTATTTTTACTTTATTTATTTTATATATATATATATATATATATATGTGTGTGTGTGTGTGTGT
Source organism: Doryteuthis pealeii (assembly GCA_023376005.1). Classification (NCBI taxonomy): domain Eukaryota; kingdom Metazoa; phylum Mollusca; class Cephalopoda; order Myopsida; family Loliginidae; genus Doryteuthis; species Doryteuthis pealeii. Next base: position 24,900,364 of record CM042139.1, on the reverse strand, counting down.
GTGTGTGTGTGTGTGTGCGTGTGTGTGTGTGTTGCTATTATGCTATATATATATATATATATATATATATATATATATATATATATATATATATATATTGCTATTATCCATTTATATAGGGAGATTTACTTTATTGTATTTCATAAATTTGTAGCCCCGCCCTCTGTACATTTCCTAATTATGTGATTATGTAATTTAGTGGCATTATTGATATATATATATATATATATATATATATATATATATATATATATATATATATATATCTGTGTGTGTGTCTGTGTGTATATAATGTGGATAATAGAAATATATATGTGGATAAAAATAATATGTATATAAATATATATGGATAATAGCAATATATGATATGTCTACATATTGATGATAACAATATATAATACATATATATGGATAATAGTAATATATATATATATATATATATATATATATATATATATATATATATTATCAATTTACATGTAATGACTTATTTTTCTTGTGATTTCAAATTTTTTTTTACCTCCTGTACATTTTCTAAGTATATGATATATTGGTATCATTGCTATAATAAATAACAGCGCCGAGAATACATCTTTGGATTTTCACCTCTGCTGTAAATTCCACTTTCCAATTTTCTGTGGTTATCCTGATGAAATTCAAGGCATTGTCGGATATTTGGACATTATTATTATTATTATTATTATTATTATTATTATTATTATTATTATTATTATTATTTACTCCTTTTGAGTTTTCACATCAGCATTAGCTGATGGCCTTTCACTGGAGTCTGAGTGACAGCAAGTCTCCTCAGGTCTCCAGGAATCTTCTGAGTATTTTGGCAGATTGCATTAGTGCAGTGTTCTGAATGGTTTCAATCCTTCCTCTGATTTCCAAATTTTCCAAACCCTTTTCCAATCCGTTTGGGACTGTTCCAAGTGCACCAACTACAATTGGTATCACTTTGACCTTCATATTCCATAACTTTTTCAGTTCTCTGGCAAGGTCCAGATATTTGTCCATTTTCTCATTTTCCTTCAGCTTTACCCTGTGATCTGCTGGCACTGCAAAATCCACCAGTTGACAAGTTCTTTCTTTTTTGTTTATCAACACTAGGTCTGGTCTTCCTGCTGGGATAAGGTGATCCGTTTTTATTTCAAAGTCCCAGAGAATTTTATGCGTTTCGTTCTCAAGAACAGATTCTGGTTTATGCATATACCATTTTGTTGTGTGGTCAAAATTAAATTTTTTGCATAATTCCCAGTGGATCACCTTCCCAACCCTATTATTATTATTATTATTATTATTATTATTATTATTATTATCAGTTTTTCGCACCAGCGTCAGCTGATAGCCTTTCACTAGAGTCTGAGTGACAACAAGTCTCCTCAGGTCTCCAGGACACTTATGAGTATTCTAGCCGATTTCAACAATAATGTTGTCTGGATGGTCTCAATTCTTCCTCTGATTTCCTCAATTCTTTTTTCAAAGCCTCTTGAGGCCGTTTCAAGTACACCAACTACAATTGGGAACACTTTCACCCTCATATTCCACAGCTTTTTTAATTCTCTAGCAAAGTCCTGGTATTTTCTATCTCTTCGTTTTCTTTTATCTTCACCCTGTGATCTGCTGGAACCGCAAATTCCACCAGTTGGCACGTTCTCCTTTTCTTTTCTTTTTTTTTTTTTTTGTTAATCAACAGTAGGTCTGGTCTACTGGGGTGATCCGTCTTTATTTCGAAGTCCCAAAGAATTTATGCATTTCATTCTCAAGAACAGATTCTGGTTTATGCATATACCATTTTGTTGTATGGTCAAAATTTGATTTTTTGCATAATTTCCAATAGATCACCTTCCCAACCCAGTCATACCTAGCTTTGTTTTCCCATTGTGCTAGTTTGCTACATTCACTTAATATATGGTTTACATTATTATTATTATTATTATTATTATTGTTATTATTATTATTATTATAAATTATTATTTTTTTCACTCCTTTTGAGTTTTTCACATCAGCATTAGCTGATGGTATTACACTGGAGTCTGAGTGCCAACAAGTCTCCTCAGGTTTACTGGACTCTTCTGAGTATTCTAGCCGATTGCAGCAGTGCAGTAGTCTAGATGGTCTAATTCTTCCTCTGATTCTAGATACTCCAGTCTTTTTCCAAGTTTATTTGGGACCGTTCCAAGTGCAACAACTACAATTGGTATCACTTTCACTCTCATATTCCATGGTCCAGAGAATTTTATGCATTTCATTCTCAAGAACAGATTTTGGTTTATGTATATACCATTTTGTTGTATGGTCAAGGTTTAATCTTTGCATAATTCCCAGTGGATCACCTTCCCAACTCAGTTGTGCCTAGTTTTGTATTACCGTTGTGCTAGTTTGTTACATTTACTTAATACATGGTTTTCAGTATCATCTCTGTCACCGCACCGTCAACTATTATTATTATTCCTTTTGAGTTTTCACATCAGTGTTAGTTGATGGTCTTTCACTGGAGTCTGAGTGACAGCAAGTCTCCTCAGGTCTCCAGGACTCTTCTGAGTATTCTGGCAGATTGCAGCAGTGCAGTGTTCTGAATGGTTTCAATCCTTCCTCTGATATCCAAATTTTCCAAAACCCTTTTCTAATCCTTTTGGGACTGTTCCAAGTGCACCAACTACAATTAGTATAACTTTCACTTTCATATTCCACAACTTTTTCAGTTCTCTGGCAAGGTCCAGATATTTGTCAATTTTTTCATTTTCCTTTAACTTCACCCTGTGATCCGCTGGCACTGCAAAATCCACCAGTTGACAAGTTCTTTCTTTTTTGTTAATCAACACTAGGTCTGGTCTTCTTGCTAGGATAAGGTGATCCGTTTTAATTTCAAAGTCCCAGAGAATTTTGTGCGTTTCGTTCTCAAGAACAGATTCTGGTTTATGCATATACCATTTTGTTGTGTGGTCAAAATTAAATTTTTTGCATAATTCCCAGTGGATCACCTTCCCAACCCAGTCGTGTCTAGTTGTGTATTCTCGTTGTGCTAGTTTGCTACATTCGCAGAGTATATGGTTAACAGTCTCATCTCTATTACTGCAAAGTCTACATTTACTATTTTGTTGGGTCTTATCAATTTTCGCTTTGATGTAGTTTGTCCTTATGGCATTATTTTGTGCAGCAATTATAAGTGATTCTGTTTCTCTTTTGAGGTTTCCCTTTCTTAACCATGTCCAAGTCTTTCCATGTGCAACCTCATCTATTTGTCGTTTGAAGCGTCCATATAATTGTTTTTCTTCCCATTTTTGTTTTCTAGTCTTTGTCGTTTTTCTGTTTGTCCATCTGCCGTTTCTACTATTGTTCGCCGCCATAAGTATTTGTCTTTGCTCTTCTTGTGTAATCTTCAAGTTGTTGGATTGTGGTTTCTACGCATTCCTCTATGTTGGCAAGACCTCTTCCCCCTTCCTTTCTTGACACATTATTATTATTATTATTATTATTATTATTATTATTATTATTATTATTATTATTGTGCTATGATTGTGGATTAATATTGCTCTTTTTCTATTGCTATGAAAAATCATTGAATATTTTTGTATTACATCAAAATTGTCTGTAATATTATGGGTATTATTATAAAAAAAAATGTTGCCTGTGTTATTATGGAATGCAATAATAATACAAGAAATAACATGAAATATGTAATGAAACTGAAAAATAAACGTTATTCAGTAATGCCTATTTCAATTTCTATACAGATTTCTAAAACAGTTTTTTTTTTGTCATCTATTGTCGAAAAGTCTACACAAAAAAAAAACTGTTTAGCTAATAATTTCATTCGAAATTCAAATCCCGTTTTTCATCAATCTCTAGATTTTATCATTTTGCTGTAATTTCCTCATTATATTCACCAAAGCAAAGATACAGCAAGAAATCTTTCTAGATGACAGTTTGACGTTGCAACACAAAAATCCCCTCCCGTTGGGCTTCCTATTTTCTGGCTTGTAATAACGAAAATAATAGGTTGCCACCAATTTCCGCTTCTTAACCTAAACCCTTCCACCCCATCAAATAAGAGTACAAATAAGAGTCTGAAAACAAGCCGTTATTTCAGACTTGCCATACAAGGTGACCCTTATTTTGAGAAGACGTCCTGTAAGACCAGAAAGGTCATTTCCTTCGCTTCAATAAATGAATCATGCCAATGTGAATTGATAACCACATTTTTTCGCCAAAGAAAAAAAATATCAAATGAATGTCGTCTGTTTTCTTGCAAATTACTCGGACAAATTACAAGGTATCTGACTAAATAAAAAGCGTTCGGCTCAAAAATAAGGCAAAAATATATATTTTATTATTCTTCACTATTGTTTTTTGTTTTTTTTTTGGGGGGGGTGTATCTCACGAAGAAATTGTTTTGACAGATATTTTATTTAGTCTGGCAGATTAAACGCCCGATAAGTATTTGTCTATATTTTTGCTTTCTTTCATTTTCACTGTGGCCCGCTGGAACGGAAAAATCCTCTATATGACAAGTTCATTTTATTTTTTCGTCTGGTCTTCCGGCTCGAGGTTATTATTATTAGTTTTTCCTACCAGCATTAGCTGATGGTATTTCCTTGGAGTCTGGGTGACAACAAGTCTCCTCGGGTCTCCAGGACTCTTCTGAAAATTCAGGCAGATTGCAGCAGTGCAGTATTTTGGATTGTCTCAATTATCCCTCTGATTTCCAAACCAACTACAATTGATATAACTTTCACTTTCATATTCCATAACTTTTTCAGTTCTCTGGCAAGGTCCAGATATTTTTCCATTTTTTCATTTTCCTTTAGCTTCACCCTGTGATCTGCTGGAACTGCAAAATCCACCAGTTGACAAGTTCTTTCTTTTTTGTTAATCAACACCAGGTCTGGTCTTCTTGCTGGGATAAGGTGATCCGTTTTTATTTCAAAGTCCCAGAGAATTTTATGAGTTTCGTTCTCAAGAACAGATTCTGGTTTATGCATATACCTTTTTGTTGTATGGTCAAAATTAACTTTTTTCTAATCTTTTGGAACCGTTCCAAATGCACCAACTACAATTGGTATCACTTTGACTTTCATATTCCATAGTTTTTTCAGTTCTCTGGCAAGGTCCAGGTATTTGTCCATCATTTTGTTTTCCTTCATCTTCACCCTGTGATATACTGGAACTGAAAAATCCACCAGTTGACAAGTTCTTTCTTTTTTGTTAATCAACACTTATTATTATTATTATTATTATTATTATTATTATTATTATTATTATTATTATTATTTCACTGGGGTCTGAGTGACAGCAAGTCTCCTCAGGTCTCCAGAACCTTTTTCTGTGTATTCTAGCCGATCTTAACAATGTTATTGCCTGGATGGTCTCAATTCTTCCTCTGGTTTCCACTTTCCCCAGCATTTTTTCCAAACCCTTCCAATAGCTCCAACTACAATTGGTATCACCTTTAACCCCCATATTCCACAGTTTTTTCAAGTTCCCTGTAAAGTCCCAAGTATTTGATTATTTTTCTGTTTACTTTGTGGTTCGCCGGAATTATTATTATTATTATTATTATTATTATTATTATTATTATTATTATTATTATTATTATTATTTTCACTCCTTTTGAGTTTTTAACATCAGCGTTAGCTGATGGTATTTCACTAGAGTCTGGGTGACAATAAGTCTCCTCAGGTCTCCAGGACTCTTCTGAGTATTCTAGCCGATTGCAGCAGTGCAGTAGTCTGGATGGTCTCTATTCTTCCTCTGATTTCTAGATCCTCTAGTCTTTTTTCCATGTTTATTGGTACCGTTCAAAGTGCACCAACTACAATTGGTATCACTTTCACTTTCATATTTCACAGCTGTTTCAATTCTCTGGCAAGGTCCAGGTATTTATCCATCTTTTCATTTTCCTCCAGCTTCACCCTGTGATCTGCTGGGTCCGCAAAGTCCACCAGTTGACGCGTTCTCTTTTCTTCTTCTTTTTTTTTTTTGTTAATCATACTAGGTCTGGTCTCCTGGCTGGGATAGGGTGATCCGTCTTTATCTCGAAGTCCCAGAGAATTTTATGTTTCATTCTCAAGAACTGATTCTGGTTTATGCATATACCATTTTGTTGTATGGTCAAAGTTGAATTTTATTATTATTATTATTATTATTATTATTATTATTATTATTATTATGCAAGTTTGTCAATGGAGTCTAGGTGACAGCAAGTCTGCTCAGGCCTCGAAGACACTACTACGTATTCTAGCTGACCGTAACAATGCTATTCTCCATGGTCTCAATTCTTCCTCTGATTTCCAATTCTTCCCAGTCTTTTTTCCAAACTAAACAATTGGGGACAGTTCCAATGGCTCGGAACGACAAAACCCTCAACATTATTATTATTACCTTATTTATTTCACTCCTTGCAAGTTTTTCACACCAGTGTAAGCTGATAGTCTTTCACTGGAGTCTGTGTGACAACAAGTCTCATCAGGTCTCCAGGAGTATTCTAGCTGATTTCAACAATGCTGTTGTCTCGATGGTCTAAATTCTTCCACTGATTTCCAGTTCACCCAGACTCTTTTCCAGATAGTTGGGGACCGTTCCAATTATCATTATTATTATTATTTACTCCTTTTGAGTTTTCACATCAGTGTTAGCTGATGGTCTTTCACTGGAGTCTGAGTGACAGCAAGTCTCCTCAGGTCTCCAGGACTCTTCTGAGTATTCTGGCAGAATTCTTAAAGAAGAACAGTAGTGCTACTATTTATCTCTCATCATTTGAGCTACTTCAGTGGCAGCACTGGTACGTAAGCCTAAAAACAAGTAAAGAATAAATAGAAAAGAATATAATAAAGGATTGCTTAGGTATTTTGGTTTAATAGAATGGTAATGGGTTATTTAATTTTCAATTCTTCCTCTGATTTCCAAACCAACTACAATTGGTAAAACTTTCACTTTCATATTCGATAACTTTTTCAGTTCTCTGGCAAGGTCCAGATATTTGTCCATTTTTTCATTTTCCTTTAGCTTCACCCTGTGATCTGCTGGAACTGCAAAATTCACCAGTTGACAAGTTCTTTCTTTTTTGTTAATCAACACCAGGTCTGGTCTTCTTGCTGGGATAAGGTGATCCGTTTTTATTTCAAAGTCCCAGAGAATTTTTTGTGTTTCGTTCTCAAGAACAGATTCTGGTTTATGCATATACCATTTTGTTGTATGGTCAAAATTAAATTTTTGCATAATTCCCAGTGGATCACCTTCCCAACCCAGTCGGGTCTAGTTTTGTATTCTCGTTGTGCTAGTTTTCTACATTCGCTGAGTATATGGTTTACAGTCTCATCTCTTTTCCCGCAAAGTCTATATTTACTATTTTGTTGGGTCCTATCAATTTTCGCTTTGATATAGTTTGTCCTTATTAATATTAGTATTATTATTATTATTATTATTATTATTGATGTTGCTTTTGTTGTTGTTGTTGTGTTGTTGTTTTGAAGAAGAAGAAGAAGAAGAAAAGAAGAAGACCATCATTGTTTATTTATCTCTTTTTATTATGAAAAACCAATGAATATTTTTATATTACTGTGAAATGTTCTTTACATATATATATATATATTATATATACTAGCAAATTTATGCACCCTCTGGGTGCAAGTTTATAAGTTTTAATATAATAAAATATCAAATTAAATTAGAAAGGCTAATAGAACTGAATAAGAATGCAGATAAAAAGATTTGGAACAGAGGGAGTATAATCGAAAAATAGAACAACTTTGAAACTAACTCTTCCATCATTTTTCCTCACTCCCGTCTTTCATTGGTAAATTTAGTTAAAATAGGAAGTAAAGAATAAAATTGCAGTTATTTCTTCTTGTTAATGGATTTCTTTTAAGATTTATATCCGAGATTTTTGCTTATATTCATTAAGATAAAACCAAACGATTAGAAATCAATAATACTAAGCATATATTTATTAAAATCAATTTTTTAAGATCAAAATGCAAATTAGCCTTCCCATTCACACAGTAAACCGCTATTTTGTTGTATATATAAATAAAATTGCGTGTTATTAGTATGTAGATATGGTCAACAGTATTAATAATGTAAAAGAATTTTATTAATCATTGATGTTTAAATAAAAATAAATTCATGGAGAATGTGATGTAAATAACAAAGGGAATTGTAACTTGTATACAAATATAGTTTCGGTTACAGACAGACAAACCCACAATCTCATTATAATAAGATATATATATATATATATATATATATATATATATATATATATATATAGAGAGAGAGAGAGAGAGAGAGAGAGAGAGAGAGGGGGGGTAGAGAGTCGGGGCGAGATAATAAGACCTTCCTTCAGTTGATGAGTCCAGCGAAATAAATTGAAAACTTGGTGGGTGGCTAAAAGCCGCAATCTTTAGTATTAGATTTACTTCTCACATAAATCAGTTTATCAGGTTTGGTTTGGTTTGTTTTACGGCATATCAACCTCAGTGGATCATTTAATGCCGATAAAGTTTTGAAATAAATTCATTCTTAAGGGATACACTTTTTTTTCATGAATACATTTTTCTATTTAACCCATAGATGGGACCCTAACAGATACTACCACTCCAGGTCAGAGTGTTCCAGAAGCAATGGTGATGAAGGGGTGTTCCACATTCCCCAAACCTCCAAAACTGGGATCTCACCATCAGGTAGAGTTTAACGTCATTTCCAGGACATGTAGACCCTCAGCCACCGCCTTCTAGTACCCATATAAAAAGGGTTGGGGCTTGCCATATGGGCAATAGGGTTGGGGCAATCAAATAGGTGCTAGGGCTTAATTTGACGTATGATTGATCGTATGGGGCGTCTAGCCGAAATATGGTTCTAATTGGAGTGTTGCAGGTCATGGACTGCTCATCCATCAAGACTCCATCCTTAAGCATTACTGGTTGGCCCCTATGGCCAACATATGGCCCCGTTGGGGGAATCTTACCCATCTGCAGAGGCGCAGTTGGTGCACTCTAATGTCCCAGCCGACAGGGCGACTGTTAATCAGGATCGCCCCGAAAGTAATGCTTCCTAGATAATTAGGTTTTCCATCGACATCAGAGGGGAATATTGGTGATATTGTAGCTGAACCTTTCTACTGTTAACCCATCTTCTTTCGTCTTGCTACGAATCACACTTTAGCGTCATTCCAGCAAAATAGCTCCTGATATGAAAGCGTACGAAAAAATAAAAGTGTATTCTTTTATTTCTCGTTTTGATTTTTTTTGGTTCTTATCTTGTGGATTGCTTCTATGATCATTGTTAAATTTGAGTTGTTTTTTTTCGTGTATCCGCTATCAAGTAATGCTTTATCATATGAATTGCTAGTATTGTAAAAGATTGTACATCAGAGGAATTTTTACTTAGTATACATTCTATTGAGTATGGTATTTTCCTAATTATTGAAGGTGGGTGGTTAGATTTTGGGTTTACATATAAAGGATTTGCATTGGGTTTCATAAATGGTTTAAATTTACCGGTTATAAGGTTGAACGTAACATCCAGGAAATTTACGATTTAATGTTCGATTGAATGTCAACCGACCAATTGGTGGCACCGTTAGGATTTTTAACCCCTCTACAGAGATGCAGTTGGTGTATTCTAAACCCTCAACGGACAGTGTTCGAAAGATGAATTTTCTTATCCGGTCGCATTTATATCCAGAAGAATCCTATACCAACATCAGACCATCATCTCTATATATTCTAAAATCATTGATGTCTAATTTTGTTGTTAGATTATATAATATTAATAACCCAATTAGTTCAGATTTTTTTGAGAGAATCAAGGGCGCCCATTGCTATATCAAAACCTGTGTTATTGCAAGTCTTCACCAATTGATCTTCTCTATTAAATAGAACCATTTTTTATGGACAAATATCTGGACCTTGCCAGAGAAATGACCCGCCATTAAATAAGGAAACCAAACTATTAATTGTTCCTCATGACTGTTGTAGCAATCTGTTACTTGTCTACTGAAATTTCAACGTACCCCTCTATTTGAACGGTCAGTGCAAACATCCTCTAACTGACATTAAACTGCATCTAACGGTGAAGTTCCAGTTCCGGAGCTCAGGGGATTGTGGAGTACTCCTTCATCGCCATTGCTTCATACATTACATTAAAATAACCCAACAAGGGTTGACATGCCGTATATTTAAAAAGAAAAACGAACAAAAATACTCCAAAAGTTTTGACTTACCCTAGTCTAAGCGATGATTTCCTCTAGTTTGCTGCTTACCACTTTAAATATAGTTTCATTCCCTGTATTATTTGGATTATTTGGACTATTGTCCTCGTTTTATTGTTATCTGCACAAAAGTTTCGGCCGATGTGGCTTCCGGCTTTCTTCAGGTATTTCTTGACGGACTCGGGAACATTCTCGAATTCGGAAACTTTCTCTTCAAACTCGGAAAACTTCTTGTCGAAGTCGGAAACCTTCATGTCGTAATCGGGAACTTTCACAGAATTTCAAAACTAACATTTTATTTAATACACGGTAGATTCAAAAATTAGAGAAATAGAGAAATAGTTTCATTCCTATTTTCATCTAAATGTAGGACACGTAGAAAAAAAACTACAACAGACACGGGTGGGGGCACAATAACACCGTTCTAAAAGAATTTTCAAATTTGAAATAACTCAACATAATTAAAATTAAAAGTTAAATAGAAAAATGTGTTTAAAAATTCTTTAAAAAATTGAGATTAAATTTTTTTAAATGAATACCCATTAAGAATAAATAAAACAAAATATCTTCGGCATAAAATAACCCAACAACGGTTGAAATGCCATAAAATCCAACCAACCAACCATCGATTATAGTCCTCTGTGCTCCATCTTTCATCGTCAATTGTTGTTTCTGCTGGGAGTGTCTCTCCATATTGGGATGGTGGTTTTTTTTCGAATGGTATTTTTTCTTCCATCGGGTTTATCTGCTTCCTTTTGAGTCCCATCTTTCTTAGATTATAGTCAGGTTGGTTGGCTGCTTGTTTGTTTTGTTTTACGGCATATCAACCCTTTTCGGGTCATTTAATGCCGAATCAAGTCATTTTGATATCAGGTTGGCTGGTTGTTTGTTTGTTTTGTTTTACGGCATATCAACCTAATAGAACTCATCGTTGCTTAACTTGGGCGATCTAGTGGGAACCGGCGCTTTCAGTGGGAGTTGAACGTAATTTGAGAAATAGATATACACGGTACTGTGGCGTACCCCAGCGTACTCATCTCTTTTTCCACCACAAATGTTAATACACCCGTTAATGGGAGTAAAAACTTTCTGGTTATTTCCTAGTTGGTTAACATGACATTACAGGGTGAACCAGAAAAACAGAACCCAAATTGTTTATTTATTTTCCCATTAAACTAACCCTAAACCCCAACCCTAACCCTAACCCTAACCCCCCAGTTGAGTAACATGATATTACAGGGTGACCCAGAAAAAACAGAACCCAAATTATTTATTTGTTTTCACATAAAACTAACCCTAAACCCCAACCCTAACCCTAACCCTAAACCCTAACCTTAACCACCACTAGTTGATTAACATGATATTACAGGGTAACCAAGAAAAAACAGAACCCAAATTATTTATTTATTTTCCCATTAAACTAACCCTAAACCCAACCCTAACCCTAACCCTAACCCCCCAGTTGATTAACATGATATTACAGGGTGACCCAAAAAACAGAACCCAAATTAATTAAACTAACCCTAAAACCCTAACCCTAAACCCTAACCTAACCCTAACCCCCCTAGTTATTAACATGATATTACAGGGTAACCAAGAAAAAACAGAACCCAAATTATTTATTTATTTTCCCATTAAACTAACCCTAAACCCTAAACCCTAACCCTAACCCCCCTAGTTGAGTGATATGATATTACAGAGTGACCCAGAAAAAACGGAACCCACAAATTTTGTAATAAACTGTTAATTTTAACTAGGGGGGGGTTAGGGTTTAGGATTAGAGTTAGGGTTAGGGTTGGGTTTAGGGTTAGTTTAATGGGAAAATAAATAATTTGTGTTCTATGAAATAACCATCTTTCTCGTCTGATTGTTGACACTTACGCATGAGCCGAGAAGCCAACAACTCATTACTGATCCGCTGATCAAGACGGCTTTCTGATCAATGAAAACTTTGTCTTCGTGAACCGACAATCTGGATCAAGTGAATCACGTAACGCTTCCTACTCAAATAGACATATAAGTAAATGGTAAGAAAATAAACATACCAACTACACTCGTACACATCCGAGCCTGCTCACCCCCTCCCCCATCTTCCTCTTCATACTCCTCCAACTCTTCATCCTCTTCCTCCCGCTCCTTCTCACTCGTACACATCCGAGCCTGTTTGTCTGCTATAACAGCCCATTTCCCTAATAATCAGAACGGCATTGCTCTGCTCACCCACCCCCACCTTCCTCTTCCCCCTCCTACTCCTACTCCTCCTCTTCCTCCCCTCCTCCTCCTCCCCCTCCTTCTCGCTAGTCGTGACTTATTCAAGACATCTAATTGTGGTCTCCTTCCTGTCCATTAGTCGAACGTGTTAGACATATTGACTGCAGCTGGAAACACCAAATATTGTCGTCGTGTCAGGTGGGAGCGGGTTGCCCTGTTGTCTCGGTCATTTTATTGCTTGCATTGATTACATTCCTCCACACACACCCACCCCACACCCGCAACATTAAAAACGCTGCGTTTCCCAAGATCTCGTCGGGGCAGGGGACAGGGGGGGGAAACAAGGAACATCGTCCCAGATATGTTTTTATGTCGCGAGAACTACGCGAGATCATCGCAAAGTCAAATAAAATCAACTGAAATTTATTAGTTTGAAGATTTCCTAAACTTTGATTAGCATGGCACGGGATCATGAGTTTTGGGTACTCCAGTGAGAATCAAACTCATTACTCTGGAAAGGCCTTTAAGAATAATTAAAGATATATAAAAGATACTATATTTACTCAGAATTTAGCATTCATATTGATAATTTCTTTCTTTTTAACCGTTCAAGTATCAATAACAATCACTAGAAAAATTAAAATATGCAAGAGAAAAATACTACTGCTATTCTAGTAATAGCAGTAGTATTTTTCTCTTGCATATTTTAATTTTAGGATTAGGGTTAGGGTTAGTAGTAACTACTACTACTACTAATAATAATAATAATAATAATAATAATAATAATAATAATAATTCTCTGAGACTTCGAGATAAAGACGGATCGCCTTGTATTGATTAACAAAAAGAATAAAAAATACAGAACTTGTCTATTGGTAGATTTTGCAGTTCCAGCAGATCACAGGGTGAAGATGGAAGAAAACGAAAAGACTGACAAATAACTAGACTAAGCTCCCGATTTGAGCAGACACAGTTATGTCTCTGCTCCCTGCTCGCGAGTCGGCTAAGAATCATCACGGGCATTCTAAAAGATGTATGTACAAAAAATATGCCTCAATGTTGTTTCCATGACTAAAAACTAAGAAAGATGGTACTCAAAAAGAAGCAGAAAAAAGTCTGATAGAAAAAAAATACTATTCCGAAAAAACACCATCCCGCTATGGAGAGACAGTCCCTGTAGTAAGAGAATTCCGAAAGAACAATCACCAATGGAGCACAGAGGATTATAATCGATGGTTGGTTGGTTGGTTGGTTGGTTGGTTGGTTGGTTGGTTATTTACGGCATGTACTTGTTAGATTATTTTATAGCGAAGATATTTTGTTTTATTTATTCTTAATGGATATTCAACTGTTTTATGTAAACTCAATTTTTAAACAATTTTTAAACACATTTTATTTATCCTATAGATGGACCTTAACAGGTACTACCACTCCGGGTCACAGTGGACTTGGGAGTAATGGCTAGAAGGGCTACTCCAAACTGTCCAGAGCTCCGGAATCGGAACTTCGCCATCAGATACAGTCAGTTTATCGTCATACCCATAACACTAAAACCCTCAGGTTTTGGTTTTGGTTTGTTTTGTTTTACGGCATATCAACCTCGATGGGTCATTTAATGCCGACAAAGTTTTGAAACAAATCAATTCTTAATGGATAATACAATTTTGTTTATAAACTCATGTTTTATATTTAACCCATAGATGGACCCCAACAGGTACGACCACTCCGGGTCAGAGTGGACCAGGAAGCAATGGTGATGAAGGGGTGCTCCACATTCTCCAAACCTCAAAAACTGGAACCTCACCATCAGATAGAGTTTAATGTCATTCTCAGGACATGTAGACCCTCAGTCACCGCCTTATAGCACCCATATTATAAAAAGGGCTGGGACTTGCCATAAGGCCAATAGGGTTTGGGGCAATCATATAGTTGCTAGGGCTTGACGTGACCAGCCGATTGATCGGAGGGGGCCTCTCCGACCGCCAGTCTAGCCAAAGAAAGGGCCAAAGTGGAGTATTGCAAGTTATGGACTGCTCATCCACCTGGGTTCTATCCTTAAGCATCACGAGTCGCCACCCACGGCCAACAGGTGGTCCCATTGGGGAAGTCAGCCGACAGGGTGGAAGACCCTCAGGCTCCGCCTTCTAGCACATATATGTTAATAAGGCTTTGGGTTTTGCCATCAAGAGCAATAGAGTTGGGACAATCATATTAGGTGATTGACGTAACCAGCTGATTGATAGGAGGGGCTTTTCTGACCACATTTCTAGCCTAAGTAAGTGCTAAAGTTAAGTGTTGCATAACATAGTAAAAACTAGGATACAGGAACTAGGATACAGAGAGAACCTATTCCTTAAAGAATTACATAGAATTTTCATGTGTAAAACTATGGAAAATTCATTTTGGTCTTTCCTAAAAGATTACACAGGAAACTAAATAATCGATCTATTTTCTATATAAGTATTTAAAACTATCCTTTTATGGAAATGCATTCTCATCAATAATTCTCTAATCCAGTAGAAAAAAAAGAAAAAAACTCATCGTCTATCGATACGTTCTTCTCATTAATTATCTGGGGATGATTGATTGATTTTTTCCAGGTGCAAAGAGTCACGTCTTGCAATCAATGGAAAACCAAAAGAATTTCCTACAGAGAAATTGGTTTATTTTTTTATCCTTCCAAGTTGTTCATCTTTTAAACTTAAGTATTTTTTAACAGAACTTTGGAAAGAATATTTTAAAAATCTATATATTAATAAGCTCTTACCTCCGTGTGTCACGCACTGCCATCACCATAGATAAATAATTACCCAATCCGTTTTGAGGGGAAGAAAAGGAAGAAGAAGAATAAACTAAACATCAGAGAGAAAAGGAGAGAAATAAATAGAAAAGAGAGATGGTGTGTGTGTGGGGGGGGGAGATTTGTTTGTTTTGTTTTACGGCATATCAACATCTGTAGGTCATTTGAAAAGATGAGCATAGTTATGTTTCACAATTTGATTTTTAAAGCGGAACAAGCTAAATCGTTATCACTATCAGTTCCGTTAAAATTACCAGATTACTTGTTTGTTTACATTGTTTTGTTTTACGGCATATCAACCTCGGTGGGCCATTTAATGCCGACAAAGTTTTGAAATAAATGCATTATTAATGGATACTCTTTTTTTTTATAAACACATTTTTCTATTTAACCCATAGATGGAACCCTAACAGGTACTATCACTCCGGGTCAGAGTGAACCAGGAAGCAATGGTGATAAAGGGGTACTCCACATTCGCCAGACCTCCAGAACTGGAACCTCACCATCAGATAAATTTTAACTTAATTCCCAGGACATGAAGACTCTCAGCCATCACATTCTAGCACATATATGATAACAAGCGTTGGGGGATTGCCATAAGGGCAATAGGGTTGGGACAATCATATAGATGCTAGGACTTGACATGACCAGCCGATTGATCGGGGGGCTCTCCTACCGCCCTCTAGCCTAGCCTAAGTGATGGCCTAAGTGGAGTGTTGCCTGTCATGGACTGCTCATCCACCAGAATTCTGTCTTTAAGCATCACGTGTCGCCACCCACAGCAAACAGGTGGTCCCCTTTGGGGGGTCTTACTCCTCTGCAGAGGCGCAGTCGGTGTATTCTAAAGCCGCAGCCAACAGAGCTGGGGGAAGAGAGAAGGAGGGAGGAGAAAGAGAGCGAGAAAGAGGCATACCGTATGTTTAAATAGAATGGAATTGAAAGATGGAAAGAAGAGAAAAAAAAAGACTTTATAATAAAAACGTAATGGTCCATATTGGTGACGTCACTCATAAGAAATAAGAATTCGGATAATCATCATCATCATCATGTCGCGCAAGCAGCACGGATATCCATGACAATCTCTCGCCAACCTTCCCTATCGCTCATTGCCCCTGGGAGGTCTTCTGCGCAGTAACCAGCATCCTCGCATATTTGGTCAATGTAGGTCCTTGACGGGCGGCCCACACTAGCATGTTCATGTGTTGGCTTCCACAGGAGAACGTCGCTTATGAGCTCATCCTTGCTTCTCCAGCAGTGTCCTGCGTGCCTAATCCGTCTTACTCGGATGCTTTGTGAGATGGTGGGCAGGTGGCCATACAGCTGTGTCCTTGTCGGGTGTTGTTTAGGATTTTTGCATTTCATAATGGACGGACTCATTTTTAACCAGAGGGTGTTGCAAGATGATAACGGTCGTACTTTTAAGGAACATGAGTATAAATATATAGATTAACTTTGAAAGACAGAGACAGAGAGAATTAATTCAAGATTATTTTTACATATTCAACTATTTTCAAATAACTTTCAAGTATACAGATGTTTCCAATAAGTAATTAAAGTAAAGTCGTCGGTATGGTCTAAAGTCGGTATCAGCCAAACAGCGAGGGAGTCTATCCCCTTTTCACTAGCGCTAGACCAAGGAGATTGTTTTTGCGCCTGAGATGGAGCGCCACACCTACCATCAGCTCCTTACTTTACCGCACAGATCCCTGTCCTACTCATACGCTGAATTGGCGAGGCCGGTATCGAACTAGGAACCTTGTGGTTTCAAGCCGAACGCTCTACCGACTGAGCTAACCCGGCCACACCTGTTAAATTAAAGGGCGCTGGATGATGTCGTTAGTTATGTTTTGGCTGGTTCGTTGATTTCTGGTCTTCCCACATAATCCCCCCTCGCCAATTAGGGATGATCACACCCCAATGTGCCACCTATTTGTCCAACACCAGTAGCTAACCCTGGCTTATATCGAGTTTTTACACCGTATGCCTTGATTTCTGCGCACCTGATTGGATGAAATTGGAACCAATCAGTGTGCAGGGTTGGTATTTTAAACAGATCTACTTGGCGTGGACACTTTTATAATTCTTGATAGGTGGAGGATTTCGAAGAATTCTGTAAGTCTGTCTGTCTGTGTGTATGTTTGTTTGTACAACGGCCGAATGCACGTCCTTTTATAAAGAAATATTATGAGACCAGCAAAGACCAGAGTTTAGTAAAATTCACACCCGAGAGTGATTTGGTTTGGTTTGTTTTACGGCATATCAACCTCAGTGGGTCATTTATTGCCGATAAAGTTTTGAAATAAAGTCATTCTTAATGGATACTCAATTTTTTATAAATACATTTTTCTATCTAACCCATAGATGGAACCCTAACAGGTACTACCACGCCGAGTCAGAGTGGACCAGGGAGCAATGGTGATGAAGGGGTGCTCCACATTCCCCAAACCTCCAAAACTGGAACCTCACCATCAGATAGAGTTTAACGTCATTCCCAGGACATGTAGACCCTCTGCAACCGCCTTATAGCATCCATAAGATAAAAAGGGTTGGGGCTTGCCATAAAGGCAATAGGGTTGGGGCAATCATATAGGTGCTAGGGCTTGACGTGACAGCCCGTCTAGACCAAGGAAGGGCCAAAGTGGTGTATTGCAAGTCATGGACTGCTCATCCACCTGGGTTCTATCCTTAAGCATCACGGGTCGCCACCCAGGGCCAACAGGTGGCCCCATTTGGGGAGTCTTACCCCTCTGCAGTCGGTGAATTCTAACGCCCCACCGATAGGGCGAATGATATACTGAAAAATTAATTACAAAATGATTGAAGATAAAACCAATTAGAAAAGGATAAAACATAATAAAAATTAAATTAAAGAAAAAGAAACGAAAAAAACACGCACAATATATATATATGTGTGTGTGTGTGTGTGTGTGTGTGTGTTGTGTGTGTGTGTGTGTGTGCTTAAGTATGTTAAAGGAACATTCATACTTACTATATAATACTATATATATACTATATATATATATATTATTATATATATATATATATATTATATATATATATATGTGTGTATAAAAAATAAAAAATCTAAAAAAAAAAGAATATATAAAGAGTAGAAAATAATGAAACAAATATATTGAAAAATAATTTTTATTACTCTATATTTAGCATCTTTAGGAAGCGCGTGGTGTAATGGTTAAAGTCATGGGAAATGGACTCATCGCCCCGAGTTCAAATCCTGGATGTGGTAATTGCATTTCACTTTGGGCTAATACCCTTGGGAAAGGTATGAATCCTACTCTCCCTCCAGCTATGGATAAATAGTAGGACAGACTGGGCTCTTTAACCTTGGTTAGGCAACCGATCTAGGAGAAGGAAAACTCTGAGAAAGAGAGAAGAAAGGAAAAATAGAAAAAAAGGAAGGATAGAGAAGGAAGCTGGGAAGGAGAGAAAGAAAGAGAGGCAAGGAGAGAGAGTGAAAGAGAGGCAAGGAATAGAGAAAGAGAGAAAGGAAGCAAAGAAAGAGAGGGAGAGAGAGTGTGTGTGTGTGTGTGTGTGTGTGTGAGGGATAGATAGAGAGAGAGAGAGAGGGGGTTGTGGTGGGTATATATATATATATATATATATATATATATATATCCTGCTCCTGCGGAGGGGTTGTTATATATATATATATATAGCATCTTTATATCTCTTCCCGCCAAAGCTGTCATCAAAAACTATCGTGCAAAAAAGAACAACACAACACAAAAAATAAATAAGTAATAAATGAATTGACAAACACACAAATAGATAAAATCCACTCTACCGTTTCCTACTCATAGACGACCCATATTCCTATATCCCCAAGACCAAACGTCTACTATATACAGACGACCCCTCACTTCCACCCAAACATTGACCCCAAATCCACTCCGTGACCTCATAGACACCATCACCACCACAACAATCACACAAAAGCCCTTACTACCTTCCCAAACATTCACACCACATCAGCAGCAGTCACGACCGCAAGACACTTGTCACTAAAAGAACTGAATCCTTCAATACAAGAACTCAGCTCGTGTCCTGAAGAAGGTATGATAGACTGAAACGTTATGCGTCGACATCACCACTGGTAATAAACTTCCATCCAGTAACATCCCGTGTTTGTTTAGTTTTTCTCCACATTACTCTATACATAAATATAGAAAAGATATTTATTTCTAAATTTTTAAATCCCGGGCAAAGACGGGTGGCTCTGCTAATGTATTTACATACATAAAAAAATGTGTGTGCGTGTATGTGTGTGTCTGTGTGTGTGTGTGTGTGTGTGTGTGTGTGTGTGTGTGGTGTGGTGTGTGTGTGTGTGCGTGTGTGTGTGTGTGTGTGTGCTGTGCATGCTTATATTTTCGTGCTTTTATGGTCTTTTTAACCTCAAGCGTTTCCTGTTTTTCCAAAAATATTTCAGCATGTTAGCGTAAATCAAAAAGTAAGTCATTAAAATCTTATTAATCACAAACTAGTCGCCCAGTTAGTCATTCTTCGTGTCTTGCCTGCAGTAGAGACTCGAGAGAACAAAACATTTTAAAATCAAATCGCCAAAACAGAAGCTACACTCAACTATTCCAGCATCCAAGACTATCGTATTTGATTTAATCACACACACACACACACACACACACACACACACACACACACACACAAACTAACAAACAAACAACTGTGTCATGTACGACAACACTTTAGTGGTACTAGCAAATATATGCACCCTCCAGGTGCAAGTATTTATTTTTAATGTAATAAAATATCGTATTAAATTAGAAAGGCTAATGAAACTAAATAAGAATGCAGATAAAAATATTTAAAACAGAGGGAGTATAATTGAAAAATAGAACGACTGAAACTTACTCTTCCATCACTCTCGTCTTTCATTGTTATTTTTCTAATTTAAGTATTTAGTTAAAAGAGGAAGTAAAGAATAAAATGGCAGTTATTTTTTCTTGTTAATGGATTTCATTTAAGATTCATTGAAGAGATTTTTGCTTATATTCATTAGAATAAAACCAAACAGTTAGAAATCAATAACACTGAGCACATATTTATTAAATTCGATTTTTTAATATCAATATGCAAATTAACCTTCCCGTTCACATTGTAAACTGCTATTTTATTGTATATATAAATATAATTGCATGTTGTTAGTATGTAGGTATGTTTATATTTATTAATAATTGAGTTTAAAATAAAAATACAATCATTGAGAATGTGATGTCAATAACTAAGGGTGACTTGAGTAGTAATATAGTTTCGGTTACAGACAGAAAAACACTCAATCTCCATTATAATAAGAAGATTAGTCATTGGTCTTTATGTAATCCGCCCTGTCGGCTGGGGCAGAAGAAAACACTGACTGCCCCTCTGCAGAGCGGTAAAATCCCCCAAATAGGGCCACCTGTTGGCCATGAGTGGCGATTTATGATAATTAACGATCAAATCCTGGTCGCGTAAAATGATTAAGGATGAAATCCTCGTCGCGTCAAGCCCCAACATCTATATGATTGTCCCAACCCTATTGCCCTTAGGTATGTGGGGGGAAGACAGTGGCTGAGGGTCTTAATGTCCTGGGTATGACCTTAAACTCTATCTGATGAAGTTCCAGCTCTGAAACCTCTGGGGAATGTGTAGTACCCCTTCTAGCCATTACTCCCAGGTCCACTTTGATCCAGATTGGTAGGACCTGTTAGAATCGCATCTATGGGTTAGATAGATAAATAGATATGAGTATTAAAAAAGTGTTTAAAAATTGAGTTTGAAAAAATTGAATTCCCAACAAGAATGAATAAAACAAAACGTCTTCGGCATAAAATAACTCAACAAGAGTTGACATGCCGTAAAACCCAACCAACCAACCAACCTTTTTGCGTTCGTTTTTAAGCATTTCATTTTCAGGATCAATCTTGGATAGAATGCCCTTTACATAGATGATATGATGATTATATGATGATTCTATATACAGTTGTACCTTGACTTAAGAGTTCCTCAAATAACAATTTATCCCAGTTACGAGCTGTCACTTGGTCAATAGCTAAAATTTAAGGTACGAGCGAGCTTCAGATATGCTTATGTTAATAGGTTCACTAAAAACATTTTAGTTTCCAAATTTATTACACCAAAGAAAAATATGATTTATGAAAAAACAAATGTATTAAAACATTACAGAACATAATTGATTACTTTCTATTTCATTGTTTATAAGAATACAGCGCTATTTTCCTAATTCAAAATACGTAACAAAACATTAGGGTGTTTTAGAGGGAAATTGATTTGACATATGAGGAAATTAAGACCAAAGCAAGTTTGTTTTATTTATTTTATTTTTTTAAATACAACTTTAGCGCTATAACATTCCTTCGCGTGAACACGCTTCACGTTTATATAAACGCTAAAAAAACTACTAGTTTTTAAAAACTCAACCATTTGACTCTCGTCTGAGGATTGCATAAGCATAAAACTAATAGTAACGAGATAATAATATCCATAATATAATACATTATTGATTCTATATATATATATATATATATATATATATATATGTTTACTATATATATATATATATATATATATATATATATATATATATATATATATGTTTACTTCTCATACTGTCGTGTAGCAAGTCACCAAAAGTGGAATATAACTGAGTTCAAAACAAACGAAAAATCTGACAAAAAACAGCTAGTGTAATGGTTAGAATCCCCGCCTGTCAGCTTGACAGTCAGGGTTCGAATCACACACAAAGCAGTCTTCCTGTCTATAACTCTGCTTATGAGGCATAATAGGCCGAAATGTATATAAGAGATTGACTTTTTCTCGATTTTGTTTAGCCTTACCTTTGAATAGGTATATCCGCCTAATTCATTAATTATCAATTAATCATTTCTCAAAATTAGGTATGACTTCACTTAAACACATATTCTCCCAAAATATATATATGTGTGTGTGTGTGTGTGAAGTCAATGGAGTGGCCTATCAAGCGAACAGCGAAGTCAATACCCTTTTCGCTTGTGCTAATCAATGAGAATGTTTTGCTGAGGTGGAGTGTGACACCCACCGTCAATTTCCAATTTCTTTACCCACAGATCAGATTACTCAAGCTGTGCTACTCATGCGCTGAGTTGGCGAGGACCAGTATCGAACCCGGAACCTTGTGATTCCTCGGCGGATGCTCTACCGATTGCGATAAACTGAAACGATGGTCGTTCAATAAATATAGCGAACCTTTTTTTAATCATTTTTTCTATAGATATAAACTCTGCAACATAATGTGGTTGTTGCATTAATGTGTGAAGGATGATCACTAATTAGGACTGAACCCTATTCTAGTACTAACACCTCAGTTGATTTTTTTTTCATAGTTTAAAAGTTGATTATAGTGATAGCCTGTTATAATTTTACTTAAACGTATTAAGAATTTCTAGGGGGGCGATTTAGTTCAGTCGGTAGAGTATTCGGCTAGGAATCACGAGGTTCTTGGTTCGATACCGGGCCCCCGCCAACTCAGCGTATGAGTAGCGCAGGGATCTGTGCAGTAACGTGAGGAGCTGATGGTAGGCGTGGCGCTCCACCTCAGATGCAAAAACAAACCCTTGGTCTAGCGCTAGTGAAAAGGGGGTAGACTCCCTCGCTGTCTGGCTGATACCGACATTAGGCCCCCGACGACTCTACTTTTACTTACTTATTTTGATAGATAATTTGAGTCGTTGAGCAGACATTGTGGTGAAATTAATGTTTGGAAAATTTGTTGTTAGTGTATTCCAATTGTTGGTGCAGGGACATGTGATAGAATTTTTTTTTTTTGGGGGGGGGGGGTCTAGTCTTATATAATGGAAATTCTGTGTTTGTCTGTCTGTAACCGAAACTATATTACTACTCAAGTCAGAATTTCCTTAGTTATTCACATCCCATTCTCCATAATTTTATTTTCATTTAAACCTCATTTATTAATAAAATTGTTTGATATTATTAATACTGTTGATCATATCTACATACTAATGACATGTAATTGTATTTGTATATACGAGGTGTATCTGAAAACTAATGAGACTGTTGTTACTAACAATACATTTAATTTTTTGATTTTAAATGTATTGTTAGTGACAACAGTTTCATTACTTTTTAGTGTTGGCAAATTGTTTGAAGAGTTCACCAGCAGTTGATCCTCTAGTAGAGACAGTATAATTCTTTTTTAGGGATGAAATAGTTTTTGAACGTTAAGGTAATGTACCAATCATTTGTCCATGGACTTGCAGACAATTCATTAAATAGACATGAGCTTTGATTTTAAGGTCTTTAACACAGGATCCTGTCATAGATTTAAGGACATAGATTTTAGTTTGGCAAATTGTTTGAAGAGTTCAGTTGATCCCCTAAAGAGACAAAGTATAATTCTTTTTTAGGGATGAACTAGTTTTTGAACGTTAAGGGTAACGTACCAGTCATTTGTCCTTGGCTAGCAGACAATTCATTACATAGACATGAGCTTTGATTTTAAGGACTCTAACACAAAGATCCTGCGATAAATTTAAGGCTATAGGTTTTAGTGTTGGCAAATTGTTTGAAGAGTTCACCTGCAGTTGATCCCCTAAAAGAGACAAAGTATAATTCTTTTTTTAGGAATGAAATAGTTTTTGAACATTAAGGATAATGTACCAGTTATTTGTCAATGGGCTAGCAGAAAATTCATTACGTAGACATGATCTTTGATTTTAAGGACTCTGTACAAAGGATCTGCATGGGTGTGGAAATCTGAAAAGGAGAAAATACGCATGGCCTTGTTTTGTTGTACTTCAATGCTGTGGAAGTTTGCTGACCTCCGTTGACCCCAAGTTTGACATTCATATGTAAGGTGAAATTTTAAAAAATGAATAGTAAATACTAATAAAAATTATTTTAATTTGGAAAAAGAAAGCATTTGTTTTTAAGCTATTTGAAATACTGGCAAATAAAACAGCGTGCTCCAGGCTTGAACAGAGGTATTTCATCAAACGAGTGACAGCTGCGAAAATGTTTACAAATAGGTTAAGTTGTTTAGAGAATGTTAAAATAGTACTCAAGATGAAGACAGTCGATCACAGTCGATCTCACCTGAAATGGTGGATTCAGTTAATGCACTCATTTTGAAGCACACAGAAGAGGTACAACTGAGGATATTTTTGGACAACTTGGAATTTCTGTGGGTACATTCTGGACTAACATAGTATAGCAATTTACTAAGCTTAGTTTAGATGTGGCACAAGGCCAGAAATATGGAGCGCCCAGTGAGAATCAAACTCACTAACAATGGTTTGCTAATTTAGCTTGCTAACCATTACACCCCACGAGGTGCCCGAACTAGTAAGGTATAATTATTTACTAAGCTTAGCTAAGATTTGCCACAAGGCCTGAAGTATGGGGCGCCCAATGAAAATTGAAATCATTAAAAATGGTCTACAAATCTAGCTTGCTAACCATTACAACACGTAAGGTGCCAGGATTATTAAGGTATAACTATTTACTAAGCTGGGCTTAGATATGACACAAGACCAGAAGTATGGTGCGCCCAGTGAGAATCGAACTCACTAACAATGGTCTGCGAATCTAGATTGCTAACCATTACACCACGTGAGGTGCCCGAACTAGTAAGGTATAGTTATTTACTAAGCTGAGCTTAGATGTGGCACAAGGCCAGAAATATGGGGCACCCAGTGAGAATCGAACTCGCTGACAATGGTCTGCGAATCTAGATTGCTAATCATCACACCACGTGAGGGGCCCGGATTATTAAGGTAAAGGTGTAGGAGAAATCACCACTTTTATTTATAGACTTTTACATAAATAGCAGCAGGCATTGACCAATGAAAAATGATATAGAATGCATTTAAAGTCGTAGCCAACTGGATTCTCTGCTACATGAGCTACACTCTTGTTCTATCTAGGATTTCAAGGAATACAACAGACTTTCTACCACGGACACTACATCCTTTTTTTACAATTGAATTTAGCAATAACGTCTGAAATGGCTACCAAAATCATAACATTACAGCACACATAATTTTGTATGATGACCTGCCTTTTTAAAGTCGGTTGTCGTTAGATTTCACCCGGGCAATGCAAGATCACCTACTACAACAATAACAGTAGATGCCTTCAGTCAATTTTAATTGGGAACAGCTGCCTTATTCCTCATCCAGTCAAGTTCTGCAATAGGCTACAATAAAGTACGTAAGACTTTGTAAGTAGTTCAAACCAAACATCGGTCGACCGTTTCCCCCTGGCCGCCCCTCGGCTCTTTATTTATGCTCATTCTTCCAAGGGCAGACCAGTCCATTCAGACAACACACAGGGGGATATCACTCTACTTATACAGTTACAGTCCCAAAGCGATTTCGTTCAGTTCTATCAGATGTAAAAGATCTCAAAACTTTTTTGAGTTATTCCTTTCAATTTCTATTAAAGTTTTCTAATAAATTTGAATTACACCAACACGTTTTGAAATATTTTGATTTTTCAAAATTATTAAACTAGATAGATTTTTAGTAGTTCGTATCTTGAAGTTAAACTTTTTTTTTAATCTAAAAAGAATTGGACACATGGCCTAGTGGATAAGGTAGTTAGGTTAAGACAGTTCTAAGTGAGTTATCTCTGGATTCCAGGTTCACTCCTGAGTGGCGGCAGTAACATAGAAAAATAATTAAATAATTAACACAATTCCTACCCCAACTATGGTTAGCGGAATGAGAACAGGACATCCCCGTGGACTGAATAAAGGGTTAGATTCAAAGTTCCGTGATGGCTTCCGATTACGACAAGAAGGTTCCCGACTACGACCTGAAAGTTCCCGAGTTCGAAAAGAAGGTTCCCGAGTTCGAAAAGAAGGTTCCAGAGTCCGAAAAGAAGGTTCCGGAGTCCGACAAGAAATACCTGAAGAAGGCCGGAGGGCATATCGACCGAAACGTTGTACAGATAATAATAAAGATGAGGACAATAGTCCGAATAACGCAGATAATACTAAAAACAAGTTGTTCGCAGATAATTTTTTGTCAATTAAGGCTTGTCAAACCCTCCAAATTCTTCTATTTATCGACATATTCTACAAATTGTAAGATTTGGTAATTTTTCGAAGGGAAAAAAACTTTTTGTTTATGTTATATAAAAGGATTTTAGTTTCGTCTGCTTGTTTCGTAAACGCAGTTCTGATTGGCTGATTATAAAATGGCAGATAAAATCTATAATCTCATTGGCTAATTTTTATTTCGGAGCTAAGTAGGTTTTTTTACGTATTTTACTCATTTACAACTTAATTAATTAATTAATCATGAAACCAAGAAACCCATGTGCGAAAAGTAAGTCTACTCTGTGATTTTTGTCTTAATCATTACGTAAAAATTATTGAGCCATTTTTTACATCCGACGGATTTTAAAAAGTAAAGCACTTTTTGCCTCTGGGACAGGAGCCCATAAACCTCTGATAGCCATTTGTTTGACTCGCCCCCTCAAAGAATTTCTGCGTTGAACAAAGTTTTCAAGTAAGGATGAAGTGAAGATCACCGTGAGCAAATGTCTGAAAAGTTAGTCCAAACATTTCTATGCTGAAGGAATACAAAAACTTGTTTTTTCGATGGGAAAAATGTATTATAGTGAAAAATAAACCAAAGATATGTTTCTCTCGCTAGCCGTTATATTGCAAAATTCACCTTTTTTATTGAAGGAAGCTCATATGCAAACTATTCCCCCCCACACACACACGCACGCACGCACACACACACACACACACACACACACACACATATATATATTATATATAATATATATATATATATATATGTATATATATATATAAATGTTGTCCTGGTTCCAACGGGAGAAATTTAATATTTTACAAAAAAGAAGAAGAAAATTTTTTAATTCTTTTTATCTTACATATGCGACACGTGTTTCTGATATGTTGTCTTCTTCAGGCATTGAGTTATTAATTTGGCAGAATAAGTCCGATATATATATATATATATATATATATATATATATATATATATATATATATATATATATTATATATATATATATATATATATATATATATATATATATATATATATATATATATATACAAGCTCTCCAGAGGACTTGAAAGAATCTTCCTATATGTGAAAGAAAAGTATATATATATATATATATATATATATATATATATATACTAGCAAATATATGCACCCTCCGGGTGCAAGTATTTAAGTTTTAATGTAATAAAATATCGTATTAAATAAGAAAGGCTAATGAAACTTAATAAGACTGCAGATAAAAAGATTTGAAACAGAGTGAGTATAATCGAAAAATAGAACAATTGAAACTTACTCTTCTATCACTCTCGTCTTTCATTGTTATTTTTTTAAATTTAAGTATTTAGTTAAAAGAGGAAGTAAAGAATAAGATGACAGTTATTTTTCTTGTTAATGGATTTCATTTAAGATTCATTGAAGAGATTTTTGCTTATATTAATCAAAATAAAACAAAACAGTTAGAAATCAATAATACTAAGCACATATTTATTAAAATCACATTTTTGATATCAATATGCAAATAGCCTTCCCGTTCACACTGTAAACTGCTATTGTTGTATATATAAATATAATTGCATGTTGTTAGTACGTAGATATGGTCAACAGTTTAATAATGTAAACTATTCTATTAATAATTGAGGTTTAGATAAAAATAAATCATGGTCAATGTGACGTCAATAACAAAGGGAATGACTTGAGTAGTGATTTAGTTTGTTACAGAAGACAAACATACAATCTCCATTATAATAAGATGTATATATATATATATATATATATATATATATATGTGTGTGTGTGTGTGTGTGTGTCGTGATGTTAGTCCCAACAGTAAAAAGAATCAAGTCGAGATGGGTAAATAAGACAAGAGTATTTACAATTAATACATGTACGACTAGCTTGTCGTAACGGGAACAGTGCTACCTTCCACTCGGTGTCTCACTATTATAGTGTGCATGTTCTCCACTGTAGGAACGGCCGGTACAACAGTTTGTGTGTGTGTAAATACGATGAGGAAATTAATCCGACAATATGTGAAGAAAATGTTTTCAAAAAATATAACAGACACAGGATGTTACGATCAGAGGAAGAAATTTATATGTCTATACTTAAGTATTTCGCTTTTAAACCATCATCAGGACAATGCAAAAGAAATTTTTGTAAGGGAGAAAAATGAAAACTGTTAAGTGTATAGTGAATATGTGAATATAATGTTATTTGCCGTTAATTTTTATATGTGCGTTTGTTTACGAAAGCTGATGACGTGATCATTGCATGTGAAAA
Organism: Doryteuthis pealeii; assembly: GCA_023376005.1. NCBI lineage: Eukaryota > Metazoa > Mollusca > Cephalopoda > Myopsida > Loliginidae > Doryteuthis > Doryteuthis pealeii. The sequence goes on along the minus strand of CM042139.1, from coordinate 24,871,779 downwards.
AACGGAAAATGAAGATCATGGGATGACGGATGTAGAACGTGAATAGGCCAAGATGTAATGTTAACATTGATATGACGTATTATATCTCGGCCTATTCACGTTCTACATGCGTCATCTTATGATCTTCTTTGTCCGTTTTTTAACATGCAATGATCACAAATTTGACCTCTGATCGTAACATCCTGTGTGTGTTATATTTTTTGAAAACATTTTCTTCATATATATATATATATATATATATATTATATGTGTGTGTGTGTGTGTGTGTGTGGAGAAAAGTAGACAAACACGGGATGTTATGGAACTGGATGTTTATTGTCGACGATGCAACGTTTCGGCCATTTAGACCATCATCAGGACCACAGCCCAGTCTAGTTTCAATGAAGGACATTTTCAGAATGGTGAAAAACAGTCGGTTGTAAGTAAGGGCAGGGGTGGATGGGTGGTGATGGGTAGTGGATTTTCTTCCCTCTAAATGGGGAGTGTTATGTGGAGATGCAGGTGTTTGGTCAGAATGTTGGATGATAAGGGATGGGTCAAAAGATGAATGAGTATGTGTATGTGTGTTTGGGAGCTGGATTTGTCATTAGTTGCATATGTGTGAGTTTTATTTACATCGTCGACAATAAACATCCAGTTTCCATAACATCCCGTGTTTGTCTACTTTTCTCCACATATTGTCGGATTAACCTCCTCACATTTCTCCCATATATATATATATATATATATATAATATTATATATATATATATTACCATCTCTAAATGTTTAAAAAGTTTAGGTAAACACAATTGAAAGGAGATACCCCCCCCCCAATCAGCCTGCCACCCTCTTCCCCAAAAAAACAATATCACTTATAATATCAATTCTAACACGACGGTTAAGTCTTTCGTATTTTTTTTACTCTAGTTTGAACACCTACAATCGTATATTTATGCTTCAAAAGAAACAGTATTTTCATATTTTCATTTTTCATTTGTATAACAAACAAGTGAAGCATACGCGAAAACATTTAACAACTTTATATATATATATATATATATATATATATATATATATATATATATATATATATGAAACAATTTCTTCAAATAAGAAATTTTCTCCTGACGATGACCTAAGGTCGAAACTAGTTGAGAATAAATAACATATAAAAAATATTCCTGTTTGTCTTATTACTTTTTGTTCATACTATATATATATATATATATATATATATATATATAATATATATATATATGAAAAATAGATGGAAATTAATCCGACATTATGAAATTTAACATTTTGAAAAAACATATGATGTTTGTTATGTAATTGCTGACAGATCTGTTTCGACCAAATCGATAAGTTGGTCTTCTTCAACGAGCGACATAGACGGGAAGAAAGATATCCGTTAAAAGACTGTTTACAAAAACGTAACGCTGGATAATCTTCTCATCTTTTGTGT
>CM042139.1:24854100-24870233 GCA_023376005.1 Doryteuthis pealeii | reverse complement strand
GGGGGGAGAGTTCGACGAGCGGACAGGGAGAGTGTGTGGGTGCGAGGGAGGGGGGGCGGCAGCTGGCTTCTCCTTAACTTCATGCATTCCAGGGCGGGCGCGCGGGTGGGTGGGGCGACGCGGGGCGGGGGATGTTAGACGCGCTTGGGGCGAGACGGCACAGCAGGCGCAGAGCGGGGGGGGCGGGGCAGTCGAGATAATCTCTTATTTCATGGTCATTATGTTTTGTTTTTGTCTAACCGAGTAATCCATCGATGGGATCACGTATGTTTTGCCTCTTCTCTTTCTTTTCTCTCTTGCTCTCTCTCTCTCTCTCTCCTCTCTCTCTCTCTCGTATAAAGTGCTGATATGCTCGAGCTTCAGTGGAGTTGTCTCTGCCACGCCGTCCAATCGTGCGTGTGGGGGTCTCCGCTTTAAAAAGTCGACCTTGGTCGAGCCATGCCTTTAGCGGAAGAGGTCCAGGGTAAATCATGAAAACTCTCTCTCTCTCTTCGTCTCTCTCTCTTCAGACACACAACACACACACCTTTCTCTCTCTCTCTTTCTTCTCTATCTCTCTCTCAGTTTTTTGTTCTTAATACGCTCTTTTTATAACAGTATTCTTTATTATTCCTCTCACTTGGTCTCTCTTCTTCTCTCTCTCCACACAACCACACCTCTCTTCTCTTCTCTCTTCTCTCTCTCTCTCTCTCTCTGGTGGTGTGTGTGTGTGTGTGTGGTGTGTGTGTTTATTGTTTCCGTTAGGTTAAATAGTGTAGTCACAATGAAAAAGTACAAAAGTTCGATTTCTCTGTCTATCTGTCTACCCCCTCTGTCTCTGTCTGTCTGTCTGTCTGTTTCTCTCTCTTTTTTTTCTCTCTCTCTCTCTCTCTCTCTTCTACAATTTAGTCTTTGTATAACTCTGGTCACATCTTGTTCTTTCTTTCTTTCTTTCTTTCGTTTTATTTCTTTCCGTCTCAGTTGTTCTTCGTTCATTTTTTCTTTCTTTCTTTCTTTCTTTTGTTCGCTTGAGTTATCTACAAAAATTCAGTGGACCAATATTCTTGAATTCTAAATCACCAAAACGACCGCTACACATCGACAAGTTTCGTTGATGTCAAAGTGGTGCTGCCATACAGTAGCACTGATACGGCTACAGCTTCGAAGAATTTTGATTTTATCTTAAAATATCGATAGCAGTCAATGCCAGTAGCATTCCCTGTTTCCTATGCGTATAATGACATTGCTTTCTGTAGAAGAGATATTGCTACCTAGCTATGGGACCAGGTCTATTTATTTTAGAGCCTTACCACCCAATGTCGAGATGTGTTCATCTTGTTTAATTAAATGAACACCGTATATATATATTTACTCCGCGAGAGCAGGATGCGACACAAGGTCAATTTCTTAAGCGGAGTTTAGCAGGTTTGAATTCAGAGTTTTCCTTCTCCTAGACTGGTTACCTAGCCATGGTTAAAGAGTCCAGTCTGCCCTGCTATTTACCCATAGCTAGAAGGAGAATTGGATTACAACAGATACCAATCAAGAATAAATGCAGCAAAACGCCTCTGGCATAAAGTAACCCAATATGGGTTGACATGTCGTAAAATCTAACCACCCATCCAGTCACTCAAGCAGCAGGAGCTAAGAAAGTTGATTTTAGCAGCGCATGAGAAACGACAAAGATGTGCGAACCAATGTTTTACCAATGCTTAAAACTTTTTTAAAATGTATTTTAATAGGAAGCGCGTGGTGTAATGGTTAAAGTCATGGGAAATGGACTCGTCGCCCCGAGTTCAAATCCTGGACGTGGTAATTGCATTTCACTTAGCGCTAATACCCTTGGCAAAGGTAGGAATCATACTCTCCCTCCAGCTATGGTTAAATAGCAGGGCAGACTGGGTTCTTTAACTATGGCTAGGTAACCAGTCTAGGAGAAGGAAAACTCTGAATTCAAACCTGGTGAACTCCGCTTAAGAAATTGACCTTGTGTCGTATCCTGCTCGTGTGGGGGAGTTGGTAAATATATATATATAGTCTCTTTATACTATCTCTCTTACATTACTCCAATTATCTCACTCTCAATTGGTCTATCGATCTTTCTATCTATACTTTCGTTCTTATGCCTCTTCATTCTATCTCTCGTATATTCCCTCTCTCTCTCTCTCTCTATCTCTCTATCTATCTATCTATCTATCTCTGTTTTATTGTTTCCGTTTAAAAAAATAAATTGTATAGCCATCAAGCAACAAAACGTCTTTGGCATAGAATAACCCAACAAGGGATGGCATGCCGTAGAATCCTATAAAAAAAACGTTTGTAAAAGTTTTGCGAAAAAATGAGTTAAAAATGAGTTTAAAAAAATTGAGATTTAAAAAATTGAGTTTAAAAAATGATTTGAATACACATCAAGAATAAATGTAACAAAACGTATTTGGCATAAAATAACCCAACAAGGGTTGACATGCAGTAAAATCAAACTAATCACTTAGACTCAGGAACTAACAGAGTTGGTTTTAGCAGCGCATGAGAAATGACAAAGGTGTGTCGACCAGTGGTTTGCCAATGCGTAAATATTTAAAAAATGTGAATTGAGGTTAAAAAATTAATTTGAATACCAACCAGGAGTGAATACAACAAAACGTCTTTGGCATAAAATAACCCAATACGGGATGACATGCCGTAAAATCCAGCAAAAAAAAACTTTTTATAACGGTTTTGAGAAAAACGTCTTTGGCAAAGAATAACCCAACAAGGGTTGACGTGCAGTAAAATCTAACCAACCAACCAAGTAAAAGTTAATCCCTCAAACACAGGAGCTAACAGATTTGATTTTAGCAGCGTATGAGAAACGACAACCAGCGGGTTGGCCGATGCCTAAATATTTATTCGTCATTTGAGTTGTAAACTGGAAAAAGAAAGCAAAACTGCTTTAGAACTGAAATTCCTCACTCGCAATTTTTGCTTCTTAACTCCAGAACAAGCAATATTCTGATTCTGGGAGCGAACGGCAGTGGAAAGTGATTGTGTGTGTGTCTGTAGGGGACGGGGGTGCGCATCTCGCTTTTATAGTCTCGCCTACAAGTCAATTGACGGTGTGATTGATTATTTCTAAATAAGATGTCAAATCATAGTTATACATATTTCGACCTCATTTATGGTGCTCGGGTTCGCTGTATTTCTCCCTCAATGAGCGTAAGAGAGTTTATTATAAGCACTTTCTAATCGCGAATAATAATATCATAATCACTCATGTAACGCATGAAGACACGGGTATAACAAGATGACAATCTTCGAACAGACTCTTCCCTATCCATTCATTAGCACTGGAAGCTGCTCTGTGGATGCAGCCAGCATCTTCACGATAACTGGTCATTGTATGTCCTTGCTGGCGCCCTCCACACTTGCAGTCTTGTGTGGCTTCATTCAACAGGAAGATACAGTCGCTCATGAGTTCCCCCTTGCTTCTCCAGCAAGTGTCCTGCCAATGCCTTTGTCCGTCTCACCTCGGAATAGTTTGTTGAGATGGGGGGTGGCAGTGTGACTGTACAACAGCTTGTTTCCTTGTGGGGGATGATGTTCCACGGACTTATTCAATGACTGCAACGCAGCATTCTTGTGCAGCTGCCTCATCTCTAGCTTATTCTCAGACGGCTTTGTAGGGTCCACGTGGTGGCAGCCATACAGCATCACCGATTCATGATAGGTAAAAACATATAAAAAGTATAATATTTGAATTAGGGAGTATATCTCATTAAAAGATTTGCCATCATTACAACCCTCATTTCAAGCCACGATTTAAAGCCCCTAAGGATTTTTTTGGCTATATAATTTTTTGATTAGTGGAACGCGACATATTGCCACCCTTCACACATCGATGGGTTCTTCTCCATTTGTCGTTACTATACTCTTTCGTCATTTTTTGGTGGGGTTTCACTCATGGGGTGGGTCGCCCTGTCTTATTTTTGGCTTATGCGTGGCTGACTCGTTTGTTGTCCTTGTGTCTTCTGCATGGCGTATACTCTTCTCGTTCTCTCGTCTCATCCTCCTATCACCTCATCTCTCTCCGTCGGTCTTAATTATTCAGAAAAGAGAAAACTGCGTATGTTTTAATTAAGGTGCAGGTATTCAATTTGTCAGTACTGTACGGGCGTTTTTGAGTATCTTTCCTGTATCGCTGTTTGGTATAAGAAGGCGGCAGGGCGATACTGGTTGTTTTGTTGTATTATCTTGGCAAAACTCATATTCTAGTTACTCGGGAAAACCTAATGCACAAAATGTAAATACTGGTTTACTCCATTGTAAAATATAATTTCTATCTGCCTAAATGGACAACAATTATATAGACGAGGAATTGTCATAAATCTCGGAGGCTTGGCTACTGTTCGTATTTTAAAAAACGGAACTTGTGAACTCTCCCGTCCTATCTACTAATCCGTTTTGGTTCTTTTGTACTGGGCTATCAACGTAGCTTTTTATTGCCTCGTTTTTTATATTTAATTAATATATTATACTATTATAAAAGGTCCGATGATCTTATTTTAACGGAAACATCTCCATACAATCATTTTCAACATTCATGAAGGATTGGCAGTAATTTTAAATAGACTATTGAGGACCGAAAATTTGTCTCGCGGTGTATGGTCTGCTCTGTGAAAAAAGAATATTTGGTGATTGCTACAAATTAACATCCAATTCCATCCGGCACGCTGACATTATAGGTAAAGATGGCGGAAACGAAGTACTTAGACTAAAGGTATTCGAACAAGGAGGAGACAGAGAGTTAAACATAAACACACGATATGTAGTATTTTATCCTCAAGTCGGTCAGAAGCGATGTCGGTCTAGGTAATCAACTAAATGGTTCTTAGTTCGACTTAATCCGGTCCTCTCGCCAACTGTCAGCGTATGAGTATAGCCAAGTCGATCTCTGGTTGTTCGGTAAATGTAAGTGCAGCTGCTGGTAGGTTGTGGCGCGTTCTCCATCCTCAGACGTCTCAAAACAATCCTCTTTAGTCTAGCTCGCTATTGAAAAAGTCCGAAGCTCTTCATTTGTGATAGCTTTGGCAGGCTTGTAAATAATTTTGTCGTGTTTCGATCCCATATCTGTGCATTCTTATCCTTCTTCTTTTTGTGTTTTTGCCCTCAGGGAGGGGGGGCGCCTCAGGCACTGGGCAATAAACCCAACCCCTGCCCCTTTAAATCGAGGGGGCAGGTGTTGCCTGGGGGATGGCCCCCTGGGATCGACGCCGTTAATTATATCAATGGTCCAGAGGCCGAAGCCACTGTTGACCATATCAACATACTAACAACATGCAATTATGTTTATATATACAACAAAATAGTGGTTTACAGTGTGAACGGGAAGGCTAATTTGCATATTGATATTAAAAATGTGATTTTATTAAATATGTGCTTAGTATTATTGATTTCTAACTGTTTGGTTTTATTTTAATGAATATAATAAAAAATCTCTTCAATAAATCTTAAATTAACAAGAAAAAAGAACTGTCATTTTATTATTTACTTCCTCTTTTAACTAAATACTTAAATTAGAAAAAATAACAATGAAAAACGAGAGTGATGGAAGAGTAAGTTTTAGTTGTTATATTTTTCGATTATACTCCCTCTGTTTCAAATCTTTTTATCGGTATTCTTATTTAGTTTCATTAGACTTTCTAATTTAATATAATATTTTATTACATTAAACTTAAATACTTGCACCCGGAGGATGCATATATTTGCTAGTATACATAAAATACGGAAAAGTAAAACATGTATATTTACTAGTAATTAATCAAATTTCAAAACTACGACATCACAGGCATAGCTAGTACGTGCAGACCATGAGCTTTACAGAAATTGTGAGTGTGCACGTGCCTATAAACTGGCGTGTTCAACAAACGCGGAATTTGAAAAGGACAAAAATAAGGAAAACGGGAAAATCACATCAGTGTGACCGAGGTGAGGTTTTAAAAATAAAAACTAAGACCGGACTAACGAGGCAGAAAATGTCTAAATAAATTTATATCCAAATCGACGTATCTATTCATTTATTTATGTAAATATATATACGCAAATCTTTATATGAGTTCTCAATTCTGGTTGAATCCTATCAAGGAAACATTTTATATTATCCACACACACACACACGCACACACACACACACACACACACACACACACACACACACATATATATATATATATATATATATATATAATATATATATATATATAAAACTCCTTATATATATATATATATATATATATATATATAAGGAGTTTGGTATGTACGTGTCGACATAAACTCACACACGAGAGGTCATTCAGATTTGAAATCTCGCATACTACTTGATATGCTTATAACTAAGAAACACGCAAACTTTGGGTTTTGATTTATAATAATTAAGCGATATAATACAATAATTAACAAACAAATTAAAAAATACAGTATACACACCCTCCACCCCACCCTACTCACGTCGACACGAGTTTAGTTTTAAACTTCCCAGACAGAAGACTCTGTCGCTGTATGAAACAAAAATACGAATGTTCATTTCAAAAAAAAACTAAAGTTAAGCTGACAAACCCACCCATCCCGATTCCCTTCGGCACAATTCATCTTTGAAGTAGCGTCAACACAATTCCATAACTGTAACAAAAAAGACAGTTCTAAAACTGAAAAAAAACAACAACAAAATTCCCACTCATGGGTACAGGCTTAATATTTGGAGTGAGTACATCGCTGCACCCACCTCAAATAATTTTTATTTCCTTAGGCTTTGAACTTTTACGTATATGGTCGTAGAAAGGCAAATGATACTCATATGTATTTTAAATCGATTATATACTGAAGTCATATTTGTTTTATTCAAATTATTTCTAATTCATTTTTAAACATACTTTTAAAAAAGTGTTAAAATTGTTATAGTCTGGTCATGGACCGAGTACTTTTGCTAGTATATATATATATATATATATATTTCGGTATATCTATATATATAAAAGAAAGATTCATATGTCTGTCTGACGAGCCACGTTATTTTACAAATAAAATTGGCAGGGACCAGCAAAAACCAAAGTTCAATAAAACTATAACCTATTTTTCTCCCTGCCCTGTCGATGGGGCATTAGAATGCACCTGCACCTCTGCAGAGGGGTAAGACTCCCCCAAATGGGGCCACCTGTTGGTCGTAGGTGGCGACCCGTGATGCTTAACGATAGAACCCAGGTAGATCAGCAGTCCATGACATGCAATACTCCACTTTGACCCTTTCCCCGATATGTATAACTTCCTAACCGTTAGGCATGACATAACCCCAGACGGGTTGATATGCCGTTAAAATCAATAAACAAACAAACAAGACTCACTAAAATATAGACCACTTTCAAATACTAACATATAAGTTTCGTGCTAAAATATATATATATATAATATATATATATATATATATATATATATATATATATATGTGTGTGTGTGTGTGTGCGTGCGTGCGTGCGTGCGTGTGTGTGTGTGTGTGTGTCTATAAATGATTGATAAATATCCAAATTTCTGTCAACAATTATATACAATTCCAAGTTACAAACGTCATCACTGTCATTAATTGGTGCTCCGGGCCAATATTATCAGCAAGGTCATATTCTCATTAATAATTAATTGAGCACTTTTTGCTCTTCTAGAATGGGATTCATTTTTTTTTTCATAAAATATATTTGGCGGGAAACTAAAATCCTCCTCCTGATATTTTTATCAAACTAAATCCTGTCATGAAAGCGGCGATTAGATGAAAAGAGGCTGGTTTTAACGTTGGTTGGTAGAAGTGTATAATAGACTATCAGAGTGTCAGGGTGAATGGAATCCGTGGATTAGTCCGCCAAAGATTTTATCCCAAGTACTTTCGGCACTTCAAAGTGCCATCATCAGAGGTGATGTGTTTGTGTTCCAGTTTGTTTGTTTTTTCAAGGTAGTAATATTGAGAATAACTAGGAGGGGAACTCGTAGAAATTATATTAAGAGTTGAGGGGGCTGTAAGGCATTTTGAAATGTCACATTTTAAAATGCCTATAACACTTTTCCTACCAATTCTCCTCCTTCCATAATAATAATAATAATAATAAATAATAATAATAATAATAATAATAATAATTGTTAATGCCTGTAAAAAAAGACTGTGGAAATTGGATATCAGAGGAAGAATCGAGACCATACCGACCACAGCACTGTTAAAATCAGCTTGATATCAGAGTAAATCCACCTAGTAATGACATCTTTAAGAACAATAGAATCATATGCCGACGCCCATTTCCTCTCCAAGTGTAAAATATTGAGATGTGGAAATGTGAAAAACAAAAACAAATAGGAGTTATATGGAGTGTAGATAATTTAAGTTGATTTTGTTGTAATTACAATTTGATGGCGTGGAGATTACTGATCTTGAATTTGGGATGATGTGTGAAAGGCTGACCTGTTGGCTTCTGATTGGTCGAGGCGTGCCAACAGTGACAAGAATGAAAGACAGAGTGAAAAGTTTGGGAGTTTTGCCTAAGTTTCGGAAGAGTAGGGCTGGAGAGTGCAGTCTGTCCTCAAATTGATTTTCGGGTTTGAAATAAAATATATGGGTTTTGAGTTAAGACAACAATGTCTTGTGTTCGTTATTAAGAAGTGCCAGCGAACGCCAGCACGTCTCAAGTAGATCCCAAGTAATTTCCAGACTCAAAGAACAGAGAAAATGGGAGCCCAACAACAGATCCAGAATACCAGATATTCCGATCCAGAATACCAGATATGAAGACTAGCCGATATCACAGATCAAGATAGGTATAGAATTTATATAATATATATATATATATATATATATATATATATATAATATATATATATTTGAAGGCAAATACAATGCGTATGAAAAATAAGAACAAAAAGATGTTATTTTTATCTTATCGATTTCGAAGCATGAACTTCATCATCAGAGATTCGTATAAAAAAATGGACGTGTTTACGTTTTTATTTGTGTGGTTATAATTTCTCTTCTTATTTCTTTGTATCTCCTTTTTTTTTCTTTCTTCTTCTCCTCCTTTCTTTTTTCCTCATGTTATGAATGAAATGGGGGAATAACTGTAATTTTCTTTTTTTTTTTTAATGTCTGTTAAGAACGAATGTATCCAATATTGTCTGTTTGTCATCCGGTCAATGTTGCAAGATTGTAGCCATGTCAAATTCAAAATAAAACCGTCTATAGAAAATTTATATACTTAGCTTTTGTTTTGTTTTCTTTTTTGTTTTCTTTTTTCCTTCCTTTTTTTTCTTTTTTTCTTTTTTTTTTTTTTTACCAACCCCTCCGCACGAGCAGGATGCGATACAAGGTCAATTTCTTAAGCGGGGTTTGAATTCTGAGTTTTCCTTCTGGTTACCAAGCCATGGTTAAAGAACCCAGTCTGCCCTATTTTCATGCTTTTCCCGTGGAGATTAGTTTCAAATATAAAGTGTATATTGCCTCAATCATAGATTGTGGGTGAGGCCTCTTGGCTTAGTGGCTAACGTGTTGGACTGCGACATCGTAGTAAGCGAGTTCAAACTCCAGTTATTCTATTACGTTCACTTTCGGACTAATATCCCCCAGAAAGGTATGAACCCTCTCATTCCCCCAGCTACGGTTGGTTGGTTGGATCTTCTGGTTATTTTTAAACCAAAGACCATTTTGTTTTATACATTTTTGTTGGGCCACTCTTCTTCTTCTTCTTCTCCTTCTTCTATGGTCTTCTTCTTCTTCTTCTTCTTCTTCTTCTTTGTACCTTTCTTCTTCTTCTCGCCCTTTTGCTTCTTCTTCTTCTTCTTCTTCTTCTTCTTCTTCTTCTTATTCTTCTTCTTCTTCTTCTCGCCCTTCTCCTTATTCTTCGTCTCTCCCTTCTTCTTCTTCTTCTTCTTCTTCTTCTTCTTCTTCTTCTTCTTCTCTTCTTCTTTCTTCTTCTTCTTCTTCTTCTTCTTCTTCTTTTTCTTCTTCTTCTCTTTTGTTTCATGAGTCGCCACATTGTTGTTGTTGTTGTTGTTGTTGTTCGTTTAGATTTAATCATATTTCTATAAATCATTTGTATCTATTTAAACCATGTGTGGGAGCCTAACAGGTACTACCACTCCAAGTTAGAGTGGACCTAGGAAAAATGTCAATGAAGGGGTACTCCACACTCCCATGAACTCCAGAATTGGAACTTTACCACAAGATATACATGGACATGAAGACCCTCAGCCACCGCCTACTAACTCATATATATATATGATGAAAAAAGTTGCAGAAGGGCAATAGGATTGGGACAATCATATAGGTGCTAGGGCTTAACATGATCAACCGTTTGATCAGAGGGGGCGGGCTTCTCCCACCGACCGTCAAGAGCCAAAGTGGAGTGTTGCCTGTCATGAACAACTCAGCTACTAGGATTCCCTCCTTAAGCATTAGGGTCGCCACCCAGGACCAACAGGTGGCCCCATTTGAGGAATTGTACTCCTCTGCAGAGGTGCAATCGGTGTATTCTTCTGCCTCAGACGACAGGGCAACCCAGCAATGGATTAAATACTATTGTTCTTTTAAAAGGATGGCATTGGCATTAAATAATTCACGAATCTTTATATACCACTAGCGGGACCTGTGGCTATACCACAGTATTATAATTTAATTATTACAACGTTTGCTTGGACCATTTGCAAATTGTTCAATATGTACGAAGTATAATAATCTTGATTTAACTCTCTCTCTCTCTCTCTCTCTCTCTCTCTCTCTCTCTCTCTCTCTCTCTCTCTCTCTCTACTTTTTTTTTTTTCATTATGTTCGATTGAAACAGATTAGCGTTATCAGTTCCGCGCACTCATCCCCTCTCTCTCTATTTTCTCCTATTTCTTTCTTTCTTTCTTTCTTTCTTTCTCTTATTATATTTTTCTGTGTAACATGTACCCTTTCTTCCCTTTCTTTAATTATAATAAAAAAACGGAATGGTCCATTATTTAGGTGAGGTGATGACACTCATAAGTAATAAGAATTCGGTGGATGAGCAACACCAGATAATCAGGACTTACATTTTTGCATTCAATCTGGGACGAATTTCGACGGACTCGGGTTTATCCAGCGGGTGTTGCAGGATGATAACGATCGTGCAATTAAGGAATACTAGTATCAATGTATAGATTAAACAAAGGAACACACCAAAATCAATCAGGACTGTGTTTCAATTCTGTACACTGTTTCCAGTTTCGTTAGTCGTTCGGCCACTATTACCTAAATATTGACGTACACCACGTGATATACCGGCTTTTGTCATATTGAAATTCTATGAGTTAATATTAACTGTAATCGATCAAGGGGAATTGGCATATTGTCGATGTCTGTGTAGACATTTGCTATCAGCGTCATTTACTCGGCTTATTTGTGTTCTAATTCGTTTTACAATTGCTATCCTGTTCCTTCCGAGACCCTTTCTCATTGTGTGTGTGTGTCTCTCTCTCGTAATTCGCTTATGCAATTCTGAGTAGGGACGTAATCATTACAGAAGGTCTATTGATCGGTATTTGATATCGTTAAATCCTAACTGAACTGTAATTTACTTAGTTCGGCCACTGCACATCCCATTGTGTTGGAATAGTTAGCAAACTACTCTAGGAGAATCGTTACGACTGAATAGCGAGTTCGACCCTCGCTGGATGCCCCATACTTGCGACATTGTGTTATATTATACCCATGGCGTCCCATCGTTTTTAATGGTTAGGAAGCTAGTCTAGCAGATTCGTTACGACTGAATAGCGACTTCGATCCTCGCTGGATGCCATACTTGCGACCTTGTGCCATATCATACCCATGGCGTCCCATCGTCTTTTAATGGTTAGCAGGCTAGTCTAGCAGATTCGTTACGACTGAATAGCGACTTCGATCCTCGCTGGATGCCCATACTTGCGACCTTGTGCATATCATACCCATGGCGTCCCATCGTCTTTTAATGGTTAGGAAGCTAGTCTAGCAGATTCGTTACGACTGAATAGCGACTTCGATCCTCGCTGGATGCCCCATACTTGCGACCTTGTGCCATATCATACCCATGGCGTCCCATCGTCTTTTAATGGTTAGGAAGCTAGTCTAGCAGATTCGTTACGACTGAATAGCGAGTTCGACCCTCGCTGGATGCCCCATACTTGCGACCTTGTGCCATATCATACCCATGGCGTCCCATCGTCTTTTAATGGTTAGGAAGCTAGTCTAGCAGATTCGTTACGACTGAATAGCGACTTCGATCCTCGCTGGATGCCCCATACTTGCGACCTTGTGCCATATCATACCCATGGCGTCCCATCGTCTTTTAATGGTTAGGAAGCTAGTCTAGCAGATTCGTTACGACTGAATAGCGACTTCGATCCTCGCTGGATGCCCCATACTTGCGACCTTGTGCCATATCATACCCATGGCGTCCATCGTCTTTTAATGGTTAGCAGGCTAGTCTAGCAGATTCGTTACGACTGAATAGCGACTTCGATCCTCGCTGGATGCCCCATACTTGCGACCTTGTGCCATATTATACCCATGGCGTCCCATCGTCTTTTAATGGTTAGCAGGCTAGTATAGCAGATTCGTTACGACTGAATAGTGACTTCGATCCTCGCTGGATGCCCCATACTTGCGACCTTGTGCCATATTATACCATGGCGTCCCATCGTCTTTTAATGGTTAGCAAGCTTGTCTAGCAGATTCATTACGACTCCCTACTTGCGACATTGTATCATTTTATACCCGAGGCGTCCCATCGGGAGTAATGTTTACCAAGCTAGTCTAGCAGAATTCATTACGACTGAATAATGAGTTCGAACCGAGCTGGATGCCCCATATTTGAGTGGTTGGATTTTACGGTATGTCAACACTTGTTGAATTATTTTATGCCGAAGAGAATTTGTTTTGTTCTTTCTTTATGGGTACTCAATTTTGTTTAAACTCAATTTTTCGAATACATGTTTTCAAAATCATTTTTTCTATTTAACCCATAGATAGGTCCCTAACAGGTGATACCACTCCGAGTCAGAGTAGACTTAGAAGTAAAGGTGCTGAATGGGGTACTACACACCTTTCAGAGCTCCAAATTTGAAACTTCACTATCAAATAGAGTTTAGCGTAATACCCAGGACATTAATACCCTCATTCACGGCCTTCTAGCACATATATAATGAAAATGATTATGGTCTGCCATAAGGGCAATAGGGTTGGGACAATCATACCGGTGTTAGGGATTGACGTGACCAGCCGATTGATCGGAGAGGACCCCATGCTTGTCATATCGTACTCGTGGAAAATGTGTTAGGTAAATACAGGGTGTCCCATCGGGGTGTAATGGTTAGCAAACTAGTCTAGCAGATTCGTTTCGACTAAATACCGGGTTAGATCCTCACTGGATGCCCCATACTTGCAACCTTGTGGCATATCGCGAACGTGTTGCAACCTTGTGCCGTCGCGAACGGGTTGGGTAAATGCAGGGCGTCCCATCGGGGTGTAATTGTTAGCAAGCTAATCTTGCAGATCCATTACTAGTAAATAGCTAGTAGAGGTTCATCTAAACTAACCGTTATTTTTTAATTCTAATTCTTTTACACTACATTACAAAATGAATAGGGTACCCTGTTTTTTAAGTAACAGTGTCACATCTTATCGGTGGCGGAATAGTTGAATAAATCCCCACTTAGCTGGGCCCAATGACCAAAACTCATTTTATTAGCGATTTTGAAAATCTCAAAAATACACATTCTTCAAAACCACTGTTCCAGAGAGTGAACATCCCCGTGTTGAATTGTCTATGTATGAATTCAAATTACTGTAGCAACACAAATGAAAATTTAAATATCAGCAAATATAAAAAATTATATATATATATATATATATATATATATATATATATATAAGCTCTCCACCAGTTATGGGTAAATAGTAGGGCAGACAGTGCTCTTTAACCTTGGATAGGTAACCAGTCTAGGAGAAGGAAAACTTTGAATTCAAATCTGTTATACTCCACTTAAGAAATTTACCTTGTGCCACATCATGCTCGTGCGGAGGGGTTGACACACACACACACACACACACACACACACATATATATATATATATATATATATATATATATATATATATATATATATGTATGTATGTATGTATATATATTTAAAAAACAGATTCAGATGTATAAACTATCTTTGATAAATCGAATAAATATAAACATATATATATGTATATATGCATGAATATGTTTATATACGGAATCAGAAAGTGGTTAAACGAAGCCTGAAGAAGATACTTGAAGATCCGAAACACGTGTTGCTGAAATAAAAATAAAAAAACCTTTTGAAAAACAAAATTCATTTTGCGGGCCTTCTGTTTTATAAAATATTCAATTATCTCTCGCTGGCCCTATTACAACACTTTATATATATATATATATATATATATATGTGTGTGTGTTGTGTGTGTGTGTGTGTGTGTGTGTGTGTGTGTGTCTGGGTGTCTGTGTGTCTATATATATATATATATATATATATATATATATATATATATATATTTCTGATGAAATATATTTTATTGTTTTTATTTTAGCATGATGACAATACCGCATGATATATGGGAAGAATATTCTAATCGAAACCAAAAAAATGACGATATATAATTTTCTTTTAAATTAAGATGTCTAAGAGAAAATAAAGATCCACATAATGCATTTTTTTTGTCACCTCCTGATGTAAGTTGCCTTGTCTCCTTCCATATTTTTCAAAGTGGATTTGTTGAAATAATCCGCCAAAATTCTTTGCCGTCAAATCTTTCTTGTTTACGGCTGTCATGAGGATTCTTCTTAAAATCACATTCACTAACGTTCTTTATTTACTAAACTTCAAAGATATAAGTTTATAAAACATAGAAAGTCTGTTGTATACGTCTGATTTTATTATTTAGATTCTATTTGAATATTACGTTAATTTTCTTTTAATCTTATTATAATGGATATTATGTAACTGTATGTCTGTAACTGAAACTACGTCACCACTGACGTCACGATTTCCTCAGCTATTTAGGTTATATTCTCAACGATTATTAAATCTCTATTAAAGTTTGGCTGAGTTAGATTTGTCGAAAACTACCAATATTATTAATGCATTTTAAATCCTGAAATATATCTTGTATATCTTTAAGAAATATCTTATATATATTTAAGAAATAAGGAATTACATAGTATATGGTGGAAATAATTTGCATAATGATTTTAACAAAACTGGGTTTAATAAATAATTATTTGCTATTACTGATTTAGACATCAGTAACAGCAAGTAATCATTTATTAAACCCAGGTTTATTAAGATCGTTATGCAAATTATTATATTATATTACTATATTATTATACTATCATGTTATGCTCAAACGTATTAAAAGCAGTTATATATATCATTTTATATAGAAATCAATTAAAATAACATTAAAATAAGTGTAATATTTTCATATTCGTTCTTATTTTGTTTTGTTAGTCTTTCTAATTTGATATAATATTTTATCACATTAAAACTTAAATACTTGCACCCAGTGGAGGGTGCATATTTTTATATTCGAACTTATTTAGTTTCGTTAATCTTTCTAATTTGATATAATATTTTATCACATTAAAACTTAAATACTGGCACACAGGGAGCGCATACATTTGCTAGTATTCTTAATTTAATAACAAGATAAAAATATAGTAAATAAAAAAATGTATTTTTCTGTTTTTTGGATTGTTTTTTTTTATTTTATGTTTTTAAAGCCATTTCATTCCTTTTTAAAAATGTATTTTCCTCACATCACTGGTTGGTTGGTTGGTTAGTTGGTTGATTGGTTGAGGTTTATAGCATGTTAACCTTTGGATTATTTTTATTCCTCAAATTAACCAAAGCCCCAATGAAGATCTATTGAAACAGATCGAAACACTGCAGCGTTGGCAAAATAAACATCACTCGTTTTATGAACTTGTACTTTTTCAATATTTCCTTATATTACATACTGTCGCATTAACTTTCATTTTCTTCACACACACACACACACACACACACACACACACACACACACACACACACACACACGTGCGTGCACCCAATTTGCATTCGTGCAGCATGCA
>CM042139.1:24811600-24849100 GCA_023376005.1 Doryteuthis pealeii | reverse complement strand
GTTCATTTTAATTGGTTTTGATTAGTCGTAATTTGTAATTAAGTCAGCAACTGACACGTCTCTTAGCTAACATTCTGCCTGTCACTTCCTCCCCTCTATGTACGTCTTGATTACATCCTCGTTATATATATATATATATATATATATATATATATATATATATATATCAACCCCTCCGCACGAGCAGGATGTGACACAAGGTCAATTTCTTAAGCGGAGTTTAACAGGTTTGAATTCAGAGTTTTCCTTCTCCTAGACAGGTTGCCTTACCAAGGTTGAAGAGTGCAGCCTGCCTTACTATTTACCCATAGCTGGAGTGAGTATATTGGATTCATGCCTTTCCCAAGGGTATTAATGCGATGTGAAATGCAAACAGTTTCGTCTAGGATTTGAACTAGGGTCGACGAGTCCATTTCCTACGACTCTTACCATTATGCCACGTGCCTCCATACATCCTCGTTATATATGTTAGTTTCTCAGTAACCGTAAAGAGAGTGATCAATGTAAGTCTTTGCTTGTCGGCCCACTCTAGTGTGTCTATGTGTAGGTCTTCACAGGAGAATGTCACTTCGTCCCTACTTCTCCAACAATGTCCAATGTGTCTTGTCCGTCTTATTTATTGGTGGTTTTGATTGGAGGTAAGTGGCCGTACAGCTGCTTTTTGGATTTTTCAGGACAACGCACAGCATCCTAGTGTAGTTCCCATCTAGTTCTTTTTCCAATAGTGCTTTTAAAGTCCAGTTAAATTATATGAAAAAAAAAAACAGTTGTTAACAATACTTATTATTTACTTTCAAACCGCGCAGAAATCACATCAACTGATCTTCCCAGGAACTCTGGTGGAATGACAGAAATAAAATCTCCTATTCGTCCTTCAAGTTCTTCTAATGACGTTAATTTCACAGAGTAGATTTTCTCCTTCAGCGAAGCCCAAGGAAAAAGGTCACAGGGTGTTAAATCTGGGATTCTGTCCGGCCACTCAATGCGGACCACGTCAACCCACACATCTCCCAGGAAAATGATGATTCAGCTAATTTCACGAACAACAATAGCAAAATATGGAGGAGCACTATCTTGCAGAAAAAATCAAGTTTTCAATATTCGTCCATGTATTGACAACTGGCGCGATTTCCATATATTAAGGAACATACATTAAAGAATTGCGAAAAATGTAACTACATATTAAAAATTATGAATAGTTTAAAGAGGGTGTTACTTTTCATTTACGCTGTAGATTCATCTGTCCCACACTCTCGCTGTCAGCTTCCCAAAATTTGAGGCAGCTTTTCCGATCCGGCAACTGAGTTCAATATAAAGTGACAGGTTGATGGTAGATCCAAGGTAGGTGAAGGTGTTTGCGGCTTCCAGAGTATAGTTGTTGATGGTGATGGAGGGAGGATTTTCAGTTCCCTGCCCCATCATCTTGGTTTCTTTATAAGTCCTGGCAGGCTTGGGTAAACTGGTCCATGAGTGTTTGCAGGTGCTCCTGGGAGCGTGCTACCACTGCTGCGTCATTAGCAAATAGTATGTCCCGAATGATCTTTGCTTTGGCTTTTAGACTCTCCGTAGAGGATTGCTCATGTCTGAAGTCACCCTGACACAACTCCATGAAGCTAAGAGGTCCAGAAGAAAGCAGCGGCAACAAAGCACCGGCACATCAACATCTACAGGGACAACCTTCAAATGCGACATCTGTGGTCGAGAATGTTTTTCAAACATCGGACCTCACAGTCACAAGAGGCGCTGTAACTTCAGGAGCACAAAAACTTTATTATAGTCTTCCGAGACTGAAATGCCAATAATCACCAGTCTTTAAAAGGGTATTAGATAAATTTTCCAGCTCTGGTAATTGAATTGTTTTTTCTTAAGAAAAAATTATTTTTTATATGAAATATTTTCTATCCCCTGTGTGAATTTGATTAACTTTGCCTTTCACAACACCAGAACCGATTGCAGGAATTTCTAATGCTTCATACAAATGTTCATTGAGAGAGAGAGAGAGTGAGAGAGAGAGAGAGAGAGAGAGAGAGAGAGAGAGAGGAGAGAGAGAGAGAGGGAGAGAGAGAGAAAGCTTCTTTTTCTTTTTTTCGTGATGTAAGTCAGGGTAAAAAAAAAGCCAAACACTCTTGTATCAAATAAAACCAACACATTAACGTTTTACGAATATGAAAAAAAAAAGTTTAATTATTCTGAAATCCCTACTGTGTGTGTGTTATATTTTGATTAAGAATAAAATGGTAATGGCATTTTTGTGGCACCAGTAAAAGATTCGCCTCCACTTCTGTAAATTACCTCAAACAACAGACGTTTTTGAGGTATTCAGTGGCAGTAGTATTTAGACGAAAATAACTGCCAGTCTTTAAAGAATATTTCCATAATCCCCAAACATTCTTGCACGGAGCATCTCCTAACTTTTCAGGTTCCTTAGGTTCCTTTTTCTTGGAGCTGATCTGAATAAGAAATTAGAAACAGTTCAAGCAAAGGTTGGAAGAAGTCTTTTAGAAGATGGTCTATGGCATTGTTATGATAAGAGAGCATTCTTCACACACCCAAATGGTCTTGTATAATCTTGAAACATAACGAAACGGAGTGAAAGAGAACACCATTAGTTCATTATTCTTTAACAGCTACGATTTGATCAATGCAATTTGTGGTAATCCTTGGATTTCATTAAAAGAACTGAATAGAATCCAGGATTTATATTCAGTAATGATAAAACCTTGTTAAAGCGAAATCAACGTGCGCATAGGTAAAGAGTGGACTGCTATTGACAGGTTAACAACCATATGGAAATCTGAATTCTTCGATATAACAATACGAAAATGATTTTGTAAAAAGCCAGAGGGTAGCTACACACCATATCTAGACAACGCTGAAGAAATGTACCATCACACCTTTAAGCGTGGAAGATCTGGCTTCCACCGACAGGGTTGGCGAAACGCCTGCCGCACAGGAGCTAAGCAGCTCAATATCGAGATAAACAGGACTGCGGAGCGGCGACGTTTTTGTCGTCATGAACAACTAAATGTAGATGGGAATTTTCCCTGCAATGTGTGTGACCGCATCTGCAAGTCCAGAATTGGACTAACGAGCCACCAGAGGGTCCACAACTGAAGATATGGAATGACGTCATCATCCTCTGCGACAGACTTCCAAAAGAAAAGAAACGAAAAGAAAAGCTACACAAGAATACTGCGTGCTGTCTTGCACAATTTCTGGAAATAGTACCCTACAAAACAGCAGCTATACGGCTTTTATATATTGATGGGTACCGTCGTTTTTTTAGACGGTTAGAGTAGAAACAGATTTTGAATCCAGGGTTGTTGAATTCAAATCTGAGTCGTTAGGTGATTGATGTTTCGTAACCTCAACCTGACCCGACTTCTTCCGGTTACGAAGACTGTGGGAAAGAAGGTTTCAATCTGCTTCGATAAAATATAATGAGAAGATGAAAAAAAGTAAAGAAGAAAAAAGAGTGTGAGAGAGTTAAATCAAGATTAATATACTTTTTACATATTGAATTAATTGCAATAGCGCTTAAGTAAACATATCAAACGTTGTATTATTTAAATTATCATACTGTAGTATATCCACAGGCCCTTCACGTAAATATTAATACTCTTGTTTATTAATTGTACGACGGTTATCATCTTGCAACACGCTCTGGTTAAAAATGAGACCGCCGAAATCGTCCAAGATGAAATGCAAAAATGTAAATCCTGATTATATGATGTTGTTTATCCGGAGAATTCTTATTTCTTATGTGTGTAGTCACCTCAGCTAAACAATGGACCATTCCGTTTTTATTTTAAAGAAAGAAAGGGAAGAAAAAGGACAGGCTTCACAGAAAAATATAATAAGAAAAAAAGGGAGAAGGGAAAAGATATAGAAGAGAAAGGGTGCGCGTGTGGAAGCGATAATGCTAATCTGTTTCAATCGAACATAATGACATAATGAAAGGAAGGAAAGAAAGAAAGAAAGAAAGAGCGTGAGAGAGTTAAATCAAAATTATTATACTTTCTACATATTGAATTAATGCAATAGCTCTTAAGTAAACATATCAAACATTGTAGTAATTAAATGATCATACTGTGGCATATCTACAGATCCTGTTAGTATATATAATTTCTTTCTTTCTTCGAAAGGATAAGTAAAAACTTGAGGCAAGTTTTAAGTTCATATCCTGTGTTCACTTTTATAATTTCAATTATAGCGCTGCGATCACAGAGATAAAGTAATGTTAATCTATGGAAAAAGTAAAATATTCATTTCTTTTGTTTAACTTCTTGAAATAGAGCAACATCATAGTAGCAGATATGAGTAAACGAGACAGGAAAGAAAGAGAGAGAGATAAAAACAAAAGAAAAGTTTTCAAACTCTCAATATGATTATCGTGATAAAAATATCTTTCTGACTTTCCATCGATTTTCAAACATACTTACTGGAAATCTTCTTCGCGCAGATTATAACTAACTCCAAGCTAAAAATTATTTTACATTTGGACAAAATATTCCAAGTTGATGCAGTTCTTTGCCGTTATGGAAGTAAGTAAAGTAAAGTCGTCGGGGCGGCCTAAAGTCGGTATCAGCCAGTCAGCGAGGGACTCTATCCCCTTTTCAATAGCGTTAGACCAAGGAGATTGTATTTTAGCATCTGAGGTGGAGCGCCACACCTACCATCAACTCCTTACTTCGTGCAGATTATAACTAACTCCAAGCTAAAAAATTATTTTACATTTGGACAAAATATTCCAAGTTTATGCAGTTCTTTGCCGTTATGGAATTACGGCCATATATATATTTACCAACCCCTCAGCACGAGCGGGATGCGACACAAGGTCAATTGCATAAAAGTTGAAAGTCCGTAGCCCAAGCGGTGTCACTTGAAAAAAAACAACCAACTTAGGGCGTTTTTCCCGAAAACCCAACCCCAACCCTAACCCTAAACCACTGGGTTAAAATTAACAGTTTTATTACAAAACGTGTGGGTTCGTGTTTTTTTCTGTGTCACCCTGTATACAGGATGACCCAGAAAGAACAGAGCTCAAATTATTCATTTATTTTCCCATTAAACTAACACCAACCCCAACCCTAACCCTAATACTAACCCTAGTTTGTTTTTTTTTCAAACATACTTACTGGAAATTTCTTCGCGCAGATTATAACTAACTCCAAGCTAAAATTTATTTTACATTTGGACAAAATATTCCAAGTTGATGCAGTTCTTTGCCGTTATGGAAGTACGGCCATATATATATTTACCAACCCCTCAGCACGAGCAGGATGCGACACAAGGTCAATTTTTTAAAAGTTGAAAGTTTTTTTAACACAATTTTTATAAACTCATTTTTTTTTCTATTTAACCCATATAATATTATTCAACCCTAATAGGTACTACCACTCGGGGTCAAAGTTGAACTAGGAGCAATGGTGATGAAGGGGTGCTCCACATTCCCCAGACCTCCAGAACTGGAACCTCACCATCAGATAGAATTTAACGTTATACCTAGGACATGAAGACCCTCAACCACCACCTTCTAGTACATATATGATAAACAAGGGTTGGGGATTGCCATAAGGGCAATACCATCCGTATTAAGATCACTGAGAAGAACAATGAAGCTTGATGGTAGGTGGTCATCCCACCTTCTTGATTGTCTTTGGACTGAACTATCATTTCTCATATATATTTACCAACCCCTCCGCACGAACAGAATGCGACACAAGGTCAATTTCTTAAGAGGGGTTTAACAGGTTTGAATTCAGAGTTTTCCTTCTCCTAGACCGGTTGCCTAACCATGGTTAAAGAGCCCAGTCTGCCCTACTATTTGCCCAAAGCTGGAGGGAGAGTAGAATTCATACCTTTCCCAATGGTATTAGCGCTAAGTGAAATGGAATTACCACGTCCAGGATTTGAACTCGGGGCGACGAGTCCATTTCCCGTTACTTTAACCATTACACCACGCGCTTCCTGAAGTACGGCCATATACAATCATAATTCATGAGATTTAATTAAATAAAACTAGAAAAAAAACCACCATCCGGGCGGTGTAAAAATAATTTTTGAAAGATATTGCTTAAAGGGGTGGAAGTTTGGTTTGTTTTACGACAGACG
Organism: Doryteuthis pealeii; assembly: GCA_023376005.1. Lineage (NCBI taxonomy): Eukaryota > Metazoa > Mollusca > Cephalopoda > Myopsida > Loliginidae > Doryteuthis > Doryteuthis pealeii. The sequence continues at coordinate 24,842,986 of CM042139.1, read as the reverse complement.
ACATTTTTTAAATGTACTTAATTCTACAATTGTACACAATTTTATTAAAACTTAACGAATAACTTATTTTCAGGGTTATTTTATTTTATTTTATAATTTGCTTGAAGCAAGGTTATTATATTTTTTAAGGCTACTCCAATTCCAAAGTAATTGTCTAAGTTCTTATTAATTTCAAAGTATTTTCATCTTCAAGATGAAGATACCGTATTTGACGGCATATAGGACGCACATTTTTTCCAATACTTTGACTCAAAAATTGCACTGCGTCTAATACATCGTAGGTGAAGTTTGAGACCTCCCGTAGGTCTAGGCTTATTATTATTATTTCCTGCTACTGAGATTAATGTGTATGCTTATTGCTTGCCTGAACTGCTGAAATGGGGGTGCGTCTTATATGCCCGTGCGTCTTATATGCCGTCAAATACGGTACTTCAAAATTAATAAGACCTTGGACAATTACTTTTGGATTGCAATAGCCTTCAAAATAAATAAATAAATAGAATAGAATACCTTTTTTTTTAAATTTTATCTCGATTTTATCGACGTCCAAAAGTGCGTAAAAAGATTTTGGACCATATAACCTTTAGGCACCCCTATTCCGATCTTGATTCATAAGGACAGTTTTTTTTTATTTACACCGACAAAATCCGGTTGTTTGTTAACAGACGATTTTGAGAGTTTTTTTTTAATTATAAAACTAACTCCTAACCCTAACCCCTAACCTAACAAACAACCGGATTTTGACGGTGTGAATGAAAAAAATGTCCTTATGAATCGAGATCGCAAAAGAGGTGCCTAAAGGTCATATGGTCCAAGATTTTTGCCACTCTCTTTCGTAAAAGAAATGTAAACGGATCTTTGAAATCTTATATATTTTTAATAATAGACATAAAAAATAGTTTTCCTGTCAAAATTCAAATAGATATGTTTTCTTTCTAATAAAATAAAATTTCTTACAGTTAAACTCAAATTAGTTCAAACAAGGTTGTTCTTAATTCTATGTATTGACGATTTTGGTTAATGTGTCATGAGCAGTGACGTAGTTTCGGTTAGAGACAAATTAAGACCGAATCTCCATTATTAATCGAAGTGTTACCTTAGATACGTTAAGCTAAATTGGATTGACTGGACTAAGATTTTCGAAAGGCGCACCTCACTTATTCAGTGTGTCGATTCATTTTTTGTTCTATGAAAGATTTCAAAGTTTCTCCTAAAATATGTCCGACAGTTTCAGAGTTTCAAGCGCTTTCAACCATGTCTTCAACCATTTTCTAGAATAGTACAATTTGTTTTTATATAAGTTAAGTAAAGTTGGCGGAGTGGCCTATTGTCAGTATCAGCCGGACAGCGAGGGAGTCTATCCCTTTTTTTCTAACACTAGACCAAGAAGATTGTTTTTCGCTCGGGTGGAGCGCAACACTGACCGTCAGCTTTCCACTTTACCGCACAGATCAGAATCATTAAGACAGTGAGAGAAAAGAAGAGAAATAGAAAGAGTAAGAAAGAAAAGAAACTGAATGATTGAGTGAAAAGAAGAGAAATAGAAAGACTAAAAGAGAAGAGAAAGAAAGGGAGAGAGAAAAAGAGAAATAGAAACATTGATAGAGCGAGAGAAAAGAAGAGAAATAGAAAGGGTAAAAGAGAAGAAAGAAAAGGAGAGAAAATGAGAAAAGAAACATTAAGAGTGAGAGAAAAGAAGAGCAATAGAGAGAGTAAGAAAGAAGAGAAACTGAATGATTGAATGAAAAGAAGAGAAATAGAAAGACTAAAAGAGAAGAGAAAGAAAGGAGAGAGAAAAAGAGAAATAGAAACATTGATAGAGCGAGAGAAAAGAAGAGAAATAGAAAGGGTAAAAGAGAAGAGAAAGAAAAGGAGAGAAAATGAGAAAAAGAAACATTAATAGAACGAGAGAAAAGAAGAGCAATAGAGAGAGTAAGAAAGAAGAGAAACTGAATGATTGAGTGAAAAGAAGAGAAATAGAAAGACTAAAAGAGAAGAGGAATAGAATGAGAGAGAGAAAAAGAGAAATAGAAACATGAAGACAGTGAGAGAAAAGAAGAGCAATAGAAAGAGTAAGAAAGAAAAGAAACAGTAAAAGAGAATAGAAATAGATAGACTAAGAGTGAAGTAGAGGAATTATCTACACGTATGACTCAAAAGCACCTGTTTACATTCGTAAACTAAGAAAGACACTGTGTTGATAATAGATTATAACCTCTGCAGGTTTTACAATCAGGATCTACAATGAGATGCAATCGGTAAGTTTTCAAGTTAAAAACGCGCCGAGGGTAGCCCAAAGCCAAACTTTTGGGGAATTTTATTTTTCTGGTGCAGGTTTTATTGAGAAACGAGATAACTTTTGATAAATGGGCTCATATACATGGACTATTTTCTCCCGCCTGGAAAAGTGACAATGGATACGAATGTAACCTACCTAATCTTATTTGCTTAATTTTGGATTACCTTGAGGGCATATATATATATATATATACAAGGTCCATTTCTTAAGCGGGGTTCAACAGGTTTGTTCTTTTTTGCCCTATAGTTGTTGATGACAGCTTTGGTGGGAAAAGATGTAAACATGCTAAATATATATATTTCCTAGCCCATCCGCACGAGCAGGATGTGATACAAAGTCAATTTCTTAAGCGGGGTTCAACAGGTTTGATTTCAGAGTTTTCCTTCTCCTAGACCGGTTGCCTGACCAAGGTTAAAGAGCCCAGTCTGCCCTACTATTTATCCATAGTAGTATTCATACCTTTTCCAAGGGTATTAACGCTAAGTGAGATGCAATTACCACATCCAGGATTTGAACTCGGGGCGACGAGTCCATTTCCCATGACTTTAACTATTACACCACGCGCTTGGGGGTATAAGATTGTACGACAAATCGCCACTTCTATATATGAACTTTTCCAACAGCAACCGGAAAAAAATTAGCCAATCAGAAACGAGTACAGAAAAGCATTTAACATCGCCATCGGCCGTCGTAGAGTTAATTGCTAATTAGACTTTCTGTCAGAAGGAATACTACATTCTAGGATTACTAGGAGATCTAATGATACTACAGAAAGAAATCCCTCTCTTGAACGGGAAATAAATAATTGAATAAAATTACTTGGTACATTTGAGTAGTTGTACATATTCGTTGCGTATATGCAAATCGTATGTCGTTTTTTTAATTATCTATACATATATAAAGGGCAGGTGTGTGTATATGTATGTCCGGAGGAAACCTCAAAAACAAAACAATTAGCGACAAAGTAAATATATATATACACATTAAATATCACCAGGGCTTGTTTTTTTACAAAAATAATTAAGGTTTGATTTATATTTTTGAAGATAATATTGAAAAATAAAATCTAAATGATAACAGCATAGAATTTCTTTTGCATTTAAGATTTTAAATAGTAGACATTCATTTTTCTTTTCAGAGTGGCTGAATCAACTCGAGGTCTTTTTTTTACATAGGGATTTTAATGGGGCATCCTGTCAGGATTCAACTCACGATTCAGTAATAATGGATCTGTGGTACTAACTTTAAAAAATCCCTCTACCCTGGCGACGCCGGGTAGCCGCTGCTAGTGTTTAAATAAGTAGAGCGTAGATCGATTGATATTGTTGTTGTGTATGCAAGATAAATAAATAAAAAAGGAAAAAAAATCTCTCTCTTGAATGCGAAATAAATAATTGGATAAAATTAGAATTAAAAAAGAGAGAAGGAAAAAAAGAAAACAATCTTACCACGGCCATTTTTTCCTGGTAGTGAGACCAAATTCGAGTTGAACATTCAAGGACTCATATATAAATAGCGGAACAAAGAACTCCATTGCCATTGATTGGGGGTCACATGACTAGTAGCATAAACCTACAGTCAACAGTACTCAGTGTGGAGGCGATGTTAGTGAAAGCCTGTTGCTGAGAGGGGGAAAGTCGGGGTTTGATTAACCCCGATTGGGTCTCCTGGGGAAGGAAATCCGATGTTGAAAGACCAGAAATTTCCAATGATCCCAGGAATACAACATCGCTGACGACTCCCTCCTCATCATCATCTAAAAGATGTATTTTGTGAAAAATTTCTTCTACTTAGGATTTCAAAGAAATTTTCTATACTTATACTGTTCTACTGGATTGGCTCTGGTTGGGTCTCTGCTATTCTGGACCGGAGTTGCTGGTATTTTGAATCTATTGTTGAGCTGGCTGGTATCTCTCCGTTCTTCGAGGGGTCTGGAACAACTTGAGTCCTCTTGAATTTTTCTTTGCATCCGTTGGCAGTTTTTAATAACGAACCCAAGATATTATTTTTTTCTTTACTCATTTAACTTTTTTTTCATTAACCCGAGTTGGTAGATTTGGGTCTCGAACAGACACACCGCCATTGCGATACCTCTCCTCCAAACTTTTCACTCTCTCTTTTTCTATTGTCACTGTTGACACTCTTCGACCAATCAGAAGACAACAGGTCAGTCATTCACACGTCATCCTTATTCTAGTTAATTTCCATTATTATGTACACGTGTAACTAAAATCTTGGGGTTTTTTTCACATCTCATTATTTTACAGTAGGTGGTGACGATAAGTACATTCTGTACTAGTGTGTAGACATTCACTAGAAATGTAGGTAATTTATGAGGAAGTGCGTCACGGTCTCCCACCTCAACAACCGCTAGCCGGTGACTATCAAAATAACAACCCCAGCTCGTCGTAATTCTTGTTTATTTATCGTAATTTGTCGCAATTCTTGTTTAGATATGAAGATGGATATATAGTTTTGAATAGACTGAGATAGATAGATAGATAAACAAACAAAATAATATAAATAGATACGAACAAATGGAGATAGATAGATATTTTCGACAAGTATATGTATTGGGGGGGGCTCGCTGTTTTTTTGTCGTAATTCTTGTTTATTTAAACTAAAAACAAGACATTAAACAAACATGAATAAAAAAAAATCTTAGTATCTAAAGTAATATAGATAAATATGAGCAAATTGAGATAGGTAGATAGATATGAAGATGGATAGTTATGAATGGTCTGAGCTGGGTCGTTATTTTAATTGTCACCGGGCAGCAACTCTTGAGGCAGGACACCGGGACGCACTTCCTCATAAATTACCGAAATGTACTTTCTTCGCTGATTTAAACTGCGAATGTAGAATTAACAAGAAACAGGAAATACATCAACACAACGCGGAATTTCAAATGACACTGTATTGTTACATTTATACACACAAGAAAATACACTTGTAATAATTGTGTTGCAAACAATAGTATTGTCTGCGGGAAATATCAATTATATAAATATAATGAATACAAGTCCACTTAACCGAGTCCTTGAAATGTTTATGGTAAATATTGTACTTACGACGGCCATTTTCTATCTCTGATGATTTATAGGGAGGTGCGATTTTTACGTCCGACTCCATGAGGTGCTGGTTCAAAAAGAGGAATGTTTCTATCTTCAATTGATGCCGCCAAAATTTGCGGGCCTGTGATTGGTTGATTTGAAAGGGATACATCGACCAAAGGAGATAACCCACCTACCTTAGATATATTTTATACTTCTTATCAAACAACAAGTCTATTTTACAATGTTAAATTATAAGAGAAGAATTTAAAAAGAGGGACCCACAACAGTCGTAGGTAGTAACGATAAGTACATTCTCTACTGGCGTGTAAACATTCATTAGAGACATACTCTTATCGGACCATATGACCTTTAGGCACCCCTTTTTGATCTCGATTAAGAAAGGACATGTTTTTCATTTACACCGTCAATATCCGGTTGTTTTAACAGACGATTTTTAGATTTTTAAAAATTATAAAACGAACCCCTAACCCTAACCCCTAACCTTAACCCATAAACCTAACCTCTAACAAACAACCGGATATTGACAGTGTAAATGAAAAACATGTCCTTTCTTAATCGAGATCAAAAAGGGGTGCCTGAATGTAATATGGCCCCCCTTATCAAACAACAAGTTTATTTTACAATGTTAAGAGATATATCTATTTGAAAAGATAAACGATTCCTTGAAATGTTATGATGTTGCGATAAAAAGAAAGATAAAAAAAGGGAAATCTAATTGAAACTTCTATAATTATAAAAAAAAGAAATATTATTAGAAACAAATGAAGATTATTTGGGGAGAGTTGATAAAATTGCTGAAAAGAGTTGAAAGAAGAGTCTAGATGATAAGCTGGTCTAATTAAGATAGTTTTGTCAGCCTAATTAGGTAAGGCGTCACCTATAAAAAATAACTTCCTATGTTTCGATTGTTGACAGAAGCAACTCATTTTCCCAATTGTTTGGTATGACAAACAGGAAGAAAAAAAAGAAACAAAAAAAAATCGATATTACCTCAGATAAAAGGCGTTGTCTTTGAAGCTTGGTTGTGTTTCCATGACGACCTACATTTTTTTTTAATTAAATGTGTAAGTGTTCGACCTCCCAACCAACAATCTAAACATTTTTTTTTCATTTTTTTTTAAATACGCATTTGTTTAATATAAAAAAAAATCATTAATTAAACTTTTGTTACAAAGAAACTCGGTTTGGTTTGGTTTGGTTTTGTTTGGTTTGGTTTGTTTTACGGCATATCAACCTCGGTGGGTCATGTAATGCCGACAAAGTTTTGAAATAAATTAATTCTTAATGGATACTTAAATTTTGTTTATAAACTCATGTTTTTCTATTTAACCTATATATGGGACCCTAACAGGTACTACCACTCCGGGTCAGAGCGGACCAGGGAGCAATGGTGATGAAGGGGTGCTCCACATTCCCAAGACCTCCAAAACTGGAACCTCACCATCAGATAGAGTTTAACGTCATTCCCAGGACATGTAGACCCTCAGCCACCTTCTAGCACCCATATGATAAAAAGGGTGGGGGCTTGCCATAAGGGCAATAGGGTTGGGGCAATCATATAAATGCTAGGGCTTGACGTGACCAGCCGATTGATCGGAGGGGGCCTCTCCGACCAACCGTCTAGCCCAAGAAAGGGCCAAAGTGGAGTTTTGCAAGTCATGGACTGCTCAACCACCTGGTTTCTATCCTTAAGCATCACCTACGGCAAACAGGTAGCCCCTCTTCAGAGGTGTAGTCGGTGCAGTCCCAACCGACAGGGCGGAAAGACATGGAAACCTCTCATGACGTACTAATTATTGAGAAACACTGGACTAAACTATTTTTTCTAAAATTTGGCATAGTGAATATTACTTTTCGTATTACGAAATATTTATGATTAATATTTAAGAGAAAAGGTGTATATTCTTTTGCCTTCGTCATTTATCTATAGTAGTTTGTAATAACTGTATTGTACTGTCTATTGCAGTGTTCCTCAATTTTATTTTATTTCATGTCACACTTGTAAAGTAATTAAAACTCTGGGGTGTTCTTTGAATTTCAATAAAATTAGCCATAAAATTGCAGAATAGGCAAATAATAGAGAAACTATTGAAATAAACCTTTATTCTTACGACATTAAAATATGTACTTGGTACCTTTATCCCTTAAAAATACAGATACGTGTTATAAAAGAAAATTATAAATTAATCTTTCCTTACAAAAAAATGTTGTGCATTCCTGAAAACCTTTCAGGACGAACTAAAACCTAACATTTAAAAAAAAAAAACGTTTGCTTTTGGACTAATACCCTTGGAAAAGATAAGAACCCTTCATGTATCCACCTACAGGTTAAATAGTACCGATAATGTTCTTCTACAAGGATGGATTTGGAAGTAAATAATCCACAAAGTTGATTTGCCATTAAACAAATAAACCAAACCAAACATTACATCGTTTTGCTTTTCGTCACAATGTTCAAGAGGTGACGTGATGTAGTTCTATTTGTTAAAATGTATGCCACTTAAAAAAACAAAAACGGTCGTAGAAGCTAACGACCTGAAAATTATGATAGAAAGCAATAAGAAGATTTTGTCAAAAAAGTTGATGATAAAAGGTAAATGTCTTAAAGGAAAAGGGTATGAATTTCTGAACTGTAAGTGTAACGTCACGGCTCTCATGTCGGAATGGAGTGAGGATGTGTCATATCTTCTCTTATTATAATGGAGATTGTGTTTTTCTGTCTGTAACCGAAACTATATTACTACTCAAGTCACAATTCCCTTTGTTATTTACATCACATTCTTCATGATTTTATTTACATTTAAACCTCAATTATTAATAAAATTGCTTCACCTTTTTATTAGTGTTGTCCGTATCTACATACAAATAACATGCAATTGTATTTATATATACAAAAAAAGCGGTTTACAGTGTGAATGGGAAGACTAATTTGCATATTGATATTAAAAAATGTGATTTTATTAAATATGTGCTTAGTATTATTGATTTCTAATTGTTTGGTTTTATTTTAATGAATATAAGCAACATTCTCTTCAATGAATCTTAAATGAAATCCATTAACAAGAAAAAATAACTGTAATTTTATTCTTTACTTCCTATTTTAACTAAATAGTTAAATTAGGAAAATTTACCAATGAAAGACGGGAGTAATGGAAAATAATGGAAGAGTTAGTTTCAAAATTGTTCTATTTTTCAATCATACCCCCTCTGTTCCAAATCTTTTTATCTTCATTATTATTCAGTTTGATTAACCTTTCTAACTTAATATGATATTTTCTTATATTAAAACTTAAATACTTGCACCCGGAGGGTGCATATATTTGCTAGTAGAAATAATCGTCGTATGCTTATCTCATTTTCTATGCTACGTGGAGAGGCTCGAATTTAATTGCTAGGTTGATGTTGAGAGAGAGAGGGGGACAGAGACAGAGACAGAGACAGAGAGAGTGAGAGAGAGAGAGTGAGAGAATCTAAAGAGCCAGTAGGTTAGCATGGAAAATGTTGAGGATGAATCAGCACAATGCGACATGGCGTTTACTCATAGGTCGATGTGACGTCACGTGTCGATGTATGAAAGAGTAAGAGTGAGAGGTGAGAATGTTAGGGGAGTTTGGAATGATGCGTTGACAGAGTGAGACGTAGTCTCTTACTCAGTGCACTTTGGCTTGGGGGAAAATGAAAATCCAACGAGAAAAAGATAAGACGCTTAGTGTAATTTCTAAAAACTATGAATGGAACATGGAAAGATGTCCCCCCAGCACCCCAAGTTGGTTTCCAGACTCCAAACATCAAAGAATTGACAGCCAACTCAATATTTTGGCAAAGTAAATATTATTCTTCGTATTACGAAGTATTTATGACTAATATCTCAGAGAAAAAGTTTCAGTCGTTATATTCTCCTGCCTTCGTCACTTATCTATAGTAGTTTGTAATAACTGGATTGTACTGTGAGATAATAGTCTAGTGCAGTATTTCTCAATTTTATTTTGCTTCAGACCACACTTGTAAAGTAATTAAAACTCTCGGGTGCATTTTGAATTTCAATAAAAGTAGCCATAAAATTACAAAATAGGCAAATAATAAAGAAATTCTTTAAATAAACCTTTATTCTTAAGACATTACAATATGTACTTGGTATCTATATCGTTTTAAAATACAGATATGTGTAATAAAAGAAAATCATAAATTAACATTTCCTTGTTTTCCTTGTTATATATACAACGTTTCGGTCGATGTGCCCTCCAGCGTTGTTCAGGTGTTTCTTCTCGAATTCGAGAACCTTCTTGCCGAACTCGGTAGCCTTCACGGATCTTTGAACCCTTTGAATCCACGGAGGTAGGCTGCCATTTATCCAACTGGACATACTGCGCAATGATATAAGGGTTAATACATTCCCGTGAAGGCTCCCAATTACGACATGAAAGCTCCCGAGTTTGACCAGAAATACCCGAAGAAAGCCGGAGGGCACATCGGTCGAAAAGTAGTGTATATAACAATAAAAATGAGGGAAATAGTCCGAAAAATTCACATTATACAAATTATCAAGTCTCATCTCAAAAATTCAGACAAATAGAAATAGAAATATTGTGTTGTTTCGAATTAGAGAGCATATGTCTGTCTCTCTGTCTGTCTGTCTGTCTCTCTGCCTGTCTTGCAAGTTTACTGTGGAAATGTTGTATATTGATGGGTCGTTTTTTAGACGATTAGTGGAAGAACAGATTTTGGATCCAGGTGTTGTTGAATTCAAAATCTGAGGCGTTGGGTGAATGACACGAGATAACCTTTGCGTAACCTTCTTTCCGGTTACGAAGACTGTGGGAAAGAATTTTTAGTTAGCTGAGAGTCAGTTAAGCCGTGAAACGTCCTAATGTAAGCACGGACCGGCTAAGCTTTCCGCATGCAGTTGAGAATCCATGATAAAGTATGATCTTGAAATTAATAAAAATGTGATCCCAAAAATATATGCCTTGCGTTGTCTCAGAGAACTAATGATACCCTTGGCATAATCAGACCAGCATCTTGAAGAACCAAACCTATAGTCATAACAAGACTAGTCGACAAAAGAGCAATTAGAAGAAGCCATGAAGATAGCAACAGACTACAGAAGATAAAAAAAACAGCGATTAAGCAAGCTACTCCAGAAAGCAAGTAAAGATTTAGATATGAGGGCAAAACCACGGATGTCTTTCATAATACATAATATATATATATATATATATATATATATATATATATATATATATATGGGAGAATATGTGCTTAATTTAAGTCGTACCTAATTTTGAAAATTAATTGATTAATAATTAATTAATTAGGCGGGAATGCTTATTTAAATAAAAGGCTAAACAAATCGAGAAAAACCAATCTCTGTATGTACATTTCGGTCTACAGAGATTGATCTTTCTCGATTTGTTTAGCCTTACATTTAAATAGGCATTCCCGCCTAATTAATTCATTATTAATCAATTAATTTTCAAAATTAGGTACGACTTAAATTAAGCACATATTCTCCCAAAAATTGTCGGCAAAAAGCCATATCCAAACACACTGTGTTTACATATTTATCATATATATATATATATATTCTTTCTTCTAACGGTCATTTCATCCCGTCTTATTTTTTGTTGAAGACCGATCCACATGTGGTCGATACAGATATTCCGAGGGACCTCACATCAGTGAGGGGGGGGGGCGATGTTGCTTTTTAAAACCGTTGAGAGGAAGGCCCCGAAACGGTTTGCACATTCTCTCCTGATGAGCCCATGCATTTGTAAACATCTTTTGTTTTTTCAACATATCAATTTCACACTGTCGGATTAAGTTCCATTTTTATTTCACTTACTTGTCTATGAAAAAACTATACATATGAATGTTTACTCCTCTGAAGATATTTATCCATAAACACCACGGATTTACCTACACTTATTGGCTACTTATTTAACAGTTGGATTGTATTACGAACAATTTTGATATTTTAATATACACTTTTTATATAATTATACACCTTTTTTTAAATAATTTTACATCAGGCTCTTTTGAGTCTTATTATAAACCAATATGCTTCTGATTTTTTTAATTAAAAATAAAATTCATTTTATTTTTAATACTGACAGCGCATTTTTTGATAAAAAAATACATATATATATATATATATATATATATATATATATATATATATATATATATATATATACCCAGCAGAAGAAGTGGGTATATAACAGAAATCCTTACTTTAATACCAAATACCAACTCCAAATGAAAGCACATTACTTTCTCATCCACCAAAATAGTCTCTTGTGTTGATGGAGATGGAGAAAGCCAGAGAGGAAGATGCTGGAGAGTGAATCAATATCTAATTCACTGTTTTCACTCACTATTTTAAGACATCGTGACTATTCTGTCATTCGTTTATGCATTATTTTATGCCAGCCAAAACTAAAAGGATACATGGTTTAGTATTTGACTTTATTACTTTTACTAGTAAAAATAGGATTTAAAGCATTTAAGTTTTAATATAATTGAATATTATATTGAAATAGAAGCGGCTACCCGGCGTCGCCAGGGTAGAGGGGATGCAAAAAAACGTTAGTCCCACAGATCTATTATTACTGAATCGCGAGTTGGATCCTGGTACTATGCCCCCATTAAAATCACTATGTAAAAAAGACGTTGTGTTGATCCAGCCACTCTGAAAAGAAAAATCAATATCTACTATTTAAAATATTAAATCCAAAAAAAAAATCCTGTCTTTTATCATCTAAATTTATTATTTTTTAAATTATCTTCACGAATATAAATAAAATCTCTATCATTTTTGCTCAAAAACCAAGCCCTGGTGATATTTGATGTGTATATATATTTAATTTGTCGTTAATTGTTTTATTTTCGTAGTTTACTCCGGACATACAGATACACACAACTACCCTTTATATATGTACTAGCAGCGGCTATCCGTCGTCGCCTGAGTAGAGGTGGATTTTTAAAAGTTAGTCCCGCAGATCCATTATTACTGAATCGTGAGTTGAATCCTCATGGGATGCCGCTTTTAAATCCCCATGTAAAAATAGAGCTTGCATTGATCCGGCTACTCTGAAAAGAAATGTTAATGTCTACTATCTAAAATATTAAATGAAAAAAAAAATGTTATCTTTAATTATCTTCACGAATATAAATCAAATCTCTATTATTTTTGCTCAAAAACCAAGCCCTGGTGATATTTGATGTGTATATATATTTTTTTTTGTCGTTAATTGTTTTATTTTCGAAGTTTCCTCCGGACATACAGATTCACACAACTGCCCTCTATATATGTATAGATTACAATGAGTAATGAACTTAAATAAGAACACAAAAGAGATTACACCTATTTTTACTTTATTTTGATAAAATATGTTTTCAATATAAAATTATACATATGATTGCTTTTAATTTTTGAGAATGTTTGAGAATAGAATAACAATATTAGAAACCAATAATACCAAGTAAGTATTTATTAAACACGCTTTTGTTAAAACCAGTATGCATATTATTCATATCAGACATTATGTAAACATTTATTTCTTAATGATATATCACATACATTACAGGATTTAAAACACATTAATAATATGGGCTGTTTTGAGGCAAATCAATCTCAGCTAGACCCGAATAGAAACATTGTTAATAAATGAGATGCTAATTAAAATCAAATAATGATTATTTGATAACCATTAAGAATATAACGTAAATAACTATGGGAATGGTTACGTAGTTTCGGCGACAGACACATAATCTCCATTATAATAAGATTTATCGACCAATACGGAGATCATATGAATACATGGATAAAGAAATGCTGAAAAATGTATTCATTGCATTGGTAAGACCTTATTTGGAATGTGCTAATGTGGTTTGGAGTCCAAGACTAATCAAGGACATAAAACTCATTGAGGGAGTTCAAAGGAGAGCTACTAAGGTAATGAATGATTTAAAAGCCCTTTCGTATGAAGAAAGACTTAGGAACATTGACTAACCAAGTTTGGTTCATAGACGTACAAGAGGGGATATGATTGAAGTCTACAAATATATACATGGATTTTATTTAACGAACTTTGATCTATTAAACATTGCTCAAAATATCAATACCAGGGGTCATAAATTAAAACTCTTTAAAAGTTTTGTAAAGCAAATGCAAGACAAAATTATTTTAGTAACAGAGTGGTGAATACATGGAATAAACTACCATCATCAATAGTGAATGCTCCATCTCTAAACTCCTTTAAGGCAATGTTGAATTAAGATGAACGTTTATAAGGAACAGCTGACAAGTCTCAGACCTAATATACTAGCTGAAAAAGATATTATTATTATATATTTATTATTATTATTATTTTCACTCCTTTTGAGTTTTTCACACCACTGTTAGCTGATGGCATTTCACTGGAGGTTGAGTGACAACAAGTCTCTTCTGGTTTCCAGGACTCTTCTGGGTATTCTAGCCGATTGATCGGAGGTGGAATCTCTAATCACCCTTCTAGCCTAAGCTAGGATGAAATTGTAGTGTTGCATGTCATGGACTGCACAGCCACTTGGGTTCCATCCTTAAGCATCACGGGTTGCCACTCATGACCACCAAAAGATGGCCCCATTGGGGGAGAGTCTTACTCCTCTGCAGAGGTGCAGTCAGTGTATTCTAAGGCTTCAGCCGACAGGGCTTATTGCAATTGATATGATATCCCAATTGTAAAAAAGTAAAGTCGTCGGGGTGGCCTAAAGTCGGTATCAGCCAGACAGCGAGGGAGTGTATCCCCTTTTGCCTAGCGCTAAACCAAGGAGATTGTTTCTGCGTCTTGGGTGGAGCGCCACACATACCGTCCACTCTTTACTTTACACCACACATACGCTGAGTTGGCGGAGGGCCGGTATCGAACTAGGAACCTTGTGGTTTCTAGCCGAATGCTCTACCGACTGAGCTAACCCGGCCTTTAAATTGTAGTGTGTACTATACAATACAATATTGAATTGTACAATTAGAAAAATTTTGGACAATGTGTAATTTCTTTTTCATATATTATGTAGGTAATATATAATTCATCTGATTAGATTAAAGATCGGATCAATAGTTCTTGTTTAGTGTACTGATTATGAAGTTATCTTTTCAAGAGCTCCTTCCTCTTATCACCACCTCCAAACGAACAGAAACTTACACCCTTCCCCTCCCCCCAATATTTACATATAGATTGTTCACTTGGAACAGACCGTCGAATGGATCGTCCAAAAATGTATTGCAAACAAATTTGCTTTACATTTCTTTATTGGATTTTCCGCCCTGTCCGCTGGGGCGTTAGAATGCACCGACTGCACCTCTGCAGAGGGGTAAGACTCCCCCAATGGGGCCGCCTGTTGGCCGTGGGTGGCGACCCGTGATGCTTAAGGATAGAGCCCAGGTGGATGAGCAGTTCATGACATGCAATACTCCACTTTGACCCTATCTTGGGCTAGACGGGCGGTCGGAGAGGCCCCCTCCGATCAATCGGCTGGTCACGTCAAGCCCTAGCACCTATATGATTTTCCCAACCCTATTGCCCCAAGCCCTTTTTATCATATGGGTGCTAGAAGGCGGTGGCTGCGGGTCTACATGTCCTGGGAATGACGTTAAACTCTATCTGATGGTGAGGTTCCAATTCTGGAGGTTTGGGGAATGTGGAGCACCCCTTCATCACCATTGCTCCCTGGTCCACTCTGACCCGGAGTGGTAGTACCTGTTAGGGTCCCATCTATGGGTTAAATAGAAAAATGTATTTATAAAAAAATTGTATTATCCATTAAGAATTGATTTATTTCAAAACTTTATCGGCATTAAATGACCCACTGAGGTTGATATGCCGTAAAACAAAACAAAACAAAACAAACAAAATTAATTGGATTTTACGGCATGTCAACCCTTGTTGAGTTATTTTATGCCGAAGTTTTTTTTTTTATTTATGCTTGATTGGTCTTCAATTTTTTCTTTTATTTAATTTAGACGGGGTCCTAACAGTACTACCACTCCGGGTTAGAGTAGACCAGAGTAATGGTGATGAAGAGCTCCAGAATTTGACACTAAGACCCTCAGCTACCGCCTTCTAGCACGTATATGACAAAAAGGGTTGGGGTTTTCTATTAGAGCAATAGGGCCGGGACAGTCATATACGTGCTTGGGCTTGACGTGACAAACCGATTGATCGGAGGGGGGCCTCTCCGACTGGCCATCTAGCCTAAGTAAGGACCAAAGTGAAGTGTTGCAAACAACTAAAAACAACAAAAAGACTGAAAATTCATGGAAAGAATATGAACCATTCACAAAATTACAATGCCCTGACGACGGGGCTTAGAATATTCTAAGAATTTCTTTAATGGCATATCAACCTTGATGGGCTATTTAATGCAAAATACATTCTTGTAAAAGAAAAGTAAAGTCGTCTGGCTGGCCTAAAGTCGGTATCAGCCAATCAGCGAGGGAGTCTATCCCCTTTTTACTAGCGATAGACCAAGGAGATTGTTTTTGCGTCAGAGGTGGAGCGCCACACCTACCATCAGCTCCTTACTTTACCGCACAGATCCCTGTGCTACTCATACGCTGAGTTGGCGAGGAGCCGGTATCGAAACTAGGAAACTTATGGTTTCTAGCCGAACGCTCTACCGACTGAGCTCATCCGGCCCAGAGAAGAAAAGTAGTGGTACTAATACAAGAATATTAGTCCGAAAGTAACCGCTTTTTAAATTGATATTAGTGTTTTAGTACGTCTTGAAAGGTTCCCAGGTATGTTCCAAGTTTCAATATTAATTTATGATTTCTATATTTTAAAAGGGTACAAGATACCAAGTACATATTGGAATGTCTTATGAATAAATGTTTATTCCAAGAATGTCTTTATTATTTGCCTATTTGGCGATTTTATGTCAAATTTTATTAAAATTCAAATTGCACCCCAAAGTTTTAATTACTCTACCAATGTGACCTGAAGTAAAATAAAATTGAGAAACACTACACTAGACTATTATCTTACAGTACAATCCAGTTATTACAAACTAACATAGAGCCCTGTCGGCTGGGGCTTTAGAATACGCTGACTACACCTCTGCAGAGGCGTAAGAATCCCCCAATGGTGCTATATTTTTGCCGTGGGTGGCGACCCGTGATGCTTAAGGATAGAATCCAGGTGGCTGAGCAGTCCATGACTTGCAATACTCCACTTTAGCCTTTTCTTGGGCTAGACGGGTGGTCGGAGAGGCCCCCTCCGATCAATCGGCTGGTCACGTCAAGCCCTAGCATATATATGATTGCTCTAACCGTATTGCCCTTATGGCAAGCCCAGCCCTTTTTACCATATGGGTGCTAGAAGGTGGTGGCTGAGGGTCTACATGTCCTGGGAATGACGTTAAACTCTATCTGATGGTGAGGTTCCAGTTTTGGAGGTTTGGGGAATGTGGAGCACCCCTTCCTCACCATTGCTCCCTGGTCCACTCTGACCCGAAACCTCCAAAACTGGAGCCTCACCATGAGTTTAACGTCATTCCCAGGACATGTAGGCCCTCAGCAACGGCCTTCTAGCACCCATAAGATAAAAAGTGTTGGGGCTTGCTATAAGAGCAATAGGGTTGGGGCAATCATATAGGTGCTAGGGCTTGACGTGACCAGCCGATTGATCGGAGGGGGTCTCCCCGACCGCCCGTCTAGCCTAAGTAAGGGTTTAAGTCGAGTGTTGCAGGTCATGGACTGCTCATCCACCAAGACTCCGTCCTTGAGTATCACGGGTCGCCACCCATGGCCAACGGGTGGCCCTATTTGGGGGAGTCTTACTCCTCTGCAGAGGTGCAGTCAAGGCATTCTAACGCCCTAGCCGACAGGGCGAGCAGCAGATATTGTAATGTCTTAAAAAATAAACGCTTTCTTAAATAACTATTTTATTATTTTATTATTTTGCAAATTTATGGGTAATTCTATTTCATTAAAATTCATGAAACTGAACACCAGAAGCGGCTACCCAGCGTCACCTGAATAGAGGGTGAGGCAAAAAAACCTGGTGTATTGATTTGTTTATTGGGATATTTACAAATGCTGGACATTTCGAAGTAGAATTTCAATGCTATGTCTGTATATTTTAATTTTTAAAGATTTTTGAATATATATGAAATATTCATAATTTTTGCACAAAAAGCAGGAACTGTGATATTTAATGTGTGTATATATTTACATTGTCGTTAATTGTTTTATTTTCGTAGTTTCAACCGGACATACATACATACATACATACATACATAAATATATAAACACACACCAATTACCCCTTTAATGTATAGATTATTCACTTTTAAATTCGATACTAAAATAGGTATGTTGCTTTTTTTTTGTCTTTTTAAATACCGCCGGATTTATTTTCATATTTTTCCACCCATATGTTTTTTACTTGTACTAGCAAATATATGCACCCTCCGTATTTAAGTTTTGATGTAATAAAATATTATTTTCTTAAATTAAAAAAAAACACTAAAGAAACTAAATAAAGAATGCTAATAAAAAGATTTGAAACAAATGGGGGTATAATATAAATATACAACAACTTTGAAACTAACTCTTCCATCATTTTCCATCACCCCCGTCTTTCATTGCTAATTTTTCCTAATTAAACTATTTAGTTAAATTAGGAAATAACGAATAAAATTATTATTTTCAGTTATTTCTTCTTGCTAATGGATTTCTTTCACACTTTAAACCATTATTTTGTTGTATATATAAATACAATTGTATGTTCTTAGTATGTAGACATGGGCATCTGTATTAATAATGTAAGACAATTTTATTAATAATTGAGGTTTAAATAAAAATAAAATCATGGAGAATGTGACGTAAATAACAAAGGGAATAGTGACTTGAGTAGTAATATAGTTTCGGTTACAGACAGAAAAACACACAATCTCCATTATGATAAGATAAATAGAAATTTTGATTAAATTTTTTTGTTAGAAGTAGGAAAAAATGTATAAAGAATTAGAAAAAGAAAAAGAAAAAAGGAAAAATAAATAGAATAAAAAGAAAGGGGAAAAGAAAAAGAAAAACTGGTATACCCATAAATAATGAGAGGAACTTCGCCGACGGATCTGATTGGTTGTTGGCGTGGTCCACCAGCTATATAGTTGTAAAGATGTCACTTGTCCGAGTACGGATCGGGTCATCCCGGTGAGAGGATATGATGCTATAGACCCGAAATCTTCATCGATCCGCGGGGGTGGGCATTGCTGATGAATAGTCTCAAACAAGTTTATTTCGTTTTTTAAGGGATAAAAACATATTGTCCTAGAAGCTCCATAGAGTACGCCCCGGAGTTTTAATTACTCTACAAGTGCGTCCTGAATTTTAAAAAGTTAAGAAATATTGATTTAGTCTGTCAAGGGAAGATGGTTTGGTTTGGTTTGGTTTGGTTTTATTTGGTTTGGTTTGACTTGGTTTGATTTGGTTAATTGGCATATCAACCCTGTGGGTTATTTAATGCTAACTTTTTATAATATTTATTAAATATACAACATAATATGACATATATAGTACTAGAAGCGGCTACCCGGCGTCGCCTGGGTAGAGGGGATGCAAAAAAGTTTAGTCCCACAGATCCATTATTATTGAATCGCGAGTTGGATCCTGATAGTATGCCCCCATTAAAATCCCTATGTAAAAAACGACCTTGCGTTGATCCAGCCACTCTGAAAAGAAAAATCAATGTTTACTATTAAAAATATTAAATCAAAAAAAAGAAAAATCTATCTGTTATCATCTAAATTTAAATTTTTTTAAATTATCTTCGCGAATATAAATCAAACCTTCATTATTTTTGCTCCAAAACCAAGCCATGGTGATATTTAATGTGTATATATATATTTACTTTGTCGTTAATTGTTTTATTTTCGAAGTTTCCTCCGGACATACATATACACACAACTGCCCTTTATATATATCTTATTATAATGGAGAGTGTGCGTTTGTCTGTCTGTAACCGAAACTATATTACTATATAAATCACAATTCCCTTTAGTTATTTACATGACATTCTCCATGACTTTATTTTTTATTTAAACCTCAATTATTAATAAAATTGTTTTACATCATTAAGACTGTTGACCATATCTACATATTAAAAACATGCAATTGTATTTATATACAACAAAATAGCGGTTTACAGAGTGAATGGGAAGGCTAATTTGTATATTGATATTAAAAATTTGATTTTAATAAATATATGCTTAGTATTATTGATTTCGAATTGTTTGGTTTTATCTTATTGAATATGAGCAAAAATTTCGGATATGAATCTTAAAATAAAATCCATTAACAAGAAGAAATAACTGTAATATTATTCTTTACTTCCTATTTAACTAAATAGTTAAATTAGGAAAATTTACCAATGAAAGACGGGAGTAATGGAATTGATGGAGTTGTTAGTTTCAAAGTGTTCTATTTTTCGATTATACCCCTCTGTTCCAAAATCTTTTATCTACATTCTTATTCAGTTTCATTAGCCTTTCTAATTTAATATATTTTATTGTATTAAAACTTAAATACTTGCACCCGGAGGTGCATATATTTGCTAGTAATAGATAAATAACAACGAATAATATAACAAATAATATAACATAATATCTAACAATATATATACATATTTATACATGTTTTGTAAGGGATTATTTGTGGAAAGGATTTTTTTTTTGTGGCTAACTGCAACTACTCAACCACAAAGCAGCTTTTAATGTTATTTTTAATCTAGTTTAATTATTCTACAACATCTAGTCTGAAATAAGATGTTTTTTATGTTGGGAAACACTTGTTTTAGACCCTTATAAAGTATATATCATCATCATCATCATCATCATCATCATTCATCAATCATCATCATGTCACGCCCGTAGCACGTATATCATACCAATCTCTCACCAACCGTCCCTATCCTTCATTACGCTTCGGTTCCTCTGTGCAGTATCCAGTATCCGCGCAGAGCTGGTCAAATGTAAGTCTTTGCTGGACGGCGCACTCTGACATGGCTGTGTGCTGTTTTCATAGGAGAACGTCACTTATGAGTTCGTCCTTGCTTCTCCAGCAATGTCCAGCATGTGTTGTTCGTCTCATTGTGATGGTTTGTGTGATATGGAGCAAGTGGCTGTACAATTGTTTTCTGTGAGGTGTTGTTTCTTTCTCGATTTGTTTAAGATTGCCACGCAGCATTCTTGTACTGCTCCATCTAGATCATTCTGTAGGTGCTTCGTTATGGTTCAAGTGGTGCAGCCGTTTAGTAGTACTGGTGCAGCTACGGCTTGGAAGAATTGCCGCTTTAACCTGTCAGTGAGATTATACTTCCCTAATGACTGATAATCTATGACAGACCATTAGCACTAAGTCACGTGAGATCCCCCACCCAGAATTTTTATATAAGACTCGAATAATATAAAATCATAAACTGCCCTATGGTAGGGCTATACAAAACGCCGACTTCAAAAGGGGCATATTTGCTTAAGAACGGAATCCTGGTGGCTAAGCAGTCCATAGCATGCAACACTCCACTTTGGTTCTTTCTTGGGCTATACGGACGGTCGATCTGCTGGTCACGTCAAGCCCAGGCACCTATATGATTGTCTGGGACTTATTGTTCTTATGGCAAACCTACTTTGTATCATATATATGCTAGAAGGAGGCGCGTGTCTAATGGTTAGTGTATAGGAAACGGACTCGTCGGCCGAGTTCAAATTCCTGGACAAAGCTGTTTGAATTTCACATAGCGCTAATACCCTTGGGAAAGGTATGAATCCAATTCTCCCTCCAGCTATGGGCAAATACCAGGGAAGAACTGGGCTCTTTAAACCGCGGCTAGGTAATCAGTCTAGGTGAAGTAAAGCTCTGAATTCAAACTCGATTAAGAATGACCTTGTGTCGCATCCTGCTCGTGTGGAGGGGTTGGTAAATATATATATATGCTAGAAGATGGTGTTTAAGGGTCTTAATGTACTGAGTATGACGTTAAAACTGCATTTATGGTGACGTCCAATTCTGGAGCTCTGGGGTATGTGCAGTATCCCTCCATTGCCATTACTCCCAGTTCCACTCTAACATGAAGTTGTAGTATCTGTTAGGGTCCCATTCATGGGTTAAGTAGATAAAAAAAAATGGGTTTAAAAATGTGTTTAAAAAAATTGATACCAAACAAGAATAAACAAAAAAATATTTTTGGCATAAAATAACCCAACAAAGTTTGACATGCCATAAAAACCAACCTACCAACTAATCAGACCATAAAAAGATTATATCGTTACAAACATTTCTCAAGGGGGGGGTATCTCCATGTGTGGTTAGTCGAGTTTCAGGCCACTGCGTTTTGTGTAAAACCTGCATAAACAGAACAGGAAAATGATATACAATTACTATAATTAGACCTAATATACATTATATTGAGAGAATATAAAACCATATTTTCTAGAAGCGTTGTCTTGAAATGTCCAAATATGAAGACAGGTATGCGAGAGAGAGAGCAAGGAAGAACAGAGAGAGAGAGGGGGGGAGACGGATAAGCTGTTTGAGATAAGAACGCTGTCAAGTGGTGAAACAAAGGTGCAGCAGTTGCCATGGAGAGAGATGGACACCGCCCCGACTGCAAATTGTTAGTGCCAACAACAAAGTTCACACGTTCAGCAATCGATGCCAATAGCCTTACATGAGTCAGTATGAATCAAAGCAACATATGAAAAAAAAAGTCTTTTGGCTATTATTGCTTGCAACAGCTGACTACTGGGCAGTCACATCATACAATGGGTATGTCCCAATTCCACAGAAGAAGAAAAAAAAGCACACTCTTCGCCTAATCAAACCCTGAAATTCCTCAAAGCGAAACATTTGGTCAGCGTTTAATCCTCTATTTCAAGAATATTTTCCCGCTCATTTACTGACAAGCCGTTTCGTCTTTGAATTTTATTTGATTCTTCTTTCTTTTTTTTCTTTTTAATTCTTACTTTAATTTAAAAAGTTAATATCATTCGGATGTCATTCCGCAACTGGCATCAATTATCACTCTTCACCCAAAAGTGTAATCTGTCAGAAATTAAAACTCATCATTAATTATTATTTTATTATTTTATTATTATTATTATTATTATTAGCTAATAGTATGCACCTCTCGGGTGCACGTATTTAAATTTTAATGTAATAAATATTATTTTAAATTAGAAAGACTAATGAAAATTAAATAAGAGCAGATAAAACTATTTAGAACATAGGGGGCTATAATCGAAAAATAGAACAACTGAAACTTACTCTTCAATCACTCCAGCCTTTTCATTGCTAAATTTTCATATGTTAACTTTTAGTTAAAATAGGAAGTAAAGAATAAAATTAACAGTTGATTCTCTCCGTTAATAAATTTCTTTTAAGATTTATTGAAGAGATGTTGCTCATATTCATTAAGATAAAACCAAACAATTAGAAATCATAATCTAAGCATATATTTATTAAAATCAAAGTTTAAGATCAATATGCAAATTAGCCTTCCCATTCACAGCTGTAAACGCTATATTATTGTATATATAAATACAACTGCAGGTTATTAGTTTGTAGATATGGTCAACCGTATTAATAATGTAAAACAATTTTATTAATAATTGAGTTTCAAAAGGAAATTAAATAATGGAAAGTGTGACGTAAATAACTAAGGGAATTGGGATTTGTGCAGTAATATAGTTTCGGTTACAGACAGAATACCACATACAATCTCCATTATAATAAGATTATTATCAGGGACCTGTGGATAAACCCCTAAATATTTGAAATTTTATTTATTTATTAATTTATTATTTATTCTTATTCTTATAGTTATTATTATTCATATTCTTATTTCTATTCTTCTTCTTCTTCTTTTTTCTTCTTCTTCTCCTTCTTTTTCTTCTTCTTCTTCTTCATCTTCTTCTTCTTATTATTATTATTATTATTATTTCACTTCCTTAGGGTTTTTTACACCAGCCGTTAGTTGGTGATCTTTCACTGGAGTTTGAGTGAGAACAAGTCTCCTCACATCTCCAGGACTCTCGCGAGTATTCCGGCTGAATTCAAACAGATGCTGTTGTCTGGATAGTTCAATTCTTCCTTTTTTCCAGTTCCTCATAGTCTTTTCTAAGCTTTTGGGGACCGTTCCTAGTGGACCCTCATATATCCAGAGCTTTTTTCAATTACCTTGCGCAGTCCTGGGTATATGTCTATTTTTACGTTTTCTGTCATCTTCAACACACACCAGAAACTGCGCAAGGTAATTGAAAAATGCTCTGGATTATATGAGGGTCACTAGGAACGGTCCCCAAAAGCTTAAGGAAAAAGACTAGAGAACTGGAAATCAAAGGAAGAAATTGAGACTATCCAGACAACAGCATTGTTGAATTCAGCTGGAATCTCAGGAGAGTCCTGGAGATGTGGGAGACCTTGGTTTCTCACTCAAAACTCCATGAAAGATCACCCACTAAGCGCTGGTGTAAAAAACCCTAAGGAAGTGAAATAATAATAATAATAATAATAAGAAGAAGAAGATGAAGAAGAAGAAGAAGAAAAGCAGGAGAAGAGAAGAAAAAGAAGAAGAAGAATAAAAAGAAAAGAATAGAATAAGATATGAATAATAATAACTATAAGATAAGAATAAATATAATTAATAATAAATAAATTTCAAATATTGGGTTTTATCCACAGGTCCTGAATAATAATCTTATTATAAAATGGAGATTGTGTGGTATTCTGTCTGTAACCGAAACTATTTCTGCACCAAATCCCATTCCCTTAGTTATTTACGTCACATTTTCCATTATTTAATTTCCTTTTGAAAACTCATTATTAATAAATTGTTTTTACATTATAATCGTTGACATATCTACAACTATAACCTGCAGTTGTATTTATTATATACAGATAATTAGGTTTACAGTGTGAATGGGAAGGCTAATTTGCACTATGATCTTAAACATTTATTTTAATAAAATATATGCTTAGTATTATTGATTTCTAATTGTTTGGTTTATCTTATGAATATGAGCAACATCCTCTTCAATAAATCTTAAAAGAAATTTATTTACGAGAAGAAATCAACTGTAATTTTATTCTTTAGCTTCCTATTTTTAACTAATAGTTACATAATGAAAATTTAGCAATGAAGAGGCTGGAGTGATTGAAGAGTAGTTTTTCAGTTGTTAATTTTTTCGATTATAGCCTCCTATGTTCTAAATAGTTTAATCTGCATTCTTATTTAGTTTCATAGTCTTTCTAATTTAAAATAATATTTTATTACATTAAATTTAAATACGTGCACCCGGAGGTGCATATATTAGCTAATATAATAATAAATAATAAATAAAATAATAATAATAATAATGAGATTTTAATTCTGACAGATTACACTTTTGGGGTGAAGAGTGATCATTGATGCCAGTTGGGAAAAATCGACATCCCGATGATAGAACTTTTTAAAATTAAAGTAAGAATTAAAAAAGAAAAAAGAAAGAAAGAATCAAATAAAATTCAAAGACGAACGCTTGTCAGTAAACTGAGCGGGAAAAATATTCTGAAATAGAGGGATTAAACGCTGACCAGATTGTTTCCTTTGAGAATTTCCAGGGTTTTGATTGGCGAGAGTGTGCTTTTTCTCTTCTGTGGAAATTGGGACTACCCATTGTATGATTGTGACTGGCCAGTAGTCAGCTTTGTTGCCAGTAGCAATAATAGCAAAAGACTTTTTTTTCTTATTATGTTGCTTGATTCAACGACTCATGTAAGGCTATTGGCATCGATTGCTGACGTGTGAAACTTTGTTTGTTGGCACTACAATTGCCACGGGGCGGTGTCCTCTGTTCTCCATGGCAACTGGCTGCAACCTTGTTTTCACACTGTTGACAGCGTTCTTATGCTGCAAACAGCTATCCGTCTTCCCCCCTCTCTCTCTCTGTCCTCTTGCTCTCTCTCTCGCATACTGTCTTCAATTGGACATTTCAAGACCAACGCTTCTAGAAATGATGGTTTATATTCTCTCAAATATAATGAACTATATTAGGTCTAAATTATAGTAATTTGTATATCATTTTCCTGTTCTGTTATGCAGGTTTTACAACAAAACGCAGTGCCTGAAACCTCGACTAAACACACATGGAGTACCCCCCTTGAGAAATGTTTGTAACCGATATAATTCTTTTATGGTCTGATTAGTTTGTGGTTGGTTTTTAATGCATGTCAAACTTTGTGGTTATTTTATGCCAAAAATATTTTGTTTTGTTTATATCTTGTTTGGTATTCCAATTTTTTTTAACACATTTTTAAAACCCATTTTTTTTATCACTTACCCTTGAATGGGACCTAACAGATCTACAAACTTCATGTTAGAGTGGAACTGGGAGTAATGGCAATGGACGGGATACTCACATACCCCAGAGCTCCAGATTGGAACGTCCACATAAAATGGCATTTAACGTCATACTCAGTACATTAAGAACCCTTAAACACCAATCTTCTAGCAATATATAATATATTTACCAACCGCCTTCCACACGAGCAGGATGCGACACAGGTCATTTCTTAATCGGAGTTTTTGAATTCAGAGCTTTCTTACCTAGACTGTTACCTTACCGCGGTTAAAGAAGCCCAGTCTTCCTGGTATTTGCCCATAGCTGAGGGAGATTGGATCATACTTTTCCCAGGGTATTGCTGCTATGTGAAATTCAAACAGCTTTGTCCAGGAATTGAACCTCGGGCCGACGAGTCGTTTCCTATTACACTAACCATTAGACCACGCGCCTCCTTCTAGCATATATATGATACAAAGTAGGGTTTGGCCATAAGAACAATAAGCTCCCAGACAATACATATAGGTGGCCTGGGCTTGACGTGACCAAGCGAAGATCGACCGTCCGTATAGCCCAAGAAAGAACGGCAAAGTGGAGTGTTGCATGCTATGGACTGCTTAGCCACCAGGATTCCGTTCTAAGCAGATATGCCCCTTTGAAGTCGGCGTTTTGTATAGCCCTACCGATAGGGCAGTTTATGATTTTATATTATTCGATGTCTATATAAAATTCTGGGTGGGGATCTCACGTGACCTTAGTGCTAAATGGTCTGTCATAGATTATGCAGCATAGGAAGTATAATCTCACTGACAGGTTAAGCGGCAATTCTTCAAGCGCGTAAGCTGCACCAGTACTACTAAACGGCTGCACCACTTGAACTACGAAGCACCTACAGATGATCTAGATGGGAGCAGTACAAGAATGCTGCGTGCAATCTTTAAAAAACGTAGAACAACACCTCAGCAAGAAAACAATTTGTACAGCCACATTTTTTTTTTTTTTTGTTATTTTTTTTTTTTTTTTTTTTTTTTTTTTTTTTTTTTTTTTTTTTGTTGCTCCATACCACACCATCACAATGAGACGAACAACACATGCTGGACATTGCTGGATGAGAGCAAGGAACGAACTCATAAGTGACGTTCTCCTATGGAAAACAGCACACGGTGTATGAGGAGCATGTCAGAGTGCGCCGTACCACGCAAGACTTACATTTTGACCAGCTCTGCGCGGTACTGGATACTGCACAGAGGACACCCGAGGCGTATGAAGGATAGGGACGGTTGGTGAGAGATTGGTATGGAATATACGTGCTACGGGCGTGACATGATGATTGATGATGAAGAGAATGATGATGATGATGATTGATGATGGATGATATAACTTTATAAGGGTCTAAACAAGTGTTTCCCAAAACATTAAAAAACATCTTAATTTCAGACTAGATGTGGTAGAATAATTAAACTAGATTAAAAAAAATAACAAATTTAAAAAGCTGCTTTGTGGTTGAGGTAGTTGCAGTTAGGCCACAAAAATCCTTTTCCACAAATAATCCCTTACAAAACATGTATAGAATTATGTATATATATTGTTAGATATTATGTTATATTATTTGTTATAATTTTCGTTGTTATTTATCTATACTGGCAAATATATGCACCCTCCGGTGCAAGTATTTAAAGTTTTAATACATAAAATATATAAATTAGAAAGGCTAATGAAACTGAATAAAGATGTAGATAAAAAGATTGGAAAGAGGTGGTATAATCGAAAAATAGAACAACTTTGGAAACTAACAAGCTCCAATCAATTTTCCATACTCCCGTCTTTCATTGGTAAATTTCCTATTTAACTATTTAGTTAAAATAGGAAGTAAAGAATTAATATTACAGTTATTTCTTCTTGTAATGGATTTATTTTAAAATTCATATCGATTTTTGCTCATATTCATAATAGATAAAACAAACATTCGAAATCAATAATACTAAGCATATATTTAATTAAAATTCCAAATTTTAATATCAATATCAAATTAGCGCTTCTCCATTCAACTCTGTAAACCGCTATTTGTTGTATATAAATACAATTGCATGGTTTTTAATATGTAGTATGGTCAACAGTCTTAATGATGTAAACAATTGATTAAATAATTGAGGTTTAAAATAAAAATAAAGTCATGGAGATGTCAATGTAAAATAACTAAAGGGAATTGTGATTTTATATAGTAAATATAGTTTTCGGTTCAGACAGACAAATGGGGCGCACACTCTCCATTATAATAAGATATATAATAAAGGGCAGTTTGTGTGTATATGTGTCCGGAGGAAACTTCGAAAAATAAAACAATTTAAGCGACAAAGTAAATATATATATACAGCATTAAATATACCATGGCTTGGTTTTGGAGCAAAAATTAAATGAAGGTTTGATTTATATTTCGCGAAGATAATTTAAAAAATTTAAAATTTAGAATGATACAGATAGATTTTTCTTTTTTTTGATTTAATATTTTTAATAGTAAACATTGATTTTCTTTTCAGAGTGGCTGATCAACGCAAGGTCGTTTTTTAAACATAGGGATTTAATGGGGCATACTATCAGGAATCCAACTCGCGATTCAATAATAATGGATCTGTGGACTAAAACTTTTTTGGCATCCCCTCTACTCAGGCCGCGCCGGGTAGCCGCTTCTAGTACTATATAGTCCATATTATGTTGTAATATTAATAAAAATATTATAAAAAGTTAGATTAAATAACCACAGGGTTGATATGCCAATTAACCAAATCAAAACAAGTCAAACCAACCAAATAAAACCAAAACCAAACCAAAACGCAAACCAATCTTCCCTTGACAGAACTAATCAATATTTCTTACTTTTTAAAATTCAGGACGCACTTGTAGAGTAAATTAAAACTCCGGGGCGTACTCTATGGAGGCTTTCTAGGTACAAATGGTTTTATTGCCTTAAAAAACGAAATAAAACTTGTGTTTGAGACTGATTCATCAGCAATGCCACCCCCGCGGTCGATTTGAAGATTTCGGGGTCTAAGCATCATATCCTTTCACCGGGATGACCCGATCCGTACTCGAACAAGTGACTCTTTACAACTATATAGCTGGTGGACCACGCCAACAACGACATGCAGAATCCGTCGGACGAAGTTCCTCTCTTTTTATGGGTACTACCAGTTTTTCTTTTTTCTTTTCCCTTTCTTTTATTCATTTATTTTTCCCTTTTTTTCTTTTTCTTTTTCTAAATTTTTATACGATTTTTTCCTACTTCTAAACAAAAAAAATTTAATCAAAATTTTCTAATTTATCTATCATGAATGGAGATTTGTGTGTTTTTCTGTCTGTAACCGTAAACTAATATACTACTCAAGTCACTATTCCCTTTGTTCATTTTACGTCACATTCTCCATGATTTTATTTTTAATTTAAACCTCAATTATTAATAAAATTGTCTTAACATTATAATACAGATGCCCTGTCTACATACTAAGAACATATTGTATCTTATATATACAACAAAATAATGGTTTAAATGTGAAGAAATCCATTAGCAGAAGAAATAACTGAAAATAATAATTTTATTTCGTTTTATTTCCTATTTAACCTAAATAGTTTAATTAGGAAAATTACAATGAAAAACGGGGGTGATGGAAAATGATGGAAGAGTTAGTTTTCAAAGTTGTTGTATATTTATATATACCCATTTGTTTCAAATCTTTTTTATTAGCATTCTTTAATTAGTTTCTTTAGTGTTTTTTTTATAATTAGAAAATAATATTTTTATTACATCAAAACTTAATAGCGGAGGGTGCATATATTTGCTAGTACAAGTAAAAAACATATGTGGAAAAATATGAAAATAAATCCGGCGTATTTAAAAGACAAAAAAAAAAGCAAATACTATTTAGTATCGAAATTTAAAAGTGAATAATCTATACAATTAAAGGGGTAATTGGTGTGTTTTATATAATTTATGTATGTATTGTATGTATGTATGTATGTCCGGTTGAAACTACGAAATAAAACAATTTAACGAACAAATGTAAATATATACACACATTAAAATATCACGTTCCTTTTTTTTGTGCAAAAATTATGATATTTCATATATATTCAAAAATCTTTAAAAAATTAAAATATAGCAGACACGGGGAGGCATTGGAAAAATTCTACTTCGAAATGTCCAGCATTGTAAATATCCCAATAAACAATCAATGACACCAAGGTTTTTTTTGCCTCACCCTTCTATTCAGGTGACGCTGGGTAGCCGCTTCTGGTGTTCAGTTTCATGAATTTTAATGAAATAGAATTACCCATAAATTTGCAAATAATAAATATAAATAGTTATTTAAGAAGCGTTTATTTTTTAAGACATTACATATCTGCTGCTCGCCTGTCGCTAGGGCGTTAGATGCCTTGACTGCACACTCTGCAGAGGAGTAGACTCCCCCAAATAGGGCCACCCGTTGGCATGGGTGGCGAACCCGTGATACTCAAGACGGAGTCTTGGTGGATGAGCAGTCCATGACCTGCAACACTCGACTTAAACGCCTTACTTAGGCTAGACGGCGGTCGGGGAGCCCCGCTCGATCAAT
The DNA here is from genome assembly GCA_023376005.1 of Doryteuthis pealeii. Taxonomy (NCBI): domain Eukaryota; kingdom Metazoa; phylum Mollusca; class Cephalopoda; order Myopsida; family Loliginidae; genus Doryteuthis; species Doryteuthis pealeii. The sequence continues at coordinate 24,812,645 of CM042139.1, read as the reverse complement.
GGCCTGGTCACGTCAAGCCCTAGCACCTATAATGATGCCCCAACCCTATTGCTCTTTATAGCAAGCCCAACATTTTATCTTATGGGTGCTAGAAGGCCGTTGCTGAGGGCCTACATGTCCTGGGAATGACGTTAACAACTCATGGTGAGGGCTCCAGTTTTGGAGGTTTCGGGTCAGAGTGGACCAGGGCAATGGTGGGAAGGGGTGCTCCACATTCCCCAAACCTCCAAAACTGGACCTCACCATCAGTAGAGTTTAACGTCATTCGGCCAGGACATGTAGAACCTCAGCCACCACCTTCTAGCACCCATATGGGGTAAAAAGGGGCTGGGCTTTGCCATACAGGGCAATAACGTAGAGGCAATCCATATATATGCCTAGGGCTTGACGTGACCAGCCGATTGATCGAGGGGCCTCTCCCGAACCCGTCTAGCCCAAGAAAACGGCTAAAGTGGAGTATTGAGTCATGGACTGCTCAGCCACCTGGATTCTATCCTTAAGCATCACGGGTCGCCACCCAACGGCAAAATATAGCACCATTGGGGATCTTACGCCTCTGCAGAGGTGTAGTCAGCGTATTCTAAAGCCCAGCCGACAGGCCTCTTATGTTAGTTTGTAATAACTGGATTGTACTGTAAGATAATATCTAGTGTAGTGTTTCTCAATTTTATTTACTTCAGGTCAATTGGTAGAGTAATTAAACTTTGGGTGCAATTTGAATTTTATAAAATTTTGACATAAAACAGCCAAAAGGCATATAATAAGAACATCTTGGATAAAACATTATCCATAGACATCCAATATGTAATTGGTATCTTGTACCTTTTAAAATAATAGAATCATTATAGAAACTTGGACATACTGGGAACCTTTCAAGACTACTAAACACTATATCAATTAAAAGCGGTTTACTTCGGACTAATATTCGTTGGTATTAGACACCACTTTTCTTCTCTGGCCGGATAGCTCAGTCGGTAGAGGCGTCGGTTGCTAGAAACCATAGTTTCTAGTTTCGCTACGGCTGCCTCGCCACTCAGCGTGAGTA
>CM042139.1:24670521-24811500 GCA_023376005.1 Doryteuthis pealeii | reverse complement strand
TAGCTGACAGTCTCAGACCTAATTTATATACTAGCTGAAAAAGAATATTATTATTATTATTATTATTATTAATTATTATTATTTTCACTCCTTTTGAGTTTTTTCACAATCCAACTGTTGCTGATGGCATTTCACTGGAGGGCTTGAGTGCACAACAAGTCTCTTCTGGTTTCCAGGACTCGTTCTGGGTATTCTGCCGATTTGATCGGAGGTGGCAATCTCTAATCACCCTTCTAGCCTATAGCTAGGATGAATGTAGTGTTGCATGTCATGGACTGCCAGCCTACTTGGGTTCCATTTCCTTTAAGCATCTCACGGGTTGCCAGCTGCATGACGCACCAAAAGATGGCCCAATTGGGGGAGAGTCTTACTCCTCTGGCAGAGGTGCTGTCAGTGTATCTAAAGGCGCTTCAGCCGACAGGGCTTATTTGCAATTGATATGGATATCCCATTTGTAAAAGTAAAGTCGTCGGGGGTGGCCTAAGTCGGTATCAGCCAGACAAGGCGAGGGAGTGTATCGCCCTTTTGGCCTAGCGCTAATCCAAGGGAGATTGTTTCTGCGTCTGGGGTGGAGCGCCACATTCATACGCGTCCGCTCTTTTAGCTTACACCACACATACGCTGAGTTGGCGGAGGCGGTATTCGAACTAGGAACCTTGTGGGTTTCTAGCCGAATGCTCTACGACTTGAGCTAAACCGGGCCTTTTAAATTTGTAGTGTGTACTATACAATACAATTTGAATTGTACAATTAGAAAAATTTTGGGACAATGTGTAATTTCTTTTTCATATATTTATGTAGGTAATATATAATTTCATCTGATTAGATAAAGATCGGATAATACGTTCTTGTTTAAGTGTACTTTGATGTTATGAAGTTATGCTTTTTCAAGAGCTCCTTCTCTTATCACACTCCAACGAACAGAAACTTTACACCCTTCGCCCCCCCCATATATTTACTTAGATGTTCACTTGAACAGACCGTCGAATGGAATCGTCCAAAAATGTATTGCAAACAATTTGGCTTTTACATTTCTTATTGGATTTTCCGCCCTGTCGCTGGTGCGTTAGAATGCAACCGACTGCAGCCTTCTGCAGAGGGGTAAGACTCCCTCCAATGGGGTTTCTCACTGTCTTTGGCCGTGGTGCGCACCCGTTGATGTCTTTTATTGGCATTATGAGGCTCCTGAGGTGTGATTGAGTCTAGTGTCATGAACAGTTGCACATACTCCGCACTTTGGTCTTGATCTTTTGGGCTAGCTGATCTGGGCGGTCGAGAAGGCCCCTCCGATCACTCGCTGGTCTCTGATGTCCAAAGCGCCCTAAGTGCCGTACTATATATTTCCCAACCTATTGCTTAGTTCCAAGCGCCTTTTTTATCATATGGGTGCTAGAAGGCGGGTGGCTCTGCGGGGTCACATGTCTGGGAACGACGTTAAATCTCATCTGATGGTTGAGCCGTTCAATTCTGGATGGTTTGTGGATTGTGGAGCACCTCTTCTCACCTTATTGCTTCCTTGGTCACTCTGACGCGGAGTGTAGTAACCTGTTAGGGTGTCGTCATCTATGGGTTGTTATAGATAAAATTGTATTTGTATATTCAAACATTATTGTATATTATCTCATTCTAATTATTATTGTATTTTTTCATAAGCTTTTATATGGATGAATGATTCTCATGAGGTTATGTATTCCGTAATACAAAACATAACCAACAAACAAAATTATATTGTATTTCTTACGTGCATGTCCAACGCCTTGTTGATGTGTTATTGTCATTCCGTATGTTTTTTTTGTTTATTTATGCTTTGTTTGGTCTTCGAATTTTTCTTTTATTTTTATTATTTTAGTTACGGGGTCTCTTTAACAGTTACTACTTACTCCGGGTTAGAGTAGACCAGTAAGTAATGGTGATGATTAGAGCTCCAGAATTTGTCACTATTTAAAGTACCCTCAGTTCTTATCGTCCTTCATGTCACGTATTATTTGACAAAGGGTTGGGGTTTTCGCGTATTATACATAGGGCCGGGTACAGTCATACTTGTTTGTGGCTTTGACGTGACAACCGATTGATCGTGAGGGGGTCGTCGTTTTCGACTGCCATTGTGTCTAGCCTAGTAAGGATCGCAAAGTGAAGTGGTTGCATAACTAAAATACATACAAAATGACTGAAATTCATGTGGGATTAATGAATTATTGATACCATGTCCCATAAATTGAATTGTCCCTGACGACGGGGCGTTAGTATTATCTTTACGAGAGATTTATTTAATGCGCATATCAACCTATGATGGGCTATTTAATGCAAAATACATTCTTGTAAAGAAAAGTAGGAAGTTGTCTGGCTGGCCTAAAGTCGTATCTGCCAATGAGTCGAGGTGCTATCTGTTCCTTTTTTACTATGCGATGATTCAAGAGGAGATTGTTTTTTGCGTTCGGAGGTGGAATGCGTCCACACCTAATCTAGCTTCCTTGACTTATCTTCGCTAACAGATCTTCCTGTGCTAACGTCTAGTTGATGCTTGAGTTGGCGAGGAGCCCGTAGTTCTGAAACTAGAAACTTGTGGTTCGTAGGCGAAGCCCTCTACGATTGAGCTCATTCCGTGCCTAGAGAAGAAAGTAGTGGTATCTATTCTAGAATTATTAAGTCCGAAGTAAGCTATTTATATATGATTTCGTTTTAGTATGCTACTTGAAATGGTTCCAGTATGTTCTAGTGTTTCAGTATATTAATTTGAATTGATTTCTATATGTGTTTTTAAAATGGGTATTAAGTTATACCAAGTACATATTTGATTATGTCTCATATTGAATACACATGTTTAGTTCAAATCTTTATTATTTGCTGCTGTATCTTGGTCGACTTTGATGTCAAATTTTTTATTAAAATTTTAATTGCATCGCTCTCATAAGTTTTTATATTAGCTCTTATTCCAATTGTGACTGAGAGTAAAATAAAGATTGAGTTAACACACACTTAATCCATATCTTACAGTAACTATCCATTATTTATTATCATAATCTAAATATGAGCCCTGTCGGTCTGGGGCTTTTAGAACTATCTGCTGATCTACCCTCTTGCAGAGGCCGTAAGATTCCCAATTGGTGCTATATTTGCCGTGGTTGGCGACCCGTCGATGCTTAAGATTAGAATCTAGGTGGCTGATCAGTCCATGACTTGCAATACTCCACTTTAGCTCTTTTCTGGGCTAGACGGGTGTGTCGGAGAGGCCCCTCTCGATCAATCGGCTGGTCACGTCAAGCCTAGCATATATTATGTATTGCTTCTTAACAACCGTATGCCCTATGCAAAGCCCGCCTTTTTACCATATGGGTGCTAGAAGGTGGTGGCTGAGGGTCTACATGTCCTGGGATGACGTTAAAACTCTTATCTGATGGTGAGTTGTTCCAGTTTTGGAGTTTGGGGAATGTGGAGCACCCTTCTTCGCTCACCATTGCTTCTCCTGGTCCATCTCTGACCGAAACCGTCAAAACTGGAGCCTCACTCATGATAGTTTTAACGTCATTCCAGGATTTATGTACCCTTCAGCAACGGCCTTCTAGCACCCATATGATATTAAAAGTGTTGGGGCTTGCTATAAGAGCAATAGGTTGGGGCAATCATATAGGTGCTAGGGTTGACGTGACCAGCCGATTGATCGGAGGGGGTTCCCCGACCGCCGTCTAGCCTAAGTAAGGGTTTAAGTCGAGTGTTGCAGTCATGGACTGCTCATCCACCAAGACTTTCGTCGTCTTGAGTATCACGGGTTCGCCACCCATGGCCAACGGGTGGGCCCTATTTGGGGAGTCTTACTCCTCTGCAGAGGTGCAGTCAAGGCATTCTAACGCCCTAGCTCGAAGGGCGAGCAGCAGATATTGTAATGTCTTTAAAAAATTACGCTTCTTAAATTAACTATTTTATTATTATTATTTTGCAAATTTATGGGTAATTCTATTTCATTAAAATTCATGAAACTGAACACCAGAAGCGGCTACCCAGCCGTCACCTGAATAGAGGGGGAGGCAAAAAACCTGGTGTATTGATTTTTGTTTATTGGGATATTTACAAATGCTGGACATTTCGAAGTAGAATTTCAATGCTATGTCTGTATATTTTAATTTTTTAAAGATTTTTGAATATATATGAAATATTCATAATTTTTGCAAAAAGCAGGAACTGTGATTTTAATGTGTGTATATATTTACATTGTCGTTAATTGTTTTATTTTTCGTAGTTTCAACCGGACATACATACATTTACATTACATACGTAATAATATATAAACACACACCAATTACCCCTTTTAATGTATAGATTATTCACTTTTTAAATTCGATACTAAAATTAGGTATGTTGCTTTTTTTGTTTTTTTTAAATACCGCCGGATTTTTTTTCATATTTTTTTCACCCATATGTTTTTTACTTGTTACTTAGCAAATATATGCACCTCCGTATTTAAAGTTTGATGTAATTAAAATATTTATTTTCTTAAATTAAAAAAAAACACTAAGAAACTAAATAAAGAATGCTAATAAAAAGATTTGAAACAATGGGGTATAATATAAATAATACAACAACTTTGAAACTAACTCTTCCATCATTTTCCATCACCTCCCGTCTTTCATTGCTAATTTTTCCTAATTAAACTATTTAGTTAAATTAGGAAATAACGAATAAAATTATTATTTTCAGTTATTTCTTCTTGCTAATGGATTTCTTTCACACTTTAAACCATTATTTGTTGTATTATTTATAAATACAATTGTATTGTTTAGTTATGTAGACATGGGCATCTGTATTAATAATGTAAGACAATTTTATTAATAATTGAGGTTTTAAATAAAAATAAAATCATGGAGAATGTGACGTAAATAACAAAGGGAATAGTGACTTGAGTAGTATAATATAGTTTCGGTTACAGACAGAAAAAACACACAATCTCCATTATGATATGATAAATAGAAATTTTGATTAAATTTTTTTGTTAGAAGTAGGAAAAAATGTATAAAGAATTAGAAAAAGAAAAAAAAAGGAAAAATAAATAGAAAAAAAGAAAGGGGAAAGAAAAAGAAAAACTGGTATATCCATAAATAATGAGAGGACTTCGCCGACGGATCTGATTGGTTGTTTGGCGTGGTCCACCAGCTATATAGTTGTAAGATTGTCACTTGTCCGAGTACGGATCGGGTCATCCCGGTGAGAGGATATGATGCTATGGACTCGAAATCTTTCACAATCCAGGGGGGGGGACGGTGACACTGATGAATAGTCTCAAACAAGTTCATTTGATTTTTTAAGGGATAAAAACATATTGTCCTAGAAGCTCCATAGAGTACGCCCCGGAGTTTTAATTACTCTACAAGTGCGTCCTGAATTTAAAAAAGTTAAGAAATATTGATTTAGTCTGTCAAGGGAAGATGGTTTGGTTTGGTTTGGTTTGGTTTGGTTTTATTTGGTTTGGTTTGGCTTGGTTTGATTTGGTTTGGCTTGGTTTGATTTGGTTAATTGGCATATCAACCCTGTGGGTTATTTAATGCTAACTTTTTATAATATTTATTAAATATACAATATAATATGACATATATAGTACTAGAAGCGGCTACCCGGCGTCGCCTGGGTAGAGGGGATGCAAAAAAGATTAGTCCCACAGATCCATTATTATTGAATCGCGAGTTGGATCCTGATAGTATGCCCCCATTAAAATCCCTATGTAAAAAAGACCTTGCGTTGATCCAGCCACTCTGAAAAGAAAAATCAATGTTTACTATTAAAAATATTAAATTAAAAAAAAGAAAAATCTAGTCTGTTATCATCTAAATTTAATTTTTTTAAACTATCTTCTTATCGATATATAAGACCAAATCTCCATTATTTTTGCTCTAAAACCAAGCCCTGGTGATATTTTGAGTATATATATTTACTTTGTCGTTAATGTTTTATTTTCGAAGTTTCTCCGGACATACATATCACACAACTGCCCTTTATATATATACTAGCAGGGCTACCCGGCGTCGCCTGGGTAGAAGGGGATTTTCTTAAGTTAGTATTATTACTGAATCCTGAGTTGAACTTGGGGTGTCATTTTCCCTATGTAAAAAAATAGACCTTGCATTGATCCAGCTACTCTGAAAAGAAATGTTAATGTCTACTATCTAAATACATTAATAAAAAAAAATCATGCTGTTATCATTTAAATTTATTTTTTAATTATCGTCACAATATAAACAAATAACATTATTTTGCTCAAAACGAAGCCCTGGTGATATTTAATGTGTATATATATTACTTTTCGTTAATTGTTTTATTTTCGAAGTTTCCTCGGACATACATATACACAACTGCCCTTTATATATATCTTATTATAATGGAGAGTGTGCGTTGTCTGTCTGTAACCGAAACTATATTACTATATAAGTCAATTCCCTTTAGTTATTTACATGACATTCTCCATGACTTTATTTTTATTTAAACCTCAATTATTAATAAAGTTGTTTACATCATTAAGACTGTTGACCATATCTACATATTAAAACATGCAATTGATTTATATAACAAAATAGCGGTTTACAGTGTGAATGGGAAGGCTAATTTGTATATTGATATATATAAAATTTGATTTTAATAAATATATGTTTAGTATTATTGATTTCTAATTGTTTGGTTTTTATCTTATTGAATATGAGCAAAAATCTCGGATATGAATCTTAAAATAAATCATTAACAAGAATAATACTGTAATATTATTCTTTACTTTTCTATTTTAACTAAATAGTTAAATTAGGAAAATTTACCAATGAAAGACGGGAGTAATTGGAAATTGATGGAAGTGTTAGTTTCAAAGTTGTTCTATTCGATTAACCCCCTCTGTTCCAAATCTTTTTATCTAACTTCTTATTCAGTTTCCTTAGCCTTTCTAATTTAATATATTTTATTATATTAAAACTTAAATACTTGCACCCGGAGGGTGCATATATTTGCTAGTATTGATAAATAACAACGAATAATATAACAAATAATATAACATAATATCTAACAATATATATACATATTTATACATACATGTTTTGTAAGGGATTATTTTGTGGAAAGATTTTTTTTTTGTGGCTAACTGCAACTACCTCAACCACAAAGCAGCTTTTAATGTTATTTTTAATCTAGTTTTAATTATTCTACACATCTAGTCTGAAATAAGATGTTTTTTAATGTTGGGAAACACTTGTTTTAGACCCTTATAAAGTTATATCATCATCATCATCATCTTCATCATCATCATCATGTCACGCCCGTAGCACGTATATCCATACCAATCTCTCACCAACCGTCCCTATCCTTCATTACGCTCGGCATGTCCTATGTGCAGTATCCAGTATCCGCGCAGAGCTGGTCAAATGTAAGTCTTTGCTGGACGGCGCACACTGACATGCCTGTGTGGTGTTTTCCATAGGAGAACGTCACTTATGAGTTCGTCCTTGCTTCTCCAGCAATGTCCAGCATGTCTTATTCGTCTCATTGTGATGGTTTGTGTGATATGGAGCAAGTGGCTGTACAATTGTTTTCTTGTGAGGTGTTGTTTCTACGATTTGTTTAAGATTGCACGCAGCATTCTTGTACTGCTCCCATCTAGATCATTCTGTAGGTGCTTCGTTATGGTTCAAGTGGTGCAGCCGTTTAGTAGTACTGGTGCAGCTACGGCTTGGAAGAATTGCCGCTTTAACCTGTCAGTGAGATTATACTTCCCTATGACTGATAATCTATGACAGACCATTAGCACTAAGTCACGTGAGATCCCCACCCAGAATTTTATATTAGACATCGAATAATATAAAATCATAAACTGCCCTATCGGTAGGGCTATACAAAACGCCGACTTCAAAAGGGGCATATTGCTTAAGAACGGAATCCTGGTGGCTAAGCAGTCCATAGCATGCAACACTCCACTTTGGTCCTTTCTTGGGCTATACGGACGGTCGATCTGCTGGTCACGTCAAGCCCAGGCACCTATATGATTGTCTGGGACTTATTGTTCTTATGGCAAACCCTACTTTGTATCATATATATGCTAGAAGGAGGCGCGTGGTCTAATGGTTAGTGTAATAGGAAACGGACTCGTCGGCCCGAGTTCAATTCCTGGACGAAGCTGTTTGAATTTCACATAGCGCTAATACCCTTGGGAAAGGTATGAATCCAATTCTCCCTCCAGCTATCGGTAAATACCAGGGAAGACTGGGCTCTTTAACCGCGGCTAGGTAATCAGTCTAGGTGAAGTAAAGCTCTGAATTCAAACTCCGATTAAGAAATTGACCTTGTGTCGCATCCTGCTCGTGTGGAGGGGTTGGTAAATATATATATATGCTAGAAGATGGTGTTTAAGGGTCTTAATGTACTGAGTATGACGTTAAACTGCATTTAGTGGTGACGTTCCAATTCTGGAGCTCTGGGGTATGTGCAGTATCCCTCCATTGCCATTACTCCCAGTTCCACTCTAACATGAAGTTGTAGTATCTGTTAGGGTCCCATTCATGGGTTAAGTAGATTAAAAAAAAATGGGTTTAAAAATGTGTTTAAAAAAATTGAATACCAAACAAGAATAAACAAAACAAAATATTTTTGGCATAAAATAACCCAACAAAGTTTGACATGCCATAAAAACCAACCTACCAACTAATCAGACCATAAAAGATTATATCGGTTACAAACATTTCTCAAGGGGAGGGGGGTATCTCCATGTGTGTTAGTCGAGGTTCAGGCCACTGCCTTTTGTGTAAAACCTGCATAAACAGAACAGGAAAATGATATACAATTACTATAATTTAGACCTAATATATTCATTATATTGAGAGAATATAAAACCATCATTTTCTAGAAGCGTTGGTCTTGAAATGTCCAATATGAAGACAGGTATGCGAGAGAGAGAGCAAGAGACAGAGAGAGAGAGAGGGGGAAGACGGATAAGCTGTTTGAGATAAGAACGCTGTCAACAGTGGTGAAAACAAAGGTTGCAGCAGTTGCCATGGAGACAGATGGACACCGCCCCGACTGGCAATTGTTAGTGCCAACAAACAAAGTTCACACGTCAGCAATCGATGCCAATAGCCTTACATGAGTCAGTATGAATCAAGCAACATATGAAAAAAAAAGTCTTTTGCTATTATTGCTACTGGCAACAGCTGACTACTGGCAGTCACATCATACAATGGGTAGTCCCAATTCCACAGAAGAAGAAAAAAAAGCACACTCTTCGCCAATCAAACCCTGAAATTCCTCAAAGCGAAACATTTGGTCAGCGTTTAATCCTCTATTTCAAGAATATTTTCCCGCTCATTTACTGACAAGCGTTTCGTCTTTGAATTTTATTTGATTCTTCTTTCTTTTTTTTCTTTTTAATTCTTACTTTAATTTAAAAAGTTAATATCATCGGATGTCATTCCCAACTGGCATCAATTATCACTCTTCACCCCAAAAAGTGTAATCTGTCAGAAATTAAAACTCATCATTATTATTATTATTATTATTATTATTATTATTATTATTATTAGCTAATATATGCACCCTCCGGGTGCACGTATTTAAATTTTAATGTAATAAAATATTATTTTAAATTAGAAAGACTAATGAAACTAAATAAGAATGCAGATAAAACTATTTAGAACATAGGGGGCTATAATCGAAAAATAGAACAACTGAAACTTACTCTTCAATCACTCCAGCCTTTCATTGCTAAATTTTCATATGTTAACTATTTAGTTAAAATAGGAAGTAAAGAATAAAATTACAGTTGATTCTTCTCGTTAATAAATTTCTTTTAAGATTTATTGAAGAGATTGTTGCTCATATTCATTAAGATAAAACCAAACAATTAGAAATCAATAATACTAAGCATATATTTATTAAAATCAAATGTTTAAGATCAATATGCAAATTAGCCTTCCCATTCACACTGTAAACCTATATTTATCTGTATATATAAATACAACTGCAGGTTATTAGTTTGTAGATATGGTCAACCGTATTAATAATGTAAAACAATTTTATTAATAATTGAGTTTCAAAAGGAAATTAAATAATGGAAAATGTGACGTAAATAACTAAGGGAATTGGGATTTGTGCAGTAATATAGTTTCGGTTACAGACAGAATACCACACAATCTCCATTATAATAAGATTATTATCAGGACCTGTGGATAAACCCTAATATTTGAAATTTATTTATTTATTATTTATTATTTATTCTTATTCTTATAGTTATTATTATTCATATTCTTATTTCTATTCTTCTTCTTCTTCTTTTTCTTCTTCTTCTCCTTCTTTTTCTTCTTCTTCTTCTTCATCTTCTTCTTCTTATTATTATTATTATTATTATTTCACTTCCTTAGGGTTTTTTACACCAGCGTTAGTTGGTGATCTTTCACTGGAGTTTGAGTGAGAACAAGTCTCCTCACATCTCCAGGACTCTCCTGAGTATTCCAGCTGAATTCAACAATGCTGTTGTCTGGATAGTCTCAATTCTTCCTTTGATTTCCAGTTCCTCTAGTCTTTTTCTAAGCTTTTGGGGACCGTTCCTAGTGACCCTCATATAATCCAGAGCTTTTTCAATTACCTTGCGCAGTCTGGGTATATGTCTATTTTTACGTTTTCTGTCATCTTCACACTCTGTTTAAACTGCAAAATCTACCAGTTGATAAGTTCTCTTTCCTTTTCTTTTTTTTTTTTTTTTTGTTAATAAATACTAGGTCTGGTCTTCTGGCTAGTATAAGGCGATCTGTCCCAGAGAATTTTATGCGTTTCATTCTCAAGGACAGATTCTGATTTATGAATATACTATTTTGTTGTATGGTTAAAATTTAGTTTTGTGCATAATTCCCAGTGGATCACCTTTTCAATCCAGTCGTTTCTAGCTTTGTATTCTCGTTGTGTTAGTTTGCTGCATTCGCTTAATACATGGTTTATGGTCTCATCTCTATCACAACACACTCTACATTTGCAGTTTTGTTATGTCTTATCAATTTTGCTTTGATATAATTAGTTCTTATGGCATTGCTTTGATCAGCAATTATGAATGACTCGCTTTCTCTCTTGAGGTTTCCTCTTCTTAACCATGTCCAGGTCTTTTCATATGCAACCTTCCCAATTTATCATTTAAAGTATCCATATAATTGGTTTTCTTACCATTTCTGTTTCCTTGTTTTTGTTGTTTTTCTGTTTATCCATATGCTCCAGATTATTATTATTATTATTATTATTATTATTATTATGAGAGTTTTCACACCACCGTTAACTGATGGCACTTCACTGGAGTCTGAGCGACAACAAATCTCTTCTGGTCTCTTGGACTCTTCTGAGTATTCTAGCCGATTGCAGTAGGGCAGTAGTCTGGATAGTCTCAATTCTTCCTCTGATTTTCAAATCCTCCAGTCTTTTTTCCAAGCTTTTTGGAACCGTTTCAAGTGCACCAACTACAATTGGTAGACTTTGACCCCCATATTCCACAGCTTTTTCAATTCTCTGGCAAGGTCCAGGTATTTGTCCATCTTTTCGTTTTCCTTCATCTTCACCCTGTGATCTGCTTGAACCGCAAAGTCCACCGGTCTCATTTTTTATCAGAGGGTGTTTTGATTTCAATTTTAAGAAATTGTGAATATTCTGTCAATCATTATTTCATAGCAACCAAAACAACTGTCGGTGCAGAAGAATACACTGATTGCACCTCTACAGAGGAGCAAGACCTTTTCAATTGTTATACCAAAGTTAAAGAGCCCGGTCTGTCCAATTATTTACAGAAAGAAGAATAATTGGATGCATACCTTTCCCACGGGTATCAACGCTACAGGAAATGCAAATAGCCTCGTTCAGAATTCAATGATGTGACCGGTATTAAAGTTTTTTCTTTACCACACACACATTCTCTTTTCTAAACGTTCATGGAACGTTCCACGGGCACCAAATACAATTGGCTATAATTATTATTATTTCACTCCTTGATAGTTTTCCACACCAGCATTAGCTGGTATTATTTTTACTGGAGGCTGAGCGACAACAATTCTCCTTGGGTCTCCAGGACTCTTCTGTGTATTCTAGCCGATCTTAACAGTGCTATAATTTGGATGGTCTCGATTCTTTCTCTGATTTCTAATTCACGCAAACTATTTTTCTTGGGGACCGTTCCAAGGCAGCAATTACAATGGATAGGACCTTTATTTTCATTTTCCAAAGTGTTTCCATTTCTATCTAATATGCCTAGATTACGTACTTCGAACGTCACTGGACCCCACAAAAGAGAAAGGCCTCACACTAAAAAAGGCAAGAAGCAGGCGATATTCCGCACATACTGTTACTGGTGCGGACTATGCAGATGCTCTCGTACTTCTAGCAGATACACCTGCGCAGGCCGAATCTTTGCTAAACAGCCTTGAAAAGGCAGCACGGAACATCGGCCTATATGTGAACTCCGATTAACCCGAATTCATATGCTTTAGATTTGAAGGAGACATCTCCACAATCAATGGTAAACCCCTAAAATCGGTGAAACAATTCACATATCTAGGTAGTAATATCTCTTCAACAGAAAACGACATCAATGCACGCATTGGAAAGGCATGGGCTACTTTAAACAAATTTTCAGTGATATGGAAATCAGACCTCGCTGACAAATTAAAGCGAAAATTCTTCCAAGCCGTAGTAGTTTCAGTGTTACTATACGGCTGCACTACCTGGACTCTAACAAAGCGCCTAGAGAATAAGCTAGACGAGACTTGCACGAAAATGCTGCGTGCGATATTAAACAGGACGTGGAAACAACACCCCATGAGAACACAACTGTATGGCCACCTGTGCCATATCACACAAACCATCCGTGTGAGGCGAACAAGACACGCTGGGCACTGCTGGAGAAGCAGAGATGAACTCATAAGTGACGTTCTTCTTTGGAAGCCATCACATGGGCACGCCAGAGTGGGTCGCCCAGCAAATACGTACATAGATCAACTTTGTGTGGATACTGGATGCTGCACAGAGGATCTCCCGGGGGCAATGAATGATAGGGAGGGATGGTGAGAGATTGTCATGGATATCCGTGCTGCCAGCCCGACAGGATGATGATGATGGCCAGATCCAAGTATTTGTCTATATGTTCGTTTTCTTTCATTGATAGCACATATGTTGTATAGGCATATTTACCCAGCATCGGGTATATAATTGAGAGAGGAGAGTCGGTGATAGAGAGAGCGAGACAGACAGACAGACAGAGACAGAGACAGACTTACTTGTTCTTCAGTTATTCTTTACTACTTCTGTTCTATTTCTTCGGCCATCTTTTCGTCTAGCTGTCTCCTTACTAAGGGTTAACTTTTAGTCATGCAATTAATTAAACCACAAGACCTTTATTCCTTGATCAAGATTTATTTAACCCATTCTTATTCGCCGTGTGGGTGAGAATCGACCTCGGAGTAGCACGTCTACTCTGCGTCAATCTGAGGTTGAAACTAAATCTAACTAGTAACGTTTTTCTCATTGCGCGCGAGATTCGTGCCTCACTAGGTGTCAGTTGGGGTCATCCAACGGAAATCTACTCCAACCAACCTATTTCAAACTACAAGGTCTTGTCAACAATTTATAAAATAACAATAACAATAATAGAAAAACTCAGACATTTTTGTAGTATACAGATTTTTTTTCAACCGATTTTGATTTAAAACAATAAGGATTTACTCTGACGAAGGCAGTTATTTCTCTGTATACTCAAAAAAAATTCTGTAGTTTTTCTATTATTGTTATTGTTATTTTACATTTGTATTTAAAATAATAATAGATAGAATATATGTATGCATGAATAACCTTCTGGCCGAAACACGTGTCAGTAAAATAAAATAAAATAGAATAAATCCTATTTTATCCATTCAACATTTTCTTTCCTTTATTTTTCATTTCAACATACCGTCGGATTCGCTTGCATTTTCAACTCACACACACACACACACACACACACACACACACATACATATATATATATATATATATATATATATATGGTACTCTCCAATGTTTATGAGTATAGCCAAAATTTTTATTATCCTTTATGTTTTTAGTTCTCATAAACATTTTTCATATTTGTCCATTGTTATATCTACTTCAGTTTCAATGTGTTGATCGACAGGACGACACACAGACAGACATTTGATAAATTTATGCTTTCTGTTAACAATGTCTGTTTGATCTGATATCGTTGGCTTTTAAGATTCAAACTTTTAATTTCAATCTCTACTTATACTGATTGTTTCAACTTCTAGTTGTTGGATTTCACTATAGACTCACAGACACACACATACAAGCACACATAGAAAACACACACACACACACACGCGCGCGTACACAACTCACATACACACAGACACAAACACACATACACAGACAACCATACAAAACACACACACCACACAAACGCACGCAAACACACATATATGCATAGTCAGAAATACACACAGATACTCACAAATACAAACACTCGCAATCACACACACAAAAACATACACACACACACACATACACAAAGACACACACACACAACGGACACACTCAGAAACACACGAACAGAAACACAAACACACACACTCACAAATATACAAACACAGGCACGCACACAGTCACACATACAAACACACAGAAGAACATACACACATACACACAGACACAAAGACACATACACAAACAAAACAACACCACACAAACGCACGCAAACCCACATATAAACACACAGAGATACTCACAAATACAACACTCGCAATCACACACACACACACACACACACACATAAATACACATAGCATGCACAAAGACACACACACAACGGACACACTTAGAAACGCAGTCAGAAACACATGAACACAAACACACACACACACACACAAATATACAAACACAGGCACGCACGCAGTCGCACATACAAACACGCAGAAGAACATACACACAGACAGCAGACACACGGAACACGCATACACACAATCACGCAAACACAAAGAGGCATGCACAGATGGATATACAAAACGCACACAACACATACGCACAGAAACACACAGATATACACACTCAGAAACACACACAAACACTCGCAGAAACAAACACTCGCAAACTCGCACATACACACGCGCGCGCTGAAATATTTAAAACTCTATGACTTTAAGAAGAGTTAGTATTTGTCTATATTTTTCCCTGGATAGAGTATTGGCCACATGGTAAGTTTAACTCGAGGGTCAATGTCTGTACGCGTGAGCAAGGGTAAAACTCAAGTCACGCAAACGTTGAACTACTCCTGGTGAGTGGTGTGTGTGTGTGTGTGTGTGTGTGTGTGTGTGTGTGTGTGTGTGTGTGTGTGTTGCTGCAGAATAAGGACCCTCGGGACTAGGCTCACATTGTCCCCCCCCCCCCGTGTCCCACTTGAAGATAAGAACCATAACATAAACAGTTTCCTGTCTAAAATATATAGCAACTTAACGTTGCATTCTGGGAAGAATAAATCATTCAATTACTATAAAATACCAGATCCGTGTCGGACATTTTAGATTCGAAGTTTTCATTGCGGGAATGCATCCATCTTGTGTTGAATACTTGAACACTCGATATTGACTTGGGATATTGACGAAACATTTGTGAGTTTAGAATGTTTATTCAATATATTGCCGTTTTAATATGTCAAACCTTTTAACACTAGCGAATTTCTACCGCTACCGGAAAGTGGGGTTGGCCTGAAAATGGAATCAGGGTGTCGAGTTCAAATCCCAGCGGATACAGTTTTAACACAAGTGAATACCTACCCCTAAGCAGAAAGTGAAGGTGGCCTGAAAATGGAATCAGGATGTCGAGTTCAAATCCCAGCGGATACAGTTTTAACACAAGTGAATACCTAGCCCTAACCAGAAAGTGAAGGTGGCCTGAAAATGAATCAGGATGTCGAGTTCAAATCCCAGCGGATACAGTTTTTTAACAGTGAATACCTACCCCTAACCAGAAAGTGGAGGTGGCCTGAAAATGGAATCAGGATGTCGAGTTCAAATCCCAGCGGATACAGTTTTAACACAAGTGAATACCTAGCCCTAACCAGAAAGTGAAGGTGGCCTGAAAATGGAATCAGGATGTCGAGTTCAAATCCCAGCGGATACAGTTTTAAAACAAGTGAATACCTAGCCCTAACCAGAAAGTGGGGTTGGCCTGAAAATGGAATCAGGGTGTCGAGTTCAAATCCCAGCGGATACTGTTTTAACACAAGTGAATACCTAGCCCTAACCAGAAAGGTTTTTTTTTTTCTAAACACATGAACTCCAAACGTCTTATTTCTTCCTGCGTATGTTTTTCCCTTTTGTCTTATTTGAAAGGACAGGACAATTGTTAGTGAGTTCGATTCTCAATGGCGCCCCTTTCTTTCTGACCTTGTGCCACATCTAAGTTAGGGTTAGTAAATAACTATACCAACAAACTTGGACACATCACATGGTGTAATTGTTAGCTAGCTAGATGCGCAGACAGTTGTTAGTGAGTTCGATTATCACTGGGCGGTCCCTTTCCTTCTGACCTTGTGCCACATCTAAGGTAGGGTTAGTAAATAACTATACCAACAAACTTTGGCACCTCACGTGGTGTAATGGTTAGCGAGCTAGATTCGCAGACCATAGTTAGTGTGTTCGATTCTCACTGAGCGCCCATTTCCTTCTGATCTTGTGTCACATCTAAGCTAAGATTAATAAATAACTATATGATTTAAAAAGACAAAGTTGAATTTCTAAATGTGTTTGCCGCCAAATAAAGACAATATTTACTCGTTGAGTTTGTATAAATATAAATAATAAAAACGTATTATTATTTCTTTTCACTTTCGCGTTATTTGAAAGGACAGGACAATTCGTTCGTGAATTTCTAATATTGCATCCTAAACTTATTGAACTATTTAATCAATTCTGTTCATTGGATAAACACCATTAATCAATTGCACGTGTTCTTCCGGAATGCATATCACCATAATCCAATCGATTCGAATCAATAAACCGATTGGCGTACGTCCTCATGAATTTTGATGAGGATTTTTCACTGGATACATAAACTTGTTGGAATTTTAATCAACAAGACATCATACGCCACATGAAATATGCCGCCACTATAAACCTTTTAACATCCTTGTTAATCATTGATATTTCAAAAGATGCTGTTTAACAGCTCTTTTAAAAAAAAAACTCCAATATCAAATCCGAACCCTACATATCTTAGCCGAACAAAATAAACATTTCAACTTATTTTAATTTACCTGTAAAATAGGCATTTAACAAACCCGTTCGCCACAGGAAAGATCTGTGAGACTAATTTGCTAACTATTATATCAGGATGGGGTGTTGTAATATCATCATCATCATCATCATCATGTCGCGCTTTCAGCACGGATATCAATGACAATCTCTCTCCATCCGTCCCAATCGCTCATCATTCTCGGGAGGTCCTCTATGCAGCATCCTGCATACGCACAGAGCTGATCAACGTACGTTTTTGCTTGTCGGCCTACACTGGCTTGTCCATGTGCTGGCTTCCACAGGAGGACGTCGCTTATGAGTTCGTCCTTGCTTCTCCAGCAGTGTCCCGCGTGTCTTGTCTGTCTTACTCGGATGGTTTGGGTGATATGTGGTAGGTGACCGTACAGATGGGGTGTTGTAATATAATGATAGGGAAAAACCAAAAATTGTAGAAGACAGTGGAAAGTTACCATAATTTGTGGAATGGCGTATGAAAGGCTACCTGTTTTAATTCTATCAGCTGGTTCTAAAGCAAAGAATCTACTTAAAACATCCAGTTAGTTCGCCTCGCCCGATTCAAAGACTCCTGAGTCGATAATTCATATATAAGATACGTACGATGTCTCAATACGTTCCTGTCCACTTTCATCCTTCAGAACTTTTAAAAAGTTGTTTTGCGATCGTTCCTGTGAAATCCTAACAAATTAAATTAGACACTACATTTTAGTGAACGTATCTACTACAAATTCCTCAATCGATTCCTCCGTTACTTTGACGTTGAGACACCCGGATTCGTTCCTTTCTTTTTTATGTGCTTGTAAGTTTATAAATTTGTCGTAAAGAAGTTTGCTGACTGAACTAGTATGACAAACCTTAAAGTAATCACAACGACCCGTTCATCACATTGTAATAATTAATCTTTGATATTTCAAAAGATGATGTTTAACAGCTCTTTAAAAAAAATTCCAATATCAAATCCGAACCGTACACATCTTAGCCGAACAAAATAAACATTTCAACTAATTTTAAGTTACCTGTAAAGTAAGGGGATCAACATTTAGGTACCGCAGATGTATGCCGAAAAGTGGAGAGACCTTAATGAAAGATTGTGATAGCATGAAAAGTACCTGGTACCTATTACTTAAGCATGACATTTATTATCTAGATGTAGATATAACGTCTCATTTTTAACCAGAGGGTGATGCAAGATGATAACGGTCGTACAGTTAAGGAACACGAGTATTAGTATCTGGATATGGCTTTTATTTTAGCGAACTCTATGTAAGTTTTGGAATAAGACGAGAAATTCCAAGCAGGTGTTTATATATATATATATATATATATATATTATATATATATGTGTGTGTGTGTGGTGTGTGTGTGTGTGTGTGTGTAAATGGAAATGGAAGTGAATCCGACGGTATGTCGAAAAGAGAAATAAGGGAAAGAAAGTATTGAATGGATAAAATAGGATATTTTAATTAATTTAACTTACACGTGTTTCGGTCAGGAGTTTATCCATGTGTACATTATTCTATCTATTATTATTTTTAAATAACAAATTGAAATGAAATAACAAATTGAAATTTTTTCTATCATTATTATTTCATTATTTTTTGTATTATTATTATTTCATTTCAATGTGTTACTTAAAAATAATAATAGATAGAATAATGTACACATGGATAAACTCCTGACCGAAACACGTGTAAGTTAAATTAATTAAAATATCCTATTCTATCCATTCAATACTTTCTTTCCTTTATCACTCTTTTCAACATATATATAAACATATATATCCTCGCTGTGATGAGATAGCAAAAGATTGTTTTTTTAGTTGAGTGACCCCACTCACGTTTGTACTTTGGTAAGTATTCAAAATTACTCTGTTCCATCAGCACATTGCTGTAGGCCTCATGGAATAGCTCTGACCCAACTGCCTTTTAGTAAGTTTTGTCTGTACTCTATAAATAAGCCTATAATTCCTTTCTACATCATGATCATGATCATCATCATCAACATCATCATCATCGTCCATTAATAATGGAGATTAGGTGTATTTCTGTCTGTAGCCAAAACTACGTCACAGCCTACGTCACAATGCTGTCAATGATTGGGTAAGTCTATTAATGAGTATTTAATTCATAGTCAAAATCGTTAATACATAGAATAAAAGCAACACTGTGTTATATATGCTCAAAATTTGAGTAAGCAATTTTTTAAATAAATTTTCTACTCTCGTACCTTTTTTTTTCAGTAACAAGAAGTTAACTGAAAAGGTTACAAATAAATAAATACTTACGATTTTGTGTAAAATTTAAGTGCAAAATATTCAAAATAATCATTTAATTAATAATTAATAGATGCACGCAACATTTTATTTGGTGGGTGGGGGGATAGGACTAAATTTCCATTTCAAATTGTTTTATTTCTTTTACTTCTTTAATAAATTTGATACAAACCCTCTGACATTAAATTTTTAACTCCTCTCAAGTAATATCTTTCAAAAATCAAATTTTACACCGTTTGGAGAGGGTTTTTGAGGCTAATAATAATAATAATAATAATATGAGGATACTTGCTGTCACTCAGCCTCCAGTGAACCACCAGTTACGGCAGGTGTGAAAAACTAATAATAATAATAATATAATAATAATAATTAATATTATTATTATTATTATTATAATTATTATTATTATTAAGGCATGTCGACAATACGGAATCCCATGACTCTCTCTCTCTCTCTCTCTCTCTCTCTCTCTCTCTCTCTCTCTCTCTCTCTCTCTCTCTGCTGAAAACTTCTTATTTCTAGAAATAACAATGAGAAAGCTGTAATCTTGGTTAACATTTATTCACTAACCATATCTATGCTTGGCACAAGGTCATAGTATTCGAGCACGGGTAAGAAAAAAAAATTAGACTAACAAACTGGTTTGCTAATCATCAAAGTGTTAAATAGGAAAAATGAGTTTTAAAAAATGTGTTAAAAACTTGAATTTAAAGAAAATTGAATGCCCATCAAGCATGAATAGAACAAAACGTCTTCGGCATAAAATAGACCAACAGGGGTTGGCATGCCGTAAAATCCAACCAACCAACCAAGCACTACTGCTCTTCTACAAGGATGGTTAAATAACTCACGAAAATTGACATTCCGTTAAAGAAAGAAACCAAACCAAACCCTTTCATGATTAGTGTTGTAGAGTAGCTAGCACCCCTTCAACACTCTACCAGATAGCCTAGCTGATAACCTTAAATACTCTACGATTAAGTACTTCAACAGTTTATTAATAAGCTGATTAATATTCGGACTGATCTTACCTTGTTTGTCTATACCGCATTTGACCCTCCTCTATTTCTTGTTAATTGTTTGTAACTTATTGTTCTGTGTTCATGTGTATGTATCCGTTAGCACTGGATACTGGTGCTGAATAAATATATCAAACACTCAATTTACTCAGTGTATCATTTCACCTCGACGATACAACAATTAGTAAACCAGTTATTTAGTCTAATATGTTTTTACTTACCGGTGCTCTACTACTATGACCTTGTGCCACGCATAGCTATGCTTAGTGACCCGGATTTGACCTTCCTCTATTTCTTGTAAGTTGTCTTGTTAATTGTTTGTAACTTATTGTTCTGTGTTCATGTGTATGTATCCGTTAGCACTGGATACTGGTGCTGAATAAATATATTAAACACTCAATTTCCTCTGTGTATCATTTCACCTAGATGATACAACAATTAGTAAACCAGTTATTTAGTCTACTATGTTTTTACTTACCGGTGCTCTAATGCTATGATCTTGTGCCACTCATAGCTATGCTTAGTGAATAAATGTTAACAAGTATTAGAATTTTCTCGTTTTTATTTTTAGAAACTGAAAGTTTTCATCGTATTTCATAATATCCTTTTTAGAATGGTCGACAATTTTTTTTAAATATATTAGGTTCGGGTTTTATATAAGATTACGGTGTCACCGTTTATTTTGTTCTTCCAGCGAAAAAGAAGTTATAATATGAAACTCAATATCAAATTTTCAACTGAAATAAAGAAATGAGTAAAACATTGACAATTCTTCTTTTCAGTCAACACCAAAGAATTTGGTGATATTTCGCATTGAAAAAATATTGAGATGCAGCAAACAGATTTGGTGAAAATCTTTTCTTAAGTTGAGCCAGCGAGAAGATTGAGTTAAATTAATTTCATTCTTAGTCTTTCTCAAAACTTGGTTATATCTTATCTTAAGAATAGAAATCATCATGAAAAAAAAAAAGATTTTTAAAATTCTTATTTAAAAATTCTTTATTCGTACATTTAGATTTTTTTTTAATTCCAATATAAAGATATTTTGTAAAGTTGTACCTTAAGCAACGTTATGTAACCGTTTAAATTTGGTTTTATGATTTTAAGTTTTTTTTCTTTTTTATTGACACTAAACCACAGACAAAGTTCGAGAAAAAAACCCACACAAACACATACATGCGCACACAAGATTCCCATATATACAATATAAACACACACACACACATACACACTCAAATTCACACACACTCAAATTCACACAAGACCAGCACACACACACAGCACACAAACAAAAACACACCGCCCTGTAGGCTGGAGCATTAGAAATCACCGACTGCACCTCTGCAGATGGGTAAGATTCCCCCAAATGGGGCCACCTGTTGGCCGTGGGTGGCGACCCGTGATGCTTAAGGACGGAGTCTTGATGGATGAGCAGTCCATGTCCTGCAACACTGAACTTAGAAACTTACTTAGGCTAGACGGGCGGTCGGAGAGGCTCCCGCCGATCAATCGGCTGGTCACGTCAAGCCTTAGCACCTATATGATTTCCCCAACCCTATTGCTCTTATAGCAAGCCCCAACACTTTTTATCATATGGGTGCTAGAAGGCGGTGGCTGAGGGTCTACATGTCCTGGGTAATGACGTTAAACTCTATCTGATGGTGAGCTTCCAGTTTTGGAGGTTTGGTGAATGTGGAGCACCCCTTCATCACCATTGCTCCCTGGTCCACTCTGACCCGGAGTGGTAGTACCTGTTAGGGCCCCATCTATGGGTTAAATAGAAAGATGTATTTATAGAAAAATATATTATCCATTAAGAATTGATTTATTTCAAAACTTTATCGGCATTAAATGACCCACTGAGGTTGACATGCCGTAAAACAAACCAAACCAAACCAAATCAAACCAAAAACACGTACACACACATAAACACACCCGCACACGAACACAACACGCACTAACACAGAATACAACCACAGCACACATACACACATACACATACACACACTCAACAGACACACAATCAGAAACATATAAATAAAATTACATACACACACACACTCACAAACATACAAACACACACAAGAACACACAGACGAACCTTAAGCAATGTTATGTGACCGATTAAATTTAGTTTTATGATTTTAAGGTTTTTTAGAAATTTAGAGTTTAAGAAACCAACGTAAATACAAACACATACATGCACACACATGATACCACACATACACATATAAACACACGGACACACACACACACAGACACACACACACACACACACACAAATTCACACAAAACCAGCACACAAACACAGCACACGCAAATTCACACGCAAAAATAGACACACACAAAACCAGACCTGCACACGAACACAACACGCATTAACACAGCATACAAACACAGCACACATACACACATACACACACACACTCAACAGACCCACAATCAGAAACACGTGAATACAATTACATACACACACACGCTCAAAAACATACACACACACACGCACACAATCACATATACAAGCACACACAGAAGAACATACACACACATACACACACACACACAAACACACACAACACACATGCACACAAGCACACACACAACACACACACAAACAAACACACACAACACACATACACACAATCACGCAAATACAAAAACACATACATACACACACACACACATGCAAACACAGAGATATACTATCTCAGAAACACACACAAACACTTGCAAACACACACATACATACACATACAAACACACACACACACATACCAACACAGATACACACAAAAAAAACTATCCAAATAAGACATGCAAACATACGGGCACTGCCGGAGAAGCACACCAGTGTTAGCCGACTAGCAATAACTTGCATTCATGTGCGGACACTGGTTGCCGCCTAGATGACTTTTCGAGAGCGATGACCGATAAGGACATTGTAGAATGCGAGTTCGAACTCCAGTCGCACTATTACACTCTCTTTTGGACTAATAACCTTGGGAAAAGTATGAATCCAATCATAAATCGTACCACTACTACTGTTCTACAAGGATGGCTTTGGCATTAAATAACCACGAAAGTTGATATTCCATTAAACAAAGAAACCAAGCCAAACTCTTTGATGCATCAAATGGTGAAATTTCAATTCTGGAGCTCTGGGGAGTGTGGAGTATCCGTTCATCACCAAATACTCCTAGGTCAGTTTTGACCCAGTTTTGACCCATATTGCAAATAACTGACGCTGATGTGAAAAACTCAAAAGGAGTGAAAAAAAAAAAAAAAATAATAATAATAATAATAATAATAATAATAATAATCCGGCCAGGACCTAGTATTAATTGACAAGAAAAGGAGAACCTGCCATCTCGTGAATTTTGCTGTCCCATCTGATCACCGAGTGAAAATGAAGGAAAGCTAAAAGATAGACAAATACTTGGACCTTGCCAAAGAACTGAGGAAGCTGTGGAACATGAAGGTGAAGGTCGTACCAATTGTAATTGGTGCCCTTGGAACAATCCCCAAAGCTCTGGAAAAAATGTGGGTGAACTGGAAATCAGAGGAAGAATCGAGACCATCCAAACTACAGCACTGTTGGGATCGGCTAGAATACTCAGAAGAGTCCTGGAGACCTGGGGAGACTTGCTGTCACTCCAGTAAACCACCAGCTACGGCAGGTGTGAAAAGAAAAATAATAATGACTGGCTTGGAATAACGCAAAATGACTGGGTCGGAAAGGTGACTCAATTTTGACTATACAACAAAATGCTATATGCATAAACCAGAATCTGTTCATGAGAATGAAACACATAAAATATTTTGGGACTTTGAGATAAAGAGGGATCCCCCTATCCCAGACACGCTTACGCTGGTGTGAAAGAAAACTCAAATAATAATGATTATAATAATAATAATGATGACTGGATTGGTATTAGATGTGTTTCCAAAACAATTTTGCTACCAAGATTTACATAAGTAAAAAATGATTTCTTCTCGACACTCATTTGGCGTTATTCTTTTGTCTTTTCTTTTTCCTTCTTCTAATTCTTCTTTAGAAGAAGTGGTTGTTCAAGAAGTTGTCGATTTCAGTTAAAAACAGAAAGAAACAAAACAAATCCAAAAGTAAATAACGAACTCAAGTAGACCTGAATAAGCAAATCGAATATTTTATACGTTCCATTACTTGGGATTCTTATAGAATCCATTAAAATCGAACACCACTTTCGCAAGTTTCGTTTGAATGTGTTAGCGATTTTATTGGTTTGTCTATTCTTTTTTTTAGTTGCGCTTATTTTTGTCATTCGGATGAAATGAATTGCGTCATGTTGTGATTACTTCCTTTAATTTTCTTTCCCTTATTTTCTACATTGACAATTTTCAAAAGGAAAAGCAAACAATATAGTTTTTTGTTGAGGTTTTTTGTTTTTGTTTTTTGGTTTTTTTTTTGAGGAAATTTGTTGTTTTTTTTTATTTATAGTTTTTTTGTGCATGTAATTTTTTTATATTCAATCATTGTCATTTATCTTTTGACTAGGTCACCAAGTTTTTTTTTTCATATTTAACCTGTATTTTTTTTTTGTAGATTGGCTACTTTCAAAGGAAAAAAAATAACACAATCCAGTTTTTTGTGGATGATTTTTTTTAGATTTTGTGATGTGTGTGTGTGTGTGTGTGTGTGTGTGTGTGTGTGTGTGTGTGTGTGTGTGTGTGTGTGTTATTTTTTAATTCATTCATTGTCATTTATCGTTTGTCTGGGTCACCAAGTTTCTTTATATTTAGCCTGTTTTTTTTGTTTTTTTTTTTTTTTTGTTTTGTTTGTTTTTTGCACATTGGCAATTTTAGAAGGAAGAAAAACACAATCCAGATTTTTTTTGAGTTTTTATTAATGTTTTTGTTTTTGTTTTTGTTGTTTATTTTTGCTTTTTTATGTGTGTGTGTATGTTTTGTTTTTGTTTGTTCATTCAGTATCATTTATCGTTTGACTAGATCCCAAGATTTTTTATATTTAACCTGTAATTTTATAGTCATAATTTTTTTAAAAATTCGATATAACAGTTGTATTTTATTTCAATTCACCATGTTTTTTGGGTTTTTTTTTAGTTTGGAATGAATTTAGAAGAAAGAAAAAGGTTATGTGCGACGGCTAGTCTCGGAGAAAAAAAAAAAAAACGTCGCAAAATAAACAAATGATCATGAAGCTAACCAACTCAGCACTGAAGAGAAAACCGTAACGAGAACTTAATTCGTATGGATATATTGTATTTTTGGAGCTCTTTGGGTATTATGGCGCTCCTTCTATCTGGTCTATTTGTTGAGTCTATTTAGCATTGTCCGGATATTTCACAACGCAAGTTTGAGATCTTTATAGATTTAGACCCATCCTGCTAGTATGGGCATTTAATTTTATTGGAGTACATATTTCGCAGTGGAAAGCGGGTAAAGTTTGTTTAGGATGCACAAGGGTTTGTCAGTTGTTTGTGTGCCCCTCTCCTCAACCGAGAAATGTGCTGATCTGACAAGGAGGGTCTAGGACGAGATAAGCATCTCAGTGGTCTCAGTGCCTGGCCGGGAGTATTTCAAGGTATATACACCCACCCTCACAGGTTGTCACACATCTGGCTTTGTCAGGATTTCTCCTCCCATATAATAATAATGAGCTTGAAAGAAGTATATATATATATATATATATATATATATATATATATAAGTAATCCACAAAAGTAATCCACAGACACGTGTTTCGAGGTATCACCTCTCATCAGTGTGGTTATACTTACGCTCGCCAAGCCTCTTACCCACTCATCCACAGTCAGTCGCCAAGTATAGCAAGCTATTTAATCGCTATATTTCTAAGGGGAAATGACCTTCACCTAGAGTTCTCAAACTTTGTGAGATTTGGCTGAGCCGAATACGGTGAATCTGCAATTATATACCTCCTAAATAGAGTGCTCTACCGAAATTGGGAGCGTATAATAGGGTAAACTATAGACACGTGTTTCGAGGTATCACCTCTCATCAGTATAGTTATACGATTTTAGCAGCTGCCTCTGGCTGGGTTCGAGACCCGAACGAACTTACGCTCGCCAAGCCTCTTACCCACACATCCACAGTCAGTCGCCAAGTATAGCAGGCTATTTAATCGCTATATTTCTAAGGGGAAATGATCTTCACCTAGAGTTCTCAAACTTTGTAAACAGAGTGAGATATATATATATTATATACAGTCACACACATATATATGCATATATATATATACATAATCGTCTAAAGAATGTATAATTAATATATGAATATTCAAATAATAATGCCAACATAATTATCTTGTTTTACCCAGCAATACCTGCTAATATTTGGACATGTACTTGCTTTAAGAAAAAGTTTTAAACGATTTGTTTATTTACGACCGCACACATCTACACCCCCTATATATATATATATATATATATATATATATATATATATATTGAAGGCGAAATAATGCAAATTTATGTTTAAAAGCATATTTATTTAATTTTTTTTCTTTTTTTTTTTTTGTTCCCTTAATATTTTCAGGCTATGCCTATCTTCAGAGAGTTGAAAAAATTTTTTTTAAATTTCATCTGTATTTGTTAAACTCAACTGTGATGTTAATCCGTTGAATGTTTTAATGTAAATGCAAACGTTCGGCAAAGATGTAAAGTTATGCTCGGCAAAGATAGTGAAACTTCGTTAGATCCCGTGTGGCGTCTTGTTTCGCGGGATGTTTTGAAAATCATTTCATATATAAATATATATATTTTTTTTAATACTATAAAAATAATGAGGCCCTGCTCGGGGATATTGAAATAAAGATTTTTTTTTAAATATATTTATATCTGAAATGATTTTCAAAACATCCCGCGAAACAAGACGCCGCACGAGAGAAACCGCGGGATCGGAGCAACGGTTCACGTGCTCACTCGAACGAGCGGCGGTGCCAAGCTGCCTCCGCGCGATAACAGCTGAAAGCCTCTAAGCCGGAACCGCGACCGGTATCGCCACGGTATTACGAAAACCGTCTCTTTTCGTTCCGCTGGAGCCTGCTATAGCGGTCGTCTGAAACTAAACTGCATCTAGTGACAAAGTACCGATTCTGGAGCTCTCGGGAGCTTTGAGTATCCTTTCATCGCCATTACTCCCAGGTCCACTCTGACCAAGAGTGGCAGTAATTGTTAGGGTCCGATCTATGGATTAAATAAAGCAAAAATGATTTTTAATGTGTTTAAAGAAAAAATTGAATACCCAACAAGAACGAATAAAACAAAAATGCCTTTGGCATGAAATAACCCAACAAGGGTTGAGATGCCGTAAGATCCAACCAACTAATCAACAGTGAGCATTAAATTTTCTATTTTGCCTACAGTCCATTCTTTTTGAAGTAAATTATTCTAGAAGACCTCAATAACATGAAGAGTTTTTTTTCTTTGTAGAGTCTCGTTACATCACTTATTCAATTTGGGGATAAAGTAAGTCTTCCGACTATTTTTGAAATCCTCACGTCCGATCAGACAAGAAGGCATTTGCTTCGATTGATCGAACATGCCAGTAAGCATGTAATCAAAACTGATCGGCCATCTTGTCCATCAGAACGTGACAATCAAGAAATAATTCACAATAAATATAAAATTTTACTGAGAGGCTCTTCGCCTTATTTGAAGTTTTTCCAGCACGCTTATGTTTTTGGATCCACTTTCCTTGGATTTCGGTCGTTTTAATGTCGTTAGGAAACTTAATCCTTTTTTCCAAGTGGTCGATATTCGAATTGAGGCAGGTCGCCGAAGGCTGATTTTCAAGGTAGCTAAGACTTCATCTCTTTCTGATTTCTCTCATTAGATGTTTAGATCTTACTTCCTCTAACAAGTTTGAGGATCATATTTTGCTCTCAAACCACATTTAAAATAAAGGATAAAATCTTTTGAAAACGTGTGAGTAGAACCAGCTAATTTGCCTCATTAGATGTTTCTCTTAAATCATTATTATCGAAAACTGGAATCTAAATGACTTTTATACAGACACAGATACATACACACAGAGAGACACTGAGACACACACACACACACTACACACATACACACACACACACACACACACACATATATATATATATATGTGTGAGAATGGGAAATGAATCCGACAATATGAGGAAAAAATGAGTAAAGAAAAGAAATGTAGATGGATAAAAATGAATTTTAGCGATATCACTTTTAATCGATATCAATTACACATGTGTTTCGGTCTGTTTATCAAAATGTATACGGATTTACGTTATTATTATTATTAAAATAATCAGATAGAGTTGAAATGATGATGATAATAATAATAGGAAAAATGCATGAAATGTTCCGTACACAGAAAGATTTTGCCGACCTTCATCAGAGTAGTATTTTTATGTTTTGAGTTGGAGACAAGAATAGAATTTCAAAAAGTTCGAAAAAGAATATTTTTTAAATGTTTATGAACTTAGACGCCGTTAGGGACGGTTAAAAAATTTTTGAAAGTTCTGGTGGATGGGTATAATTTGTATTGCAAAGATTGAAATGTTATTAATAATCATGAAACTTGTTGATGTTTAAATGAGATGTGTTTGCATGTTATTGTTTGGGGTAAGAAAAAAGGAAAGAAGAAAGAAATCGGTGAAAACCGAAAAAGTTAACACCTAAAAATGAGCGAATGGGTCAAGTAAGGAAATATGTGTTAAATAATGAATTGAAATTAAAAAATGAAATGTTAAAGTGATGTGGTGATATTATTTATATATATATATATATATATATATATATATATATATATATATATATATATGAGAGTAAATAAACCATTTGTTTGTTTTTTTTTAGATTGCGATAGCCGACAATTTTTGGGAGATTATGTGCTTAATTGTACCTAATTTGAAAATTAATTATCAACTAAGTAATTTTCAAATTAGGTATGACTTCAATTAAGCACATAATCTCCCAAAAATATATCATATATATATATATATATATATATATAATATATATATACCCTTACACTATTTTGTATCTCTCAATGTTTCCTCTAACACGTTTGTGTGTCATATGTGGCTCTCAAACCACATTTAGATAAAGGATTAAAAAAATTTAAAGCGTGTGAGTATGTTGTATACCTTTTCATTACTTATTTCTTACTTTTATTCTTCTGCTGGCGTCTTTTCTATTTTGCGTCTTCTTCTAACAACTCTTCTAGCGTCTGGACTTCTCTTGGGGACTTCGTGTCTGGTCTTCCATTGGGGATCTCTCTTTATCAGAAGCCCTGTGTCATTGGTAGTTTTTAGGTAATAACACAATACTTCGATTTACTTAGATCACATTTTATTTCGAAATCCCCACCAGACTACCTGCGCAGATCGAGTCGGAGCGTGCAATACACGACTCACCACCGTCGTGGTTTCTCGCCGACTGACTAAAAATCTATTTCTAATCTAAACCGGAAGAGGGTCTCCTCCACCGATTCTCACGGTATCCACCGGAAAGGATCAGGATGAGGTCAAGCCTTGTCACTCATCCTTCAAGGCCGTGGGCTGCAACTTATAACAGTCATTTTGATTTCTACACTACTGTACATAAATATTAAGAATCTAATAATTATGTAACAAGTAGACACCTCTAATTTGCCTCATTAGATGTTTAGATCTTCCTTTTAATCATCATTATCAAAAACTAGAATGTAACTGACATTCTCATTAAATTTGGCTTTAGTTAACCCTTTCACGCTTATGTGTCCCTAGTAGTTTCCTGTAACACGTTTGAGGGTCATGTGTGGCTCTCAAACCCCATTTGAAATAAAGCATAAAATATTTTTAAAACGTATGAGTAGACACCTCTAATTTGTCTCGAACAAGTTAATTGCTTTACTGAAGCTTTATTTAATATAATGTAATCGTTGTCCTGTTCAGGTAAAGATTCTTTAGTATTTATAGTGAGCAGATTCAAGTGGAGACAACTATGTTTGATTTCACCGTACGTAGTTTCTCGTTACCGTAGATTTACATACTGAGTGAGTTGAATTTTTTTTAAGAATAAAAAGCAACTAAAAACAAAAACAAATGAAAATAACAGTCAACATTCCTAGTATGTTGTTTGAGATACATCAGTTCTTTCATATCTATATATCTATGTCAATACTTTCATATCTATATATCTATGTCAGTTTTTTCATATCTATCTAATATACAGACATATACACTTCAGTTTTCTCTCTCTACTATGAAGAATTGAGTAAATTTTAAAGTCAACCTCTTAATAATCCTATAAGTGATAAATTTGTTTGAATTTTAAACAATTGAACTCTGAACAAAAAGAAGCAAAATTGAATGAATAATTCTGACCTAAACTCCAAACTAATAGTTCTTACTCTATCTCCCAAATGTACCACATACATTTTTTCAAATATTCAAACATGTCTTTCAAGCCTTTACCAAAACGTAATTTAAAACTGGTAATTTTCTTCTAAACTTTGAACATTGTACAGTCAAAATGGATATTATTATGTATTATTCATTGTCAAATTCTACAGCATTAAAACTGTATGACCAAAAATATGAATGTGTATCAGTCCAAAAGTAAGTACATTAAACCGCGCTTGGTGGCGTTATCAATTATGTTATTGCTGGTTCATTGGGAGATTTCGATCTTTCAATAAATATATATATATATATATATATATATATATTATATATATATATGGTTGGTATCCTTCCGTCTACTAAAGACGATGGCGTAGAGTCCACTTTTTGGTATTTTTTTCTCTCTTTTTTCTCTCTTTTTCTCTCTTTTTTCCCTTTTTTTTATATCTGCAGCTGCGTGAAATGGTTGAGCGGCACAATTTTTGAATGGCAACCTCTGGTGCAGTGACTGCGAACACTTCGGGTGACCAGGTCAGATGCCTTCGTTAGGTCCATCAATGAGGTGCAGAGTGGCATCCGCTCTCTCGGCACCCCTCCTGCAGCTAGCATAGTGAGATCATGTCCACGGTTGCTCGGAAGCCACACTGTATTCCTGGGTAGGTGCAAGATGCAAGATCTGCAGACGCGCCAGTGTAACACGCGCAAGGCTTCTGAAACTATGCTGAAGTCGCTTCGATCTCCGATATATATAACTGACGACGCTTAGTGGCGTCGTCAGTTATGTTATTACTGGTTCATTAGGGGATTTTGGTTCTTTCAAAATAATGCCCCCTCGCCAGTTACATCCCAGTAGGGACGATCCCCACTTAGTGCGTCACCCATCTGATTCAAAGCTTCCAGGCGGTGGTTGTATCAGTGTTGCTGTACGGATGCACCACTTGGACCCTAACGAGGCGCCTTGAGAATAAGCTGGACGGGAGCTGCACAAGAATGCTGCGTGCAGTCCTGAATAAATCGTGGAAGCAGCACCCCACGAGGAAACAGCTATATGGCCACCTGCCCCCCATCTCACAAACTATACAAGTGAGACGGACAAGACATGCCGGGCACTGCTGGAGAAGCAAGGATGAGCTCATAAGTGACGTTCTTCTGTGGAAACCAACACACGGACATGCTAGTGTGGGCCGTCCATCAAGGACCTACATTGACCAACTAAGCAAAGATGCAGGTTGCTGCGCAGAGGACTTCCCTGGGAAAATGAATGATAGGAAAGGTTGGCGAGAGATTGTCATGGATATCCGTGCTAATAGCGCGACATGATGATGATGATATATATATTTACCAACCCCTCTGCACGAGCAGGATGCGACACAAGGTCAATTTATTAAGTGGAGTTTAACAGGTTTGAATTTAGAAGTTTCCTTCTCCTAGATTGGTTACCTAGCCAGTGTCAAAGAGCCCAGTCTGTCCTGCTATTTACCCATAGCTGGAGGGAGAATTAGATTCATACCTTTTTCAAGGGTATTAGCGCTAAGTGAAATGCAAACAGCTTTGTCCAGGAATTGAACTCGGATCGAGGAGTCCATTTCCTATGACTCTAACCATTATACAAACGCGCCTTCTGGCTTATATAGAGTTTTGTCAACGTAGACCAAACGACAATTTGAACTTTTTTTCATAGAAATTCTAAGAGTATATTCCTTATTTTGCAAAATTTCTTGATGAATACTTTTATTCACTTTAGAATATTTGTATGATTCTATTTGTCTACATTTGGCTGTGTTTATGCTGAATCAATTCTCCAGCGAATTACATACAACACATACAATAACATTGCTCTTTATCCGCGCCAAATCACCAATATTTACGTGATTAATCATCTAATTACAAACTGAATTATTCCAAGTTTACTTCATCCTAATTTTAGAACATTCAATAAAGACGCCGAAGGCAAAGTTTAAAAACAGGTTTTTGCGGCTAATCAATATTTGATTAATAAATTGTTCTTGAATTTCTTTTATTCCATTTAGTTTTATTTTCTTTGATGCATTTTATGAATCGAATTCCTTCCATTTTACACACACACGTACGCACACACACACACACACACACACACAGAGTCCGACCAGAAACAAGGTTCCTGGTTTGATGCCGGACATCGCCAACTCAGCGCATGTGTAGCAGAGGTATCTGTGCGGTAAAGTGAGGTAAAGCTGATGTTAGGTGTGGCGCTTCACCTCACACGCCAAAACAATCTCCTTGGTCAAGCGCTAGAGAAAATAGGATAGACTCCCTCGCTGTCTGGCTGATACCGACTTTAGACCTCTCCGAAGACTTTACTTTTTACTATAGGGCCGGGTTAGCTCAATGGGTAGAGCGTTCGGCTAGAAACCCCAAGGTTCCTAGTTCGATACACACTCACACACACACACACACAGAGTCCGACCAGAAACAAGGTCCCTGGTTTGATGCCAGACCTCGCCAACTCAGCGCATGAGTAGCACAGGGGTCTGTGCGGTATAGTAAGGAGCTAATGGTAGGTGTGGCGCCCCACCTCAGACGCAAAAACAATCTCCTTGGTCTAGCTCTAGTGAAAAGGGGATAGACTCCCTCGCTGATTGGCTGATACTGACTTTAGGCCGCCCCGACGACTTTACTTTACATACTTATATATATATATATATATATATATATATATATATATATATATATATGGGGGGGGGTAATACTATATTCATAAAGAGAATGCTGATAGAGCGTATGTATCTAAATTGGGATAGCGTGCGATAATGAGATGTCCACATACCTCGAACTAAATTGACCTCTGGCTAGCTAATTGGGATTAGGAAAAAGTGAGTTTTCCAAGCGAATAAAAAAACATTAAAATCATCTTATAAGATTTCTAAGAAAGGGAACGTTTGGCCTTATTTAAACTTAAATAGACCTGATTCTTGGAATTTTATCATAAGCTAAGATATTGAAAACCTACGAGCTGGCTGCTTATGAAACTTAACATGCAAATACGTTTCACACTCTCCAATCTTTCTCTTTAAAATCACTGAGAAAATAATATATATGAGGAGGTAATCAAGATATACATAGAGAGGGAGAAAGTGACAGGCAGAATGTGAATTAAGAGACGGGTGAGTTTTAAGAGACGGGTTGACTTAAATGCCAGGAATGGTGTTAACTCTTAAGGTCCGGTCTATAGGTTAAATAGAAAAAATGGTTTTAAAAAAATGTGTTTATAAAATTGAGTTTTAAAAGAAATTGGATATCTATGAAGAATAAATAAAACAAAACGTCTTTGGAAAAGAATAACCCAACGAGGGTTGAAATGCCGTCCAACCCAACCAACCAACCTTATAGGAAAATGACTTGGACACCTCATGTGATGTAATGGTTAACAAGCTAGATTCGCAGATCATTGTTAGGCAATTCGATTCTCATTGGGCGCCCCATACTTCTGGCCTTGTGCCACATCTAAGCTGAGCTTGGTAAATAACTATAGGGAAAATGACCAGTCTTTGATCTAAATTGATTTCATCTGATCTGGCTTGGTTAATTGCTTTTGGTTGTTGATCGATAGATGTGCACGAGGCTATGTTGTCTCGATCTCCCATCATTTGGTCTCGATCCATCTCACAGCGAAAACCCCGCATCTATCATTGTTCCATTCGACCTCAACTCGACTGATTCATTACGTCCCCGGGACTCTGGTGACCCCCATTTAGCAATCGCAAATCCAACTGATCTGAATCCCGGATAAGAGTTTCTTCTCTTTAACTTTGTCAGTCAAATGTCATAAATCATGACGTCACTTCCTCCGGGTTAAAATTTGAATATGTGGAAACCATGGCAACACGCACCACCTTATCTCTGTATTTCGACTTGATTCATATTTCTCGGACGTTTCCATATTTTGGCCGAGTCCATCTTGATTTCATTTCCAAGTGAATTTTCTCTTCCTCTAATTCTTAAACCTGGATAGAATTACGAAGGAGTCTATCCTCTTTTCACTAGTGCTAGACCAAGGAGATTGTTTTTTAGCATCTGAGGTAGAGCGCCACACCTACTATCAGCTCCTCACTTTGCCGCACATATCCCTCTACTATTCATACGCTGAGTTGGCGAGGGTCGGTATCGAACTCGGAATCTTGTAGTTCCAAGTCGGACGCTCTACCGACTGAGCTTTTAACAGCATGTCAAACCATCTAAGGTTATTTTATGCCTAGGGGTTAGGGAATTGCGTTCGTATTTACATTTAATGTGGAGATGTTTCTTAAGAGGTTTTTTTTTTGTGACTAAGTTATCGAATAAAAACATTGAAATCCGGAAGAAAGGTTAATTACCATTTGGTACAAAAATATAAATAAGATAGCGTCCAACGTGCAGCTCTTCAACAATAGTAATTAAAATCTCTGTAGCAATACAACCTATATTTCTTACTGATACTAGCAAAAACCTAAAATCTCTGTAGCAATACAACCTATATTTCTTACTGATACTAGCAAATATATGCACCCTTCGGGTGCAAGTATTTAGGTTTTGATGTTATAAAATATTATAAACTATTTAGAAAATGATAAACTGAGGGGTATAATCGAAAAAAAAGAACAGCTTTAGATTTAACTCTTCCATCATTTTCTTTCACTCCCGTCTTTCATTTTTCCTAATTTATCTATTTAGTTAGATTATGAAGTATTTAATAAAATTACAGTTCTTTCGTCTTGTTTATGGATTTCTTTTAAGATTTATCCCCGCTCAGATTTGCTCAGATTTGTTAAGAGAAAACCAAACAATTAGAAATCAATAATACTAAGCATATATTTACTAAAATCAAATTTTAAATATCAATATGCAAATTAGCCTTCTCGTTCACATTGTAAACCACTATTTTGTTGTATATATAAATACAATTACATGGCATTAGTACGTAGATATGGTCAACAGTATTAATAAGGTATAACCATTTTATTAATAATTGAGGTTTAAATAAAAATAAACTCATGGATAATGGAATGCAGATAACAAAGGGAATTGTGATTTGTATAGTAATATAGTTTCGGTTACAGACAGAAAAACATACAATCTCCATTATAATAATATATATATATATTTACCAACCCCTCCGTACGAGCAGGATGCGACACAAGGTCAATTTCTTAAGCGGAGTTCAACAGGTTTGAATTCAGAGTTTTCCTTCTCCTAGACCGGTTGCCTAACCAAGGTTAAAGAGCCCAGTGTGCCCTATTTATCCATAGCTGGAGGGAGAGTAGGATTCATACCTTTCCCAAGGGTATTAGCGCTAAGTGAAATGCAATTACCACATCCAGGATTTGAACTCGGGGCGACGAGTCCATTTCCCATGACTTTAACCATTACACCACGCGCTTCCTACTACTGATATATAAGGCACATTGCAGGATTTTAAACACACTAATAATATGGGCTGTTTTGAGGTAAAGATAACTCAGATTTTCATAGACATCGTTAATAGATAAGATATATTCTATCCTATGTATTAATGATTTTGATTATAAATTAAAGACTCATCGACAACATATGTGTGTGTGTGTGTGTGTGTGTGTGTGTGTGAGGTGAGGTAAAAGGAAGAGTGGACAAAAATAATGACTCAAACTCACTCTTCCTTTTACCTCACCTCATACTGTCAGATTTTATTTATTTGTACGTAGACGTACACAATTATTGAGGGTATTGTGACGTAAACAGTGACGTAGTTTCGGTTACAGACTGTCAGAAACTTCTAATAACAGCATGTCCAACGACAGAGTATAACTAGGCAAGCGACATAGTTC
Organism: Doryteuthis pealeii; assembly: GCA_023376005.1. NCBI lineage: Eukaryota > Metazoa > Mollusca > Cephalopoda > Myopsida > Loliginidae > Doryteuthis > Doryteuthis pealeii. The sequence continues at coordinate 24,774,724 of CM042139.1, read as the reverse complement.
TAAGAGAGGGCTGCCTCTTTTGAAGTGACTCAATACTACCAGAGACAGCACCCTGCAGTAGCTCGGCATTCCAGTCGTCTCTGTCTTTCCCCTGCCACTGGACCAACTGCTGGACTTCCAAGACAGTGGACTGAGGTCGATGCACCCTCTTTCCACTTAAAATATCTCACGCGCAAGTTTCTCTCCATGTCATCTTCAAATTCTATTATTGTAAGATCACAGTGGTCGGAGAGCTGTTGTGAGCGGTTTAAAGTAGGCAAAGAGTTTAAACATGTCAACAAAAAGACGTTAACGGCGAATGTGATAAGCTTTTCAAAATGAACAGGAAATAAATTATTCATTAATATTGATTCCACCATTATCAATAACCTCATTTCGATAATTCAAAAATGTCACAATGTTGTCTTGATTGAATGATTTTAACGGTATATCAATCCCTTTAGGGTTATTTTATGCCCAGAGGTTAAGGAATCACATTCATTGTACGTTCATAATTATCTTTATTGTGTATGGAAAGCCCCCGTGGCGTAGTAGTTAACGTGCTTGACTGTTACATCGTAGTTCGACAATACAATTTTCTTACATTTCCGTCTGATGATTGTGCGCACAACAGGAATCTTCAAGTAACGAACTTCTTGTGTTCATGATGATCATTTTTTTAGGTTTCATACCTGCTCGGTAATTATAGTATCGATCACTTGTTTTTATGCCCTAAGGTTTTCTCCTTTGCATTTATATATATATTATATATATATATATATATATATATATATATATATATATATATACTAGCAAAAGTACCCGGTCTATGACCGTACGAAAACATTTTTAGGGACACCAGGGAGTGTTCCTAAAAAGGGTATGACATTAAAGTGCATCTAATGGTGAAGTTCTAATTCTGGAGCTCTGGGAAGTGTGGAATACTCCTTCATTGCCATTTTGATCCAGAGTTGTAGTACCTGTTAGGAACCCATCTATGGGTTAAATAGATTAAAAAATGAGTTTTCATTAGAACGAAAATTATTGGATATTTAATGTTAAACAATACTAACAGTTTGTGTATTATAATATTAGTTTATTTTAGGAATAGTCTCTTTTTGATTTCAACCGATTTAATTTAAAGCATCAAGGATTTACTCTGACGAAGGCCATTATTTTTTGTTTATTAAACATTTTTTGTAGTTTTTCCATTATTGTTATTTTATTTTGTTTTGTATTTAAAATGATAATAGATAGAATACATGTGTATAAGATAAAATGAAATACATCCTATTTTATCCATTCAACATTTTCTTTCCTTTATATTTATTTCAATATATATATATATATATATATTATATATATATATATATATAAAGATAATCTAATGAGTCAGACGAACCTACTATTAGTTTCGCATAAAGCTCTTCAGGGCTAAAATCTGACTGCCTTTAGCCCTGAAGAGCTTTATACGAAACTAATAGTAGGTTCGTCTGACTCATTAGATTATCTTTATTATTAGCTCTACTTAGGTATCGAGCACTTTTTACTTATTAGCTTTCTCCTAACGGTTATATGAATATATATATATATCTTATATACATATATATACATATAAATTGTTTTTTTCTTTTGGCCAAATACTGTACCAATAGATTATTTTTTGTTGGTACGAATATTTTGGTCTTTTCTTTTTTTCAAAAATTTTTTTCTCCCTGGTTGATGTTTGGTAGTATATTTTTACAATCAAACTATTCGCTGGGTTTTTTCTCACCGCAATGATTTACCAACACTCCTGGTATATTAAATTATATATATATATATATATATATATATATATATATATATATATAGCTCTCACATCAATTATCTTTACCAAGTAATCCATTCATACAATAGAAAATATTTATTTTATAAATTTAATTTAGTATTTTTCTGGATTCGGAGAAATGTATGACGCAATCCAGACCAAAAGACAACTGAAAGGAAAATTGATATTGAACTTTACTTAGCTTGATATAAGGTTACAAATGTAAGGCACACAGTGAGAATCGAACTCACCATACTAACGGATATTTTGATTAAAACATTTTTCTTCTATAATTACAAATTGATTAAAAAATGGGTGCTAATGCAGAATAGTGCGCAAGAGATAATATCATTAGATTACGTATAAAAAACATTAAATCGCCGAAACTTTTGAGACACTAGGATTAGGGTTAGGGGAAGGGTTAGGGTTAGGGGAAGAGTTAGGATTAGGGTTAAGTTTAGGGCTAGGTTCAGTGTTAAGGTTAGTGTTAGGGTTAGTTTAGGCTACTTCGGGAGTTTCCGTAATCTAATACTATTTATATAGTAATTTATAAATGCGATTCTAATGATATTATCTCTTGCGCGCTATTCTGCATTTTTAGTTTGGTTTGTTTTGTTTTACGACATATCAACCTCAGTGGGACATTCAATGCCGACAAAGTTTAGAAATAAATTAATTCTTAATGTATAATCAATTTTGTTTATTAACACATGTTTTTCTATTTAACCCATAGATGGGACCCTAACAGGTACTACCACTCTGGGTCAGAGTGGACCAAGGAGCAATGGTGATGAAGGGGTGCTCCACATTCCCCAAACCTCCAAAACTGGAACCTCGCCATCAGATAGAGTTTATTCCCAGGACATGAAGACCCTCAGCCACCCCCTTCTAGCACACATATGATAAAACGGTTTGGGGCTTGCCATAAGGGCAATAGGGTTGGGGCAATCAATGACCAGCCGATTGATTGGAGGGGGCTTCTCCGAACGCCCGTCTAGCCCAAGTAAGGACCAAAGTGGAATATTGCATATCATGGACTGCTCAACCACCTGGGTTCTATCCTTAAGCATCACGGGTTGTCACCCACGGCCAACAGGTGGACACATTGGGGGAGTCTTACCTCTCTGCAGAGGTGCAGTCGATGTATTCTAACGCCCCAGTGTTAGTGTTAGAGTTAGTTCAGGCTACTTCGGGAGTTTCCGTAATCGAATACTATTTATACGTAAAATGCGATTCTAATGATATTATCTCCTGCGCGCTATTCTGCATTTTTTAAAGGATCAGAATCAGATCAGGAACCGTGTAAACTCGGACAAACATTTACATTTTACTTGGAGAGGAGGTGGGTGTCGCCGACTAACCTTCTTTCCTTGAGAGATGCCATAAAGGGAGATTACACATCATGTCAAATAACAATGTAATAGCTCAAAATATAATTGATACACTCATCAGAGATCAATCGTAAATAGAAAAATTGAATCTCGCGTGTATTGAAACTGAATTGAAAACATGGAAACGGATAGCACGAAAAATCGAAAGCAATCATTTGGAAATCGTTGGAAATCGTTGGAAATCAGTTGTGTAAATGAAAAGAGAAGAATATTCCTGCTCTGAGCACCAGCTGCCGGATTCGAATTTCCATCTCGCAGAGAAAAACAATCCGTAAAGCGACAGCGGAAACACGCACTTATTTCCTGGTTGAATATTGAACATCTATAGTGAGATTAACAGTGATGGTCAGATCCCACTGGCCCGGATTTCGGCATCCATATAAAGTTTGGATCTTCTAATCAGAAAAGATAGTTTTCCATGTTGGGAACGTATTCATCAATTGGAATAATAATTAATTATTTGCCAGTCTCCAAATTAATGATTTTTCTTAAAATGTTATTTAGTGGCAACTGCTTGGTGTGCGCTGTATCCTTCTGTATTGACATATATATATTTATATATATATATGAGGGGCCGGGTTAGCTCAGTCGGTAGAGCGTTCGGCTAGAAACCACAAGGTTCCTAGTTCGATACCGGTCCTCGCCAACTCAGCGTATGAGTAGCACAGGGATATGTGCGGTAAAGTAAGGAGCTGATGGTAGGTGTGGCGCTACACCTCAGACGCCAAAAATAATCTCCTTGGTCTAGCGCTATTGAAAAGTGGATAGACTCCCTCGCTGACTGGCTGATACCGACTTTAGGCCGCCCCGACGACTTTACTTTACTTTTACTATATATATATATACATATATATATATTTTTGGGAGAATATGTGCTTAATTGGAGTCGTACCTAATTTTGAAAATTAATTAATTAATAATGAATTAGGAAGGCCTTCCTATCTATAGCTCTGCTGATAAGGCCTAATAGGCCGAAATGTACATACAGAGATTGATTTTTCTCGATTTGTTTAGCCATACATTTAAATAGGCATTCCCGCCTAATTCATTATTAATTAATTAATTTTCAAAATTAGGTACGACTCCAATTAAGCACATATTCTCCCAAAAATTGTCGGCAAAAAAAAGCCATTCCAAACATACCGTGTTTACAACTTATCATATATATAATATATATATATATATATATATATATATATATATATGAATACATTTTTGGTACAAGAGAATTTATAGAGTATTACGAGTAGTGGAATTATATATATGCTAGGAGATCATACGAAAATGAGTGATGGAGAAATAACCCGATGTGTTATTACAAATATAAAATATGGGGGGGTATGAAATACAAGTGCCCAGTATATGTATATACATATTAATATATTATATATATATATATATATATATATATATATATACATATATATATACATATATATATGTGTGTGTGTGAGTGTGTGTGTGTATGTTTGTGTGGTGGGGAGGAGAAAGGTAGACAAACACGGGGTTTTGTAGAAAATGGATGTTTATTGTAGGTAGTGATGTCGACGTTGTAATGTTTCGGTCTGTTGGACCTTCTTCAGGACTTTAGGAATAGAGTTCTTGCTACATATATATATATATATATATATATATATATATATATATATATATTATGTATATATGTATAAAGATCAATTAGAATTACTGAGTTTTTTAAGCAAGAATAACTGTGAGTGTAAGTATTCAGACTAGCGTGATGTTTAGAAAATATAAATGACTTACCAGTCTTGTTAGAATTGGTATTGTAAGTGATATTGAACTCTGGAGATTTATAGTAATTGTTATATTGCCGGTTAAGGCAGATGTAAAAAAAATTGTAGTTAATGGATTTTTATTGGAAGGTGGTTTAAGGTTACCCACCTTAAACCACCTTCCAATTAACGACAAAAAAATTATTCAATTGGCTTGGGATTTCAAGCCCTAGCACCTATATGATTGTCCCAGTCTTATTGCTCTTATGTCAACCCCCAATCATTTTATCATATATATATTTACCAACCCCTCCGTACCAACAGGATTGGATTCAAAGTTTTCCTTCTCCTAGACCGGTTGCCTAACCAAGGTTAGAGAGCCTAGTCTGTCCTACTATTTATCCATAGCTGGAGGGAGTGTAGGATTCATACCTTTCCCAAAGGTATTAGCGCTAAGTGAAATGTAATTACCACATCCAGGATTTGAACTCGGGGCGACAAGTCCATTTCCCATGACTTTAACCATTACACCACGCACTTCTGTACCATTTTATCATATATGTGCTAGAACGTGGTGAATGTGGGTCTTCATGTCCTGGGAATGACGTTAAACTCTATCTGATGGTGAGGTTCCAGTTTTGGAGGTTTGGGGAATGTGGAGCACCCCTTCATCACCACTTTGACCCGGAGTGATAGTACCTGTTAGGGTCCCAACTATTGTTTATAAAAAAAATTGAGTTTAAAAAATGTTCTTCCAAACAATCGCTACGAATCGTTCAAAACTTTTCCGGCATTAAATGACCCATCGAGGTTTATATGCCCTAAAACAAAGGAAACAAGCAATTTTAAGATATTAAGAACTTGAAATCTAGAAACTTTTATCAAAATTACTTGAATCGGCATTAAATGACCCGATAAGAGTTGATATGCCGTAAAACAGAACAATCAACCAACCACAAATGTCTTCATAAGCAAATTGATTTTATACTATAATAGTCATGGCCAGATCCAAACAGGTTTTGGCATCCATATAAAGTTTGAATATTTTAATCAAAAAGGAAGTTTTACAGGTCAAGAATGTATTCATCAATGGCCATAATTGAGCTTTTATGGTTTCCCAAATTAATAAAATAAATTTTCTCTGTGATTTAATGTATTTACCTAACCCCTCCGCCACCAGGAGAATGTGACACTTTATTTACGCGCAATATAACAGGTTTGAATTCATATTTTTCTCTCAACAGAATATAAAATACACATTAAAAACTAATTCGATATGAATTAGAAATGGACATTAGCACATCCTTTACTACTGAGTAGTGAGTTCGATACTCACTGGATGCATCGTAATTGCAAGTTTGTGTCATATCCTACCCGTGACAAACGGATTGGATAAATAAAGGGTGTCTTATCGTGGTGTAAGGGTTAGCAAACTATTCTCGCAGATACGTTATAATCTGAAAGTGTATAAATGTAGTCCTGAAATGTAATTCTTATATTGTCCTGCTAGACCAGTTGCCATATTACGGTTAAAGAGCCTCCATAACCATAAAGCCTCTCACACCTTGAAAAATAGCTGAACATGTAAAATGTAGTAATTGGCTATTTATTTGTTTGAGATACGCATGTACAACCAAACAGCGCTAGGTGGCGTCGTCAGTTATTTTATTATTAATTGGTTCATTGGGAGGGGGTCGGATCTTTCAACATAATACCCTACTGGCCAGTTAGACTACACTAGAGACGATCAAAACCTACTGCGTCACCCATCTTGTTCAACGCTAGCAGATAAACTGGCTTTGAATAGAGTTATGCCAACGCAGTCCCCGGCTTCTGTACATCTGGGTGGCTAATGTGGAAACCAATCAGCGTTCAGAATAGGTGTTATAAACAGGTCTACGAGGCACTGGCACTTTTTTATGATTCATCGGCATGACTGGACTTAACGGTAAGTAGACAATTACTTTTTAAAATACTAAAAAAATTATGATGAATGCGGCACGATGCGTAAAATATCTATAAAACTACACTGAGTAAAAAAAAAACAATCCGTACATAAATATCTATACACATGTGTATACACTGTTCTTTGAGTCATTTCTTTACTACAAATTTCACTTCCTTGTCACTGGAATAATGTCTGCCTCTCAAACCCTCTTTCATAGGGTCGAAGACAAATAAACAATATTCCAGTGACGGGGAAGGGATTCATGCTCTTATTCGAAGGTGGAACATTGCTAATGAGAGAAGCGGTGACTATGTGGAGAAGTAGGGATGTGATCCAAAGAGGGCCATCTTCATTTTGATGTATGATACATGTTCCTGTGTTGGTGATTATACCTGTCCTAAACAAAATGGTACTACATTTTTATTCAACTTTGTGGTCGGATTAAAATATACTGTCCAATATCTAAAGGAAAAATTAAACGGTAATATCAATACTCTCTGGGTATGATTTAACCATTTTATAGGCTATTAAATAACAGTTTACAATATTCTATTTATGATATATAAAAAAGATAATAAAATTATATATACAATTGCAACATTTTATTGCCAATAAATATTTATGTATTTACCAACCCCTCCGCACAAGCAGAATGTGATACAAGGTCAATTTCTTAAGCTTAGCAGGTTTGAATTTAGAGTTTTCCTTCTCCTAGACTAGTTGCCATATCAAGGTTAAATATACCAGTCTGTCCTACTATTTATCCATAGTTGGAGGGAGAACAGTTGGATTTATACCTTTACCAAGTGTATTAAAGCTAAAGTTAAAGCAACCAGCCTCGTCCAGAATTTGAAATTGTGTCGACATTTTCTATGACAATAACCATTACATCTGGGCACATCCAATGTGTTTATGTATGTTAATACGATCAAATCCCAACTTCTCCACAAAGGTGAATAAAAAAGTAATGCCATTTTGTTTAGGACGGGTATAATTACCAACACAGGAACATGTATCATACATCAAAATGAAGCTGGACATCTGTGGATCACATCCCTACTTCTCCACATAGTCTCCGTTTCTCTCAATAGCAATGTTCCACATTCGAATGAGTTTATGTATCCCTGTCCCGTAAAAGTCTGTTGACTGTTCTTTGAGTCATTTCTTCACTACAGAGTTCACTTCCTTGTCACTGGAATAATTTCTGCCTCTCAAACCTTCTTTCCTGGGGTGGAAGAGAGGCAAACACTATTCCAGTGACGAGGAAGGGATTCATGCTCTCATTTAAAGGTTGAACATTGCTAATGAGAGAAACGGTGACTGTGGAGAAGTAGGGATGTGATCCAAAGAGGACCAGTTTCATTTTGGTGTATGATACATGTTCCTGTGTTGGTAATTATACTTGTCCTAAACAAAATGACGTTACTTTTTTACACACCTATGTGGAGAAGTAGAGATGTAATCCACAGAGGACCAGCTTCATTTTGATGTATGATACATGTTTCTGTGTTGGTAATTATACTTGTCCTAAACAAAATGACGTTACTTTTTGACTCACCTATGTGGAGGAGTAGAGGTGTAATCCACAGAGGACCAGCTTCATTTTGATGTATGATACATGTTTCTGTGTTGGTAATTATACCTGTCCTAAACAAAATGGAATTACTTTTTGACTTACCCTTGTATAACACAGCCAAAAATTATTTTCCTACGAAAATAGGCGAAAATATTTCAGCACCGCCTGAAGATAAAAAACGTATTTTATGCATTTTTTATTAAATTCTTAACCAATGTTATCTTTGGACCCTAAAATCAATTGACTTCCTAGCGCTTATCAAGCCTCGTTTTGACGCCCCAGGCTTTATCTTATTCATCATATCTTGCTTGATATTGTGACTTGAAACTTTTTAATTAAGGTTTCGGCATTTATATTATGTTAGGGTCATCATTTAATCATGCACAAGCCGTATCCTTGCTACATAGCCTGGAGGAAGCAGCACGGAACAATGGCCTTTATGTGAGCTCCGATAAAACTGAGTCCATGTGTTTTAAAAATGAAGGACGCACCTCTACATTCGACCGTAAGCCTCTGAAATCGGTGGAACAATTCACGTACCTAGGCAGTAATATCTCATCCACAGAAAGCGATCTTAATGCACGTATAGGTAAGGCATGGTTTTCATAGACTGATTATCAGTAATATGGAAATCCGATCTCACTGACAAGTTAAAGGGAATATATGACCTTCAGGCACCCCTTTTTTGATCTTCATTAAGAAAGGATATGTTTTCATTTACACCGTCAATATCCGGTTATTTTAACAGACGATTTTTCAATTTTTTCAATTATAGAACTAACCCCTAACCCTAACCCCTAACAAACAACCGGAAGACCAGTCCATCGACAACGACCAACGTCACCTTCTTGGCTTGCGACCCGGCGTGGTGAAATTCTAATTTTGAAGCTCTGGGGTTCCCCTTCATCAACATTGCTCCCATGTCCACTCTGACCCGGCGTGTGAAGTTCTAATTTTGAAGATCTGGGGTACCCCTTCATCATTGGACCTGGGAGCAATGTTGATGAAAGGTACGTCAGAGCTCAAAATTAGAATTCACCACGCGGGTCAGAGTGGACCTGGGGAAATGTTGATGAAGGGGCACTCCAGAGCTTCAAAATTAGAATTCACCACGCGGGTCAGAGTGGACCTGGAGCAATGTTGATCAAGGGTGACCCCAGAGCTTCAAAATTAGAACTTCACCAGCCGAGTCAGAGTGGCCTGGGAGCATGTTGATGAAGGGGAACCCCAGAGCTTCAAAATTAGAATTTCACACGCCGGGTCAGAGTGGACCTGGGAGCAATGTGAAATGAAAGGGTACTTCAGAGCTTCAAAATTAGAACTTACCACGCGCCGGGTCAGAGTGGACCTGGGAGAAATGTTGATGAAAAGGGCACCCCAAAGCTTCAAAATTAGAACTTCACCACGCCGGGTCAGAGTGGACTGGGAGCAATGTTTGAAGGGGCACCCAGAGCTCAAATTAGAACTTCCCACGCCGGGTCAGAGTGGACCTGGAGCAATGTTGATGAAGGGGTACCCAGAGCTTCAAAATTAGAACTTCACCACGCCGGGTCAGATGGACCTGGGAGCAATGTTGATGAAAGGAAACCCAGAGCTTCAAAATTAGAACTTCACCACGCCGAGTCAGAGTGGACCTGGGGAGCAATGTTGATGAAGGGGTACGTCAGAGCTTCAAAATTAGAACTTCACACGCCGGGTCAGAGTGCTGGGAGCAATGTTGATGAAGGGGTACCCAGAGCTTGAAATTGAACTTGTCCAGAGTGAGCTGGGAGGCAATGTTGATGAAGGGTACCCAGAGCTTCAAAATTAGAAACTTCAACACGCCGGGTCAGAGTGGACCTGGAGCAATGTTGATGAAAGGAAACCCCAGAGCTTCAAAATTAGAACTTCACCACGCCGAGTCAGAGTGGACCTGGGAGCAATGTTGATGAAGGGGAACCCCAGAGCTTTCAAAATTAGAACTTCACCACGCCGGGTCAGAGTGGACTGGAGCACCATGTGATGAAAGGAACCCAGAGCTTCAAAATTTAGAACTTCACCACGGCGGATCAGAGTGGACCTGGGAGCAATGTTGATTGAAGGGGTACTTCAGAGCTTCAAATTAGAACTTCACCACGCCGGGTCAGAGTGGACCCTGGGAGCAATGTTGATGAAGGGGCACCAGAGCTTCAAAAATTAGAACTTCACCAACGCCGGGTCAGAGTGGACCTGGGGCCGGCAATGTTTGATGAAAGGGTACTTCAGAGCTTCAAAATTAGAACTTCAACCAAGCCGGTTCAGAGTGGGCGCTAGGAGCAATGTTGATGAAGGGGTACCCCATCAAAGATCTTCAAAATTAGAACTTCACCACGCCGGGTCCGAGTGGACTGAGAGGCAATGTTGATGAAGGTGTACCCTCAGATCTTCAAATTAGAAACTTCACTCACGCGCGGTCAGAGTGGACCTGGGAGTAATGTTGATGAAAGGGTACGCCAGATCCTCAAAATTGAACTTCACCACGCCGGTCAGAGTGGACGCTGGGAGCAATGTTGATGAGGGGTACCCAGATCTGCCAAATTAGAACTTCACCACGAAGCCGGGGTCGAGTGAATCTGGGAGCATGGTTGATGAAGGGGTAGCCCCGAGCTTTCATAATTATGAATTCACCAGCCGGGTCGAGTGGACTGGGAGAAGTGTTGATGAAGGGGCAACCCGCAAGAGCTTCAAAATTAGAACTTCACCATCAGATGGTATTTGGGAGTGTACAGTTTTAATAAATGTTCCTTAAAAAAAAGATTTTTTATTGGTTGTTGATGGATTGACAGGTTTTAGTAGCATATAAAACAGTCTCTGACCGGCGTGGTGGCAGTCTAATTTTGAAGTCTGAAGTACCACTTCATCAACATTTGCTCCCAGGTCCACTCTGACCCGGCGTGGTGAAGAGTTTAAATTTTGAGCTCTGGGGTTCGCTTCATCAACATTGTCCCAGGTCCACTCTGACCCGGGCGTGGTGAAGTTCTAATTTTGAAGCTCTGGGCTACCCTTCATCAACATTGCTCCCCAGGTCCACTCTGACGCCGGCTGGTGAAGTCTAATTTTGAAGCTCTGGGGTACCCTTCATCAACATTGCTCCCAGGTCACTCTGAACCCGGGCGTGGTGAAGTTCTAAATTTTCAAGGCTCTGGGGTAGCTCCTTCCATCAACATTGCTCCCAGGTCCACTCTGAACCCGGCGTGGGTGGAAGTTTAATTTTTGAAAGATCTGGGGTACCCCTTCATCAACATTGCTCCAGGTCCACTCTGACCCGGCGTGGTGAAGTTCTAATTTTGAAGCTCTGGTTCCCTTTCATCAACATTGCTCCCAGGTCCACTCTGACCGGCGTGGTTAAGTTCTAATTTTGAAGCTCTGGGTTCCCTTTCATCAACATTGCTCCCAGGTCCACTCTGACCCGGCGTGTGAAGTTCCTAATTTTGAAGCTTCTGGGGTCCCCTTTCATCAACATTGCTCCCAGGGTCCACTCTGACCCGACGTGGTGAAGTTCTAATTTTGAAGCACTCGGGTCCTTCCTTATCAACATTGCTCCCAGGTCACTCTGACCGGCGTGGTGAAAGTTCTAATTTTGAAGCCTGGGGTACCTCATTCATCAAATATGCTCCCAGGTCACTCTGCCGGGTGGTGAAGTCTAATTTGAAAGCTCTGGGGTACTCTTCATCAACATTGCTCCGCAGGTCCACTCTGAACCGTGTGGTAGTACCTGATAGGGTCGCATCTATGAGTTAAATAGAAATGCTGAAAACCAAACCAATGAAAAATCAACAACTCCATTCTGTTATGCAGTTGATAATTTTTTCTTAGTATTATCTGCGTTATTCGGACTATTGTCCCTATCTTTATTGTTATCTGTACAACGTTTCGGTCGATATGCCCTCCGGCCTTCTTCAGGTATTTCTTGTCAGACCTTATTCACTAGGCCATGTGTCCTCATGGCCTAGTGGATAAGGTAGTTTGGTTAAGACAGTTCTAAGTGACAGTTATCTCTGGATTCCGGGTTCAATCCTGAGTGGCGGCAGTAACATAGAAAAATAATTAACACAACTCCTACCACAGCTATGGTTAGCGGAATGAGAACAGGATACCCCCGTGGACTGAATAAAGGGTTAGGTTCAAAGATCTGTGATGGCTCCCGATTACGACAAGAAGGTTCCCGACTACGCTCTGAAAGTTCCCGAGTTCGAAAAGAAGGTTCCCGAGTCCGTCAAGAAATACCTGAAGAAGGCCGTAGGGCATATCGACCGAAACGTTGTATAGATAACAATGATGAGAACAATAGTCCGAATAACGTAGATAATACTAATCATCAAGCCTCATCTCAAACATACAGAGAAATAATTTTTTTCTTTTCAAAAACTTTCGCGGGGTTGAAGTCCTTATCGGTTCGTGACCGCATCGTACCCGTGGCAAACGGGTTGGGTAAATACTTACATATGTGTCCAGTTAGTTTTATTTCTGTTCTTATTCCATACACTGCGCCCATCTCTTTGAAGTAATCCTTTTCAGATCTGTGTATTTTGGTCTAACAAATCCTATTACTTCCTCTTAAAGAATCGGCTTATTTTATAGATCTCTTGGAATTTACCGTGTCAAAGATTTCGAGTAAGTTAACATCTATCTATATCTAATTAATAATGCAGATTCGGTCTCGATTTGTCTTTAACAAAAACTACGTCACTGCTAAGTCACAATTACTAAAATCGTCAATACATAGAATAAACAATTAATATTAATAAAAGGGATAAAATCTGTTCCTTATAATTCAACATTTGAATCTTTTCCATTGTAATAAATAAACTATATATTTTTTTAATATTTAAACTATATAAACTATGAAATTAATTTTAAAAATGTATTACGTTAAATGTAAAAAAAAATTATTTGAAAATTTGTAATCAATTATAAAAATCCTTTTTTACTCTCGACCTTTTTTTAGTAACAAAAGGTCAACTAAAAAGTTTACAAATAAATAAATAACTAAGATTTTGAGTAAAATTTATGTGTAGAATATTAAAAATAATTTGTTAATCAATAATTAATAGATGCACGCAACGTTTCATTTAATGTCGTTATTTATTAATTTATCTCCGACAGTTTTAACGTTATTTATATCTGAATGTTTAACGTCTCCTTCTTTCTTTCTTTCTTTCTTTCTTTCTTTCTGTATATTCCATGTTTTCTTTCTTTTTTTTGTTGTGTATTTATCTAGTAATTCATTTAGTTATATTCCAAAGTTTTCTTTCTTTCATGCTGTCTTTCGTAATATTCCCTATTTTTTCCTTTTTCTTAATAATCAGTTTTATCTTTCTTTTTTTTATCTTTCTTTCTGTGGTTATTCCTTTATATAATAGTCTAATATTATTATTTTATTTCTTAAATATTAATATATCGTTTCTTTCTTTCCATTTTATTCTCTCTCTCTCTCTCTCTCTCTCTCTCTCTCTCTTCTCTCTCTCTCTCTCTCTCTCTCTCTCTCTCTCTCTCTCTCTCTCTCTCTCTCTCTCTCTCTCTCTCTCTCTCTCTCTCTCTCTCTCTCTCTCTCTCTCTCTCTCTCTCTCTCTCTCTCTCTCTCTCTCTCTCTCTCTCTCTCTCTCTCTCTCTCTCTCTCTCTCTCTCTCTCTCTCTCTCTCTCTCTCTCTCTCTCTCTCTCTCTCTCTCTCTCTCTCTCTCTCTCTCTCTCTCTCTCTCTCTCTCTCTCTCTCTCTCTCTCTCTCTCTCTCTCTCTCTCTCTCTCTCTCTCTCTCTCTCTCTCTCTCTCTCTCTCTCTCTCTCTCTCTCTCTCTCTCTCTCTCTCTCTCTCTCTCATTCTGATATCCCATATTTTATTTTCTGTATTTCTCTCTCTTCTTTCATTATCTATTTTGATTGCATTATAGTATTCTTTCTAATATTCCAGTTATTTGTGCATTTGCTTCCTTCCTTCCTTCCTTCCTTCCTTCTTTCTTTCTTTCTTTCATTCCTTCTTTCTTTCTTTCTTTCTTTTCTTTTCTTTCTTTCTTCATATTCTATTTTCTGAACAAAATTTCTATTTCTAATTTTTTTTTTTTGGTTTGTTTTGTTTGTTTTTTACTCCTTTAATAAATTTGATGATTTTATTTACTTATGATACAAACTCTCTAACATTGAATTTTTAACCCCCACCCCTTCCGGTAATATCTTTCAAAAATTAATTTTTACACCGCCCGGAGGGTGTTTTTCTGCTAGTATATATAATGGATGTTTGGTGTGTATATATGTATGTATGTCCGGATGAAACCACGAAAATAAAACAATTAACTACGCAGTAAGTAGTTTCGTTTACAGACAAACAGACACTGAATCTCCATAATGATAAGTATGTATGTCCGGGTGAATCTAAGAAAATAAAACAATTAACAACGAAATAAGTAGTTTCGGTTACAGACAAACAGACACCGAATCTTCATTATAATAAGAAGGTGTAGTTTAAAACGTTATTAAATTTGACCATGTACTGAATTCGAGAAAATTGAGAAGACAACATAAGTTGAAATAATAATTTTATTAAATAATTTATTCGAACAAACGAGCAAACCGTAAGAATTAACAACAATTTATAAATTCGTGTTTTCAGAAAATACTATTTTCATTATCTAGATAGGAAAATCATAGTCCTCAATTTCTTTACGGCAGACAGCGCTGTTTTCTAAACACACATAAGGCATAAGAAAATGAGTAAAAATTAGACTTCAAAGAAATTTTCATTCCCGAGAGAGAAAACATAATTCTATTTCTTCTGCAAAATAATTCCCACTTCCAGAAATCTTACTATCTCGACATTGTCCCTTGATCTAACAGTCTCAAAATTGTCTTTCTTCTAAAATCGTTTCCGTAACCAACTTTTTCAAAACTTTCTCTGTCTACTCTCAATCACTGTAATTTTCGTCTGCGAAAAATCTATCGGTTGCTTTCAATCAAATATTCCCTCCGTGGCCGTTCATTAGTTAACAGTCCAAGGTGCGGAAACTCTTGTTAATTTCAAGAATTGATTAAATCTATAAAAAAAAATAAGCAAATATCGTAAATTATCTTCTTTCTTTCTTCTTTTAACTACTCTAGAGACAAATTAGTGTATCAGTGACAAAGAAAACGACACTTTTTTCAAGATTAATTAAATTAACTAAATAGATTATCTTTATCTTTTAATTAATTATCTTTATCTTACACACAGGATCTACATATATCATGACCTTTTAATGAATGATTCAACTGTTACCCATTTTGACGACTGAGAAATTAAAAGTACTAGCAAAAACATGCTCCTCTGTGTTCAAGTATTTAAGTTTTAATGTAATAAAATTGGATACATGGCCTAGTGGATAAAGGAGTTAGGTTAAGACAGTTCTAAGTGACAGTTATCTCTAGATTGCAGGTTCAATCCTGATCAAGGGCAGCAGTAACATATAATAATAATTAACACAGCTTAACGCCTATACCCCAGCTATGGTTAGCGGAATAAGAACAGGATACCCCCGCGGACTGAATAAAGGGTTAGGTTCAAATTTCCGTGATGGCTCCCGATTACGACAAGAAGGTTCCAGATTACGACAAGAAGGTTCCCGAGTCCGAAAAGAAGGTTCTCGGGTCCGACAAGAAATACCAGAAGAAGGCCAGAGGGAATATCGTCCGAAACGTTGTACACATGACAATAAAGATGAGGACAATAGTCCGAATAACGCAGATTATAATAAGCAAGCCTCACCTCAAAAATCTTGAGAAATAGTAATAAAATAGATTAGATTAAAATGACTGACGAAACTAAATATGAACGCATATAAAAAGATTACATTTATTCTTGTTTTATTTTAATTTCTATACAAAATTATACATAGGGTAGCTTCTAATACATCTGTGAATAAAACACTAATGTTAGAAATAAATAACACTAAATAATGATTTATCAAAACAGATTTCTTAAAACCGGTATGAAAATTATCTACACCTTATACTATGTAAACCTTTATCTCTTCGTGATATATAACGCACTTTTCAGGGTTCTAAACTAGTTAATAAAATGGGTTGTTTTGAACTAGACTTTGATAAAGACATCGTTAATAGAAAAAAAATGGTAATTAAGATTACATAATGACTATTTAATTGAAAGTATAACGTAAATATCAAAACGAATTGTAAGGTAGATGGTGGTGTAGTTTCGGTTACAGACAGACAAATACATTATCTCCATTATAATAAGATTTCGTTCAGTCACCAAATAAATCTCGATATACACTTTAAATCAAACTTAAAAATCAAATGCAGTATTGATAATCACAAAATTTGCATGGAATAAAAGATGTTCAAGGTAATTGTTTGACTCAAGCTTTACCCAATTTAACTTAACTGTGGTCTTTTTAATGCGAATATTCTTTATTATTCATACTGAACTGATCAAGGGGGAGACAATTATATATATATATATATATATATATATATATATATATATATATGGAATTAAACAAAAGGCAGGTCTCCTGTTTAACGATTTTATTGGTGATCTTTTCAAGCTTTCGGGCCAACTTTTTTTATATTTGGATGGAATTCGTGGATTAGTCCTCCGAAGTTCATACCCCGAGTACTTTCGGCACTTGAAGTGCCATGATCAGGGGTGATGTGTTCCAGTTTTTTTCAAAGTATATTAATGGATGTGGACACTCACTATTAAAATTAAGTGTAGTGGGGTTAACAGTTAAAGGCTTTTTATGGGACACTAACAATAACACTTTTACAACATATCCTGATGAGAAGTAAACTTCGAAACAGTGTAAAAAGAAAAATGTGGATGACTTATTTATATATATATATATATATATATATATATATATATATATATATATATATGGAGAAAGTAGACAAACACGGGATGTTATGGAAACTGGAAGTTTATTGTCGACGATGCAACGTTTCGGCCATTTAGACCATCATCAGACCAAAGTGGTAGTGGATCCAGGTAGTGGATTTTCTTCCCTCTGAATGGGGAGTGTTATATGGAGAGGCAGGTGTTTGGTCAGAATTTGGATGATAAGGGATGGGTCAAAGGTGAAAGAGTATGTGTATATGTGTTTGGGGCTGGATTTGTCATTTGTAGTATATGTGTGAGTTTTTTTTTTTAATCTTTCTGTCCATCTATTTGTCTATTTTAAGTTTTACTGTCTTTCTGTGTATCTGTTAATATATTTTAATTTGAATATGTGGCTGGTATATTTGTGTGATTAACCTCCTCACATTTCTCTCATATATATATATATATATATATATATATATATATATATAAAGTAAGTAAAGTGGACGGGACGGCCTAAAGTCGGTATCAGCCAGTCAGCGAGGGAGTCTATCCCCTTTTCAATAGCGCTAGACCAAGGAGATTGTTTTAGCATCTGAGGTGGAGCGCCACACCTACCATCAGCTCCTTACTTTACCGCACAGATTCCTGTGCTACTCATACGCTGAGTTGAGACCGTATCGAACTAGAACTTTTTGGTTTCTAGCCGAACGCTCTACCGACTGAGCTAATATATATATATATATATATATATATATATATATATGAAAAGTTTATTTACAGTACAGAATTTAAAAAGGACGCGTAAAAGCATATGCATGTTGTAAAATAAATTGTGTTTTTTTCTTAAAAAGAAAAGAAAGGGTACCCTAGTTAGATTTTAAAATCAGAAATGATTTTCTTTTTTTCGATCAATGCTCCTCAGAGAATAAATTTCATTGAAAGATGGTGATATAGTTTAGTTTTTTTTTTGTTGTAGACAACGGAAAAGTCAGAAAGCAGTGAGAAAAAGGGAAAAAAAATTTTTTTTCTCAATAAGACAAGAGAATTCGTAAAATTACGAAACTTACAACTCACGAGGGGGGGTCGAAATTACGAGTGCCCCCGTTTGATAAGTTGAGGCTTAAGTGCCAAAAAGGAGTAGTTGTTGGGACTGCTTCTGAACGCACAGGAAGGGTTGAGTGCGGGAGATGAAAAGAGACTCGAGAATGTGCAGTTGTAGTTCGCTGTTGGAACTGCAAAGGACTGAAAACATAGCTGGGTGGTAGGACCGAGCGCAAGTAGAATTTCTTAATAGATGTTGTCCAATGGTGGACGGATTATTTATGCCTGCTGCTGTGGGACAGTCCACGTTGCCAGAACGGATGTTGTAGGGTATGTGCTGCTTGATTCGAGATTCCAGTCTCAAGGTAGTACGGCCAATGTAGCAAATCTCACATTTGCATGTAAACTTATAGATAAGGTGGCTTTTGTGGTGGGAGGATATACTATCCTTGAGACTAGGAGGAAACAGCACATTCGATTTAAGGACAATCCGAGGATTGACTGCATTGAAGCAACGATGGATAGACTTTTTTATCTTGTCTAGCAAAGGAATGGAAGATTTGCCCAGCCAAGGAAGTCTTAGGTAGACTGGGCATTTTTCGGGACCAAGTTTAGGAAGAGTTGAAAGCTACGCACATTTGTATCTTATTGTGGCATTAACCAAGTTCTCATGGTAACCGTTCTTAAGTAGTTTTAATGAAGGAAAATTCTTGCTGGAGTTTAGATTTGGAACAAATCATAAAGGCTCGGTGAATTAAGGTTTTGATTAAGTTAATTTTACGTTGAGGGGACAAAAGGAACCCCAACGTGTATAGGACCCAGTAAAGTAGGTTTACGGTAAATAGAGGTAATTGTACTATCTGTTCGTTCTACAAGAAAAGAAAAAAACAATTATTAGACTCAAATTCACACGTGAAAGAAAGGGAGGGGTGTAGGTTATTAAGACGGTGAAAAATCTGCATTCAGACCTGGTAGAGAAAATGGCAAAAGTATCACATATCTTTATAGAACAGTGGGAGTTGGTTATTAGAGTTGAATAATGACTCTTCTTGAAAGCCGACGAATATGTTCGCCATGGCCGCTCCGAGAGGACTACCCATCGCTATACCATCAATTTGTTGGTAAATGCAGCTGTTAAAACTGAATTGAATGTTTTTTGTGGCGATGTTGATCAGTTTTATAAAAGATGGCTACGGTATAATATATCCGTGCAAATAGTGATGGTTTCTTCCAAGGGAATTAGTATATAAGCTATTGATATCAAAAGAGCAGAAGAAAGATTGGTGGAGATTCAAAGGAAGATTTTGTATAATCTTAGCAAATGTAAAGGAGTCAGGAATGCAAAAGTTTGAATAGAATTTAACAGCAGGTTGTAGAAGGAGTGCTAACCATTTAGCAAGGCGATGTTGGGATGATCCAATCATGGATAGTATAGGTCGGAGAGGGGTATTGTTTTTGTGGATCTTGGGTAATCCATATATATATATATATATATATGTGTGTGTGTGTGTGTGTGTGTATTAATCAGCGTATGTGTGGTTATCTCAGTATACGTATGTCTGCCTGTATGTAAGTGTATATGCTCACATGCATCAGTGCGCGCGAGCGTGGGTGCAAGCACGTGCCCAATGGCCTCGGCTTGATTCTGATATTGCGTGTCGTTCCCTAAAGGTATTTGAACAAAATAATTCAGTTCTGACTACAATTATTTCAATGATGCCTCTTTTGAGAATTATATCTCGGCTTCCGGTCATGTGTGACTTCCGGCTACCGGAAATGGAAACTGAGAACACTATTTAGACGTGCGCGTATTGCTAACCTAGCGTATCGAGTATTTCAATGTTCATACTTAAATTCTAAGCCTTTAATTATTATGTTCTGTATCCTAAGTACAGTTTGCTTTGAATAAAGCGATTTTTTCCTTGTTTGTAGTTGTTTCATTATACTCTTAACAGATTTCCAAGTAAAGGTTTCTGTAATTGAAACATTTCTTTTTAGATGCAAGACTTTCCGAAATACACTAATGGAATATAAAATTGCACCATCCTGCATATATTGCCATTTACACCAGTATATAACTAAATTACAGCAAATGATCCCACATATACTACCTCTGACAAAAATTATAAAATTATGACACTTATAGAAGTTCACTTAAGTTTTTTTATTTAGCAGTAAAGAAACTAATAACAGATAAGACGCAACTTTTTTTTTTCGCTTAATAGCTGATCATTTATAGAATTATGACACTTATAGAATATTCACTTAGGTTTTTTATTTAGCAGTAAATAAACTAATAACAGATAAGACGCAACATTTTATTTCGTTTGATAGCTGAACATTTATAGAATTATGAAACTTATAGATATTCACTTAGGTTTTTTATTTAGCAGTAAAGAAACTAATAACACATAAGATGCAACGTTTTTTTTTTTTTCGTTTAATAGCTGAACATTATAGAATTATGACACTTATAGAATATTCACTTAGGTTTTTTTTATTTAGCAGTAAAGAAACTAATAACAGATAAGACGCAACTTTTCTTTTCATTTAATAGCTGAACATCTATAGAATTATGACACTTATAGAATATTCACTTAGGTTTTTTATTTGCAGTAAAGAAACTAATAACAGATAAGATGCAACTATTTTTTCATTTAATAACTGATTTTTATTTAGCAGTAAAAAATTAATAACAGATAAGACGCAACTTTTTTTTTCGTTTAATAGCTGAACATTTATAGAATTAGAATATTCACTTAGGTTTTTTTATTTAGCAGTAAAGAAACTAATAACAGATAATTTTTTTATTTAATAGCTGAACATTTGGGCTTCATAAAATATACACTCGTAAACAAAGTATAGACTCTGTAAAATATAGACAAATGTTGCATATTATACTGCACAGTGCACTATAGTAGAGTAAACCTACATACCCGTGGTTGTACACAGGTGTATTTAACTGTTTTGTTTTCATACTTATCTTCTGTTTATTTTATCTTGCAATCTACCAAGTATCTACTGGTATCTTCTTATCACTGGATCTGATAGATGTTTCTTAATATGGGGTTCCTGTGTTGTTTGGGTTATTTCCTATAACTCCAACATAAACAAAGGGGAACCATTCTTGACTGATAAATCATTTATTTATTTCCCCATTAAACTAACCCTAACCCCAATTCTAACCCCAATCCTAACCCTAACCCTAAACCCTAACCCTAACCCTAACACCCCTAGTTGAGTAACATAATATTACAAGGTGACGCAGAAAAAAGAGAACACACAAATTTTGTAATAAAACTGTTAATTTTTTTAAGTTTAAGTCCAACAAGGGCTAGGGGTTAGGGTTTGTTAGTAACAGGAAAATAAATAAATAATATATCATTCAACAATGGTTCCCCTTTGTTTATGTTGGAGTTCTTCTTTTTTCCAAGTAGATCAATAAATAAATAATCTATCAGTCCAAAGTAGTTCCCCTTTGTTTATGTTGAAGTTATA
Organism: Doryteuthis pealeii; assembly: GCA_023376005.1. Classification (NCBI taxonomy): domain Eukaryota; kingdom Metazoa; phylum Mollusca; class Cephalopoda; order Myopsida; family Loliginidae; genus Doryteuthis; species Doryteuthis pealeii. Next base: position 24,752,918 of record CM042139.1, on the reverse strand, counting down.
GGAAATAACCGTTGTTTGTTTATTCTTAGTAACGACACAAGGCTTTCAAGATCCTCTGTTATCTGGTTAGTCTGAGCAGCGATCTTAGCTGGATCTTCTTTTATTCTGGATCTTTCTATCTCTTGGACGTCCTGTGTTGTTACTTTTGTTTTTTAATGAACACAAGACTTTCTTTTTGTTTCGAGCTCACATTTTATTTTTCTAAGATCCCAGATCAACAACAGGCGTGTGGGAATTTGGCTACTTAGACAAGAGATGCTATTACGGTCTGTTTCCTTCAGCGTCCAGCCAAACTCTAGCTAACTTCCAACATTCGCACTGGCGAACCGGAGGTGTAGGTCAATACAGGGTTACACCGTGTCACTAACAATCCCTGTATTTTTCCACTAACAGTTATTCTTAAATCTACGCTAAACTCACTGTACATAATTAATAGGATACTTATCAATTGTATAACACAAGCACGAGCATGATATGACACAAGGTCAATTTATTAAGCGGAGTTTAACAGGTTTGCTGTATTCAGAGTTTTCCTTCTCATAGACTGATTGCCTAACCAAGGTTAAAGAACCCAGTCTGCTCTACTATTTAATAATAGCAGGAAGGAAAATGGATGCATATCTTACCCAAGAGCATTAGGGCTATGTGAAATGCAAACGACCACGAGCAAGATTTGAACTCGGGTCGCCGAGTCCGTTTTTTTACAACGATAACCATTTCACGGGGGGCATCTTTCAATGAATAAATGTTTCAACAACATACTATCGAATTGGAATATTAATTAATAACATCTTCAATATGATTCCCACCATTTCCACCAAAAGTCTGTCTTTTGTGATATTTATGTGAACTGGGTGTATCAACTCCATATAAAACTGTCTAAGCACCATACCCATTGTTGCAAATCCGATTTGTGGCCATCCTCTTGTGTCGAAGTGCAATAACATCTGCTATCTACTTCCAATATGACCATCCTTCACGTCTATTGAAAAGTAAGAATCCAATTAGTTTTTCGATCAACAATCTTATATCTAATTTGTGAAGCTAAAAAACAATATTGTTGTTTAGAGAGAGTGATATTTGCTGTGTCCAGATTTTAAAGACACACTTTAGATTATTACACTATTAAATCATTTAAATTAACGGTACAATTATTTCCAGGAAATACAGAACAAGATATTATAGAATTACCCAATGTCGAGCATAAAATATTAAGGAATAACCCAATGTTTAGGAAAGAATGTTGGAATAACCCAATATTGAGTAAAATTCCATAGAATAACCCAATGTTGAGGAAAATATTCTGGAATAACCCAATGTTGAGAAAAGGATTCTGGAATAATGACATGCTGAAGAAAATATTCTGGAATTACCTAATATTTAGGATAAGATTCTGGAAGAACCTAATGCTGAAGAAAACATTCTTGAATGACTGAATTTAGAGGAAAAGATTTTAGAATAACCACATGCTGAAGAAAAAATTCTTGAATAAATAACCCTATGTTGAGAAAAAAAATCTTGAATAACTCAATGCGGAAGAAAAAATTCTGGAATGACCGAATTTTGAGGAAAAGATTTTGGAATAACCACATGCTGAAAAAAAATTCTTGAATAAACCAATGTTGAGAAAAAAGATTCTTGAATAACCCAATGTTGAGAAAAAGATCTTAAATTAATTGATATAAAAAAATAATTGATACTCAATTGCCATGCTTTTGCATGTATTTATTAATTTCATCATCATCATCATCATATCGGGCAAGCAGCACGGATATCCATGACAATCTCTCGCCAACCTTCCCTATAAAGGTCAAATGAAAAACTTACTAATCTAATAGAAAGTGAAGATTATATTAATATTACTTTTTGACTATTTGCAATATCCAATAAATAATTTTTATTTGAATAAAGTTATCTGTTAAAATTTCATTATCATCATCGTGTCGCGCAAGCAGCACGGATATCCATGACAATCTCTCGCCAACCCTCCCTATCATTCATTGTCCTAGGGAGGTCCTCTGCGCAGCATCCAGCATCCTCGCATAGTTGTTCAATGTAGGTCCTTGCTGGGCTACCCACACTAGCATGTCCATGTGTTGGCTTCCAGAGGAGAACGTCGCTTATGAGCTCGTCCTTGCTTCTCCAGCAGTGTCCAGCGTGCCTAGTCCGTCAAACTCGGATGGTTTGTGAGATGGTGGGAAGGTGGTCATACAGCTGCTTCCTTGTGGGGTGTTGTTTCCACGACTTGTTCAAGACTGCACACAGCATTCTTGTGAAGCTCCCATCTAGCTTATTCTCAAGGCGCCTCGTTAGGGTGCAAGTGGTGCAGCCATACAGCAGTAGACAATGGGAACCTCTTCTCAGTGAGCTAATTCGATATTTTTTTCAGGTGTAGTAGATATTTTCTGGGACGGATTAACTTAAAAGTTTTTTGGGTTTTTTTACGTTAAGAGCTACGCACGAAGCGAAGCTCATGCGTGGACAGTGCAAAAGAAAATGCGTTATCTCATCGGTATGTTTATATGTGTCTATATGTTATGTGCCCATGTTGTGGCTAGACAAACAATAGTTCTTTTGTGATAGAGAGAGAGAGTGAGTGGACCAACATAGAGACATCAGAGAGAGAGACAGACAGACAGACAGACAGATATAGATAGTCGTTTAACTTACTTGGTTGTCTTCTTCTCTTTCTACTTCGGCCATGATGTGGTCGCCTAGTCTGGTTTCTCTTTGTTTCTTTGTATCTTCGTTCGTCTTCTAACTTATTGCTTCTTTCTACTTGTATGGCCGGTCTTCTAACTAGGAGCATTCGTAATTAATTAACAAGGCTTATTGCTTTGATCAAAGGTTTTATTAACTCATCGCGCGGAGTCACAACCGAAGTAGGACACGTCTGTCCCACCTGAGGTCTGGTTGTAAACTGATTAACTAACTAAATCTCACGCGACTTACGAGATTCTAACCGTCCAGTGACTTTCCATTCCGTGATATGAAAACACTGGCCCCTTAGAATTCTCCTACAGGGTGTTGCCAATAATCTATGCTGTCACATAGATTATGCAACACAGCCAAAGTTACGAACATATGAATAAAGAAAAAAAAACGGAAAATGTACACCATTCATTTCACAGATAAATACGTCTATAAGTATGGATTTTCTGAACATAGTAAAAATGATTTTATAAGCGACGTTTACAGTAGATTGCAGATAAAAATAGTATTTTATTAGATTTTAACAGATAATTTTATTCAAAAGAAAATGTTTTATTGGATATTGCAAATACTCAAAAAGTAATATTAACATAATCTTCACTTTCTCTTAGATTAGTAAGATTTTCATTTGACCTTTATAACAGTCTAGAAGCGGCTACCCGGTGTCGCCTAGGTAGAGAAGGGGGGGGGGTAAAAAGATAGTCTCGCAGATCCATTATTGTTGAATCACGAGTTCGATTCTCGCAGGAGGCCCCATTAAAATTCCTATGTGAAATAAACCTTGCCTTGATCCAGCCACTCTGAAAAGAAAAATGATATATACGGGTTGGATCCTCGCAGGAGGCCCCATTAAATCCCTATGTAAAAAAAGACCTTGCCTTGATCCAGACACTCTGAAAAGAAAAATTAATGTCTCCTATTTAAAATACTAAATGCAAAAAGAATCCATGCTGTTATCATTTAAATTTTATTTTTTTAATTATCTTTACGAATATAAATCAGATCGCTATTATTTTTGCTCAAAAACCAATCCCTGGTGATATTTAATGTGTATATATATTTACTTTGTCGTTAATTGTTTTATTTTCGAGGTGTCCTCCGGACACAAAGATACACACAACTGACCTTTTTATGTACTAGAAGTGGCTACCCGGCGTCGCCTGGGTAGAAGGAGGATTTTTTCAAAGTTAGTCTCGCAGATCCATTATTACACGGATTCAGTAATGAACACGGGGAACATATTTGTAAAAGATCATTCAGCAAATTAAAACTAATAATTTTGTATTTCATTATCTTCAAATGTATTAATGAAATGGTAGAAATAATATAGCAATAAAATGCGAGAGTGATGAGAAGAGCTAGCGTCCAAGTTGTTCTATTCTTCGGTTTTACATAAGTTTCAAATAAGTTTAACGAATACTTTTGTATTCAGACCTTTTAATCTTATTAAGTTGATTGGTTTGTTTGTCTGGTTTAATCGCATATCAACCCGTGTGGGTTATCTAATTCCAAATCTTGTTTTTGCTTATATATATATAATTTGTTTAAGAAGTAATTTTTATTAACTTCAAGTGTATAGATAAGTTGTTAGAAATAATTATTATTAATTTCAAGTGTATAAATAAGTTGTTAGAAATAATTTTTTTAATTTCAAGTGTATTAATAAATTGGTAGAAATAATTTTCATTAATTTCAAATGTGTATTAATAAATTGGTAGAAATAATTTTCATTAATTTCAAATGTATTAATAAATTGGTAGAAATAATTTTCATTAACTTCGTGTGTATTAATAAATTGGTAGAAATAATTTTCATTAATTTCATATGTATTAATAAATTGGTAGAAATAATTTTCATTAATTTCATGTGTATTAATAAATTGGTAGAAATAATTTTCATTAATTTCAAATGTGTATTAATAAATTGGTAGAAATAATTTTCATTAATTTCAAATGTGTATTAATAAATTGGTAGAAATAATTTTCATTAATTTCATATGTATTAATAAATTGGTAGAAATAATTTTCATTAACTTCGTGTGTATTAATAATTGGTAGAAATAATTTCATTAATTTCAAATGTGTATTAATAAATTGGTAGAAATAATTTTCATTAATTTCATATTAATAAATTGGTAGAAATAATTTTCATTAATTTCAAATGTGTATTAATAAATAGAAATAATTTCATTAATTTCATATGTATTAATAATTGGTAGAAATAATTTTCATTAATTTCAAATGTGTATAATAAATTGGTAGAAATAATTTTCATTAATTTCATGTGTATTATTAATAAATTGGTAGAAATAATTTTCATTAATTTCAAATGTGTATTAATAAATTGTTAGAAAATGCATTAATAAATTTATAGAAATAATTTTCTATAAGAAATAATTTTCCATAAGAATTTCTATAAGAGGGAAATACTTTTAATTATCTTCAAGCATATTATTAAATGTGTACTTCCAGACTGTTTTTCTTTATACACTCCTTATTCTCCTCATGTTTTCTTTATTCTACTTCTAACGACACCATTTCACTTGAACTATTATAGACTTGTGAATACTGACTCTCTTTACGAAGAAGACCAGCGCACTATCACCTTTATATCACACTTTCTCACATTTTATGCCCCATTAGATTAAATTTAGAAAATGTCGAGCCTAACTTTCCATTAGATGCTGGATTCATAAATAGCCTTTTCTCAAATACAGGGTGCGTCAGAAATACCTCATACATTTTAAACTATCACCTGCGTGGAGAAAATGAATTTAAGTGAGTGGTAATGGTAACACCATCTAGCAAATGTCGTACCATTTCTTTTAGATATGATCATGGCTTGGCCTAGTGTAATGTTTCGGGGTCAATTGAAAGGAGATTGTTGTAATAATAACAATTCTAACCTTATATTCTTACTGTCCAACTATTCCCTTGGCTGGATCTGGTTGACGAGCTCTGTTATTCTGGATCGGAGTAGCTGGGTATGTATGTGTCCGTTGGTGGATCTGTTGTTGGACTGGATGGTATTCTTGATGTTATTCGAGTCTGGAAATTACTTGGGAATCTACTGAGATATCTTTTCTCGTGCTGTTGATAGTTTTTAATAACAAACACAAGACGTTTTTGTTTTTTTCTGAGCTCATTTATTTTATCCCAAGTAAAAATGCCTTGGAGAACAGATACTCATCTTACGTCTGTTCTCTTCCTTCAAATGAAATTAAAATAAGCGTAAACTTTTTAAATACGTTCTTATTAAATCTAGTCAGTCTTTCTAATTTAATATAATATGAACAGAATCTGTGGATAAAAGACAGTATGATAATTTCATTATTACAATGTTTGACGTGTTTATTTAAGAGCTATTGCAAATAGTCCAATATGTAAAAAGCATAATAATTTTGATTTAACTCTCTCTCTCTCTCTCTCTCTCTCTCTCTCTCTCTCTCTCTCTCTCTCTCTCTCTTCTCTCTCTCTCTCTCTCTCTCATCTTTTTTCTTTTTTTCCTTCTTTTCGCCTTCATATTATGTTCAATTGAAACAAATTAGTGCTATAGCTTCCACGCGCTCATCCCTCTCTAAATATTTCCCCTACTCTCTTTCTTTCTTTCTTTCTTTCTTTCTTTCTTTCTCTCTATTATATTTTTCTGTGTAGCATGTCCTTTTTTCTTTTCTTTCTTTCTTTCTAATAAAAACGGAATTGTCCGTTATTTAGCTGAATTGACGACACCCATAAGTAATAAGAATTCGGCGGATAAGAAAATAACAGATAATCAGGATTTACATTTTTGAATTTCCTATTGGACGATTTGGACGGTCTGGTTTTTTTTATATTTAAAGGTGTTGCAAGATAATAACAGTCGTGCTTTTAATGAACACGAGTATTAATATATAGATTTTATTACATTAATACTTGCACCCGGGAGAGGCGTATATTTTTACTAGCTTCTATCAAATGGGTCAACATTAGTGTGACGATTCACATTCATCGCGCATGGCAGATTGTCGGCATTGGCAATTTCTATAATGATATTTGTATTTTTACGAATTCGGACAACTAAGGCAATCATTGCTTCATTTATTTCGATGATAATAACTTTCCCTTTTTTTTTCTTTTGGCCATCTTATGGCAGAGGCATTCAGTCTGGTGTTGGGGGGTTGCAGGTTCACATTGCCAAGTCACTGAGTCTAGGCATGTGCGATACTGCAGCTGTGACCACCAGCATTAACAGAAGCAAATAAGAAAACTGGCCACATTGAATATTAATGACTAAATAAAGTAGTTGTCAAAACCCAATGAATATTGCTGGCATTGGAAATCACCGTGAGTCACAACGGACTCAAGAAGTTTCCCATGACCAGCAAATGAAAAGAGAAAAAACTTGACAAAAATTCTTAAAGGAAACAATGTCATGTATTAGTAGCTAGAAGGGACTACCCGGCGTCGCCTGGATAGAGGGAGAAGTGAAAAAAAAGTTTACCTCGCATATCCATTACTACTGAATAGCGAGTTGGATCTTCATACTGGGGTTTTCACAGTCCCAAATCGATATAATGTCGTATACCCTTTTCTTACTTCTTACTTCTAGTCGTCTTCTCTTCTGGTCGGCTTTGCTATTCTGATCGTCTATCATCTTGGTCTGGTCTAGCGTATGGTGTTGACTTCTAAGGTCTGGTCTTCTATGGGGATTTCGGGTCTGGTTTCTGTTAGGGATTTCTCTTTATCAGAAGCTCTGTGTTATTGTTAGTTTTTAGGTAATAAACACAAGACTTCGATTTACGTTGATATTGCTTTATTTATAAATCCCCAAACCAGACGTCTGCGCAGATCCTTACATCTTGCTAGCTTGGCTTCTAACTCCTAACTGACTGACTGAGTTGCTTACTCCTTAAACCGGAACAGGGTCTTCTATGCCTTCCGGTTCTCACGATTTATCCCTGGAAGGCAAGGTGAGATTGAGGTCAAGCGCCGTCACTCACTCTCAAGGCCATCAGCTGCACTAATCGCCATTATGATTTCTACACTACCTTAAAAAAGTATTATGGTCTAATAACTATGTAACAAACGGACTCAAGAAGTTTCCCATGACCGGCAAATGAAAAGAGAAAAAACTTGACAAGTATTCTTAAAGGAAACAATGTCATGTATTAGTAGCTAGAAGGGGCTACCCGGCGTCGCCTGGATAGAGGGAGAAGAGAAAAAAAAGTTTACCTCGCATATCCATTAGTACTGAATAGCGAGTTGGATCTTCGCAGGATGAATCACTATGTAAAAAAAAAAAAACCTTCCGTTGATCAGAACTGGTGGGACGTCAGAAAAGAAAAGTGTACAGACACTTTGAAAAGAAAAATTAATGTCTCCTATTTAAAATATCAAATTTTTTTAAAAATCCATGCTGTTACTATTTAAATTCTATTGTTTAATTATCTTCACGAACATAAATCAATTCTTCCCTAGTTTTGCTCAAAAAGCAAGATCTGGTGATAGTAAATGTGTATAGTATATATATATTTACTTTATCGTTAATTCTTTTATTTTCGTAGTTTCATTCGGACATACATACATACATACATACATACATACCATCAGCCCTTTATATATGTACTAGAAGCGGCTACCCTGCATCGACAAACAAAAAACACTGGTGTATTGATTTGTTTACTTTTGAGGTTTACAAATCGTGAACATTTTTAAGTAGAATTTCAATGCTATTTTTATGTATATTTTAATCTTTAAATATCTTCGAATTTATATCAAATCTTTATCATTTTTGTACGAAAAGTAAGAAGCGGTAATATTTTATGTGTATATTCATATTTAATTTGTTGTTAATTGTTTTATTTTTGTATTTTCATCCGGACATACATACACCCATCCATCCATACATACACACTAACTGCCTTTTATATATATATATATATATATATATATATATATATATATATATATAGATCGATAGATAGATAGATAGATTAACGGAATTATAAGTCTAGAGAGCAGGGTACATCAGACTGTCAAACTACTATTTATTTTGATATTTTGGAGGGGTATTATTATTTTCTCTCTCTCTCTCTCTCTCTCTCTCTCTCTCTCTCTCTCTCTCTCTCTCTCTCTCTCTAGCGCGCGCGCTGTCTCCCCCTTCCCTCTCTTCTCCTTTCTCTCCCCCTTCTCTTATCTCTCTCTCTCGCTTTCTCTCGCACTCTTCTCTCTCTTCCTCTTTCAATCTCTCTCTTTCTCTTCTCTCACATTCTCTTTCGCTCTCTCTGTCTCTCTTCCCATTTTGTTTCTCTCTCTCTCTACTTCTCTCTCTTCCCCTCTCGCCCTATCTCCCCACTGTTTCTCTCTCTCTCTCTCTGGTTTATTTTGTCACTCTTCCCTCTCTCTCTCTCTCTCTCTCTCTCTCTCTCTCTCTCTCTCTCTCTCTCTCTCTCTCTCTTTTTCTTTCACTGTCTCTCTTCCCATTTTGTTTCTCTCTCTCTCTACTTCTCTCTCTTCCCCTCTCGCCCTATCTCCCCACTGTTTCTCTCTCTCTCTCTTTCACTTTCGCTTTTTTTCTACTCCCCTCTCTCTCTCTCTCCCTCTCTTTCTCTTTCTCTCTCTTTCTCTCTCTCTCTCTCTCTTTCTATTTCTCTCTCTCTCTCTCTCTCACTTACTTTCATCAGGCCTTTCTCTCCCTTCACTTCCTCCTCTCGTCTTTCTCTCTCTCTCTCTCACATTCTCTTTCTCTATCTCTATCTCTATCTCTATCTCTCTCTCTCTCTCTCTCTCTCTCTATATATATATATATATATTATATATATATATATATATATATCACTTTCTTTCCTCGCGCTTTCTCTCCTCTTCACTGTCCTCCTCCCTCTCCCTCTTTCTTTCTCTCCCTCTCCCTCTCTCTCTATCGATCTATGTCTTTCTCTCATTCCATTTGCCTTTCTCTCACTCCTTCACTCTCTCTCTCTCGCACGCGCACTCTCTCCCTCTCTCCCCCCTCCTCTCTCTCTCTCTCTCTCTCTCTCTCTCTCTCTCTCTCTCTCTCTCTCTCTCTCTCTTTTTGCATTACAAAGAATAAAACTAGAGTGAGAAAAGAAGATAGATTACATCCATGATTTCACAAATGCGTTCGTTATGTTCCTCCACACCAACCTCCCTGCTTGCCCTCGTCTCCTCAGAAGTCACCTTCCACCACTCGGTACTATTCAATATCACTGGAAAACGACAACAGATTCGACAGATAGTCTTATCTGACTATTCCCGTATCGTTGTACCGTTGGCATCTACGCAAAACGGCCGTCGAGATAAAGGATTTTAAATCTTCATAGCAAACACTAGATCGACCCCCGGGCTAATATAATAACCATGCCGCTTTTGTGATCAGCTATGTGTGTAGGTGTGTCGTCATGGGTTTCTAGGCTTCTTCGCTTGATAGCTCTTTTCTTCGGTCTCAAATCAATTCTAATGGCAGACAAAGTCGTAACTCTTTCTGATACTAAACGCCTTTTTTTTACCGGTTCCCATTCATTATCTTCAACAATTTGCTTAAACTATGCTCGATCCATTCAAGCCTGCAATATAACACCATTATTTATTTCTCATTTGTCTCGTTAAAAACACAGTAGTGTTCACTCTGAGATACACCGAAATAAATAAGCCGTTTTTCACAATGCTGAAACTGCTCTGTCAAATAATACTTACTAGAATATGTACACATACAATCACTTACAAGGCAAGTGTCTCTTATTTAAGCCTAACTAAGGGTGGTTTAGCTCAGTCGGTAGAGCGTCGAACTAGGAACGACAAGGTTCCTGGTTCGATACCGTCCCTCGCCAACTCAGCGTATGTGTAGCACAGGGATCTGTGCGGTAAAGTGAGCAGCTGACGGTAGGTGTAGCGCTATACCTCAGGCGCAAAACCTAGCTCCTTGGTCTAGCGCTAGTGAAAAGGGAATAGACTCTCTCGCTGTTTGGCTGATACCGACTTTAGGCCACCCCGACTACTCACAATGGCGTAAAGGCAATAGTAAGGCAAAATATTTCTCTTGTTTTAAGGAAGATACCGACTCATTTTTAGTAATAGATATGAAAGTGTGTCAGTGTGTCACATTTTTTCAGCTTTACTTCTAGAGGCCGACATATTATATCCCAATATATACCATTTTGGAATCAGGCCGACGATTCTATGAGCAAACTAAAAAAAAAAACTTTCCGTGAGGAATCTGGACAATTACTATCACTTAGAAGGCAAGTATCCCATAAAAGAAAAAAGCCTCACACTAAAAGGCAAGATCCAGGCGATATCCCGCACAGACTAATACGGATGCTGACTACGCAGATGATCAGGCACGAATACACCTACAACACCCGAATCCTTGCTGCATAGCATGGAGAATCCAACACTAAACAAAATGTGATTGAGAATAGAGGAAAGTGTGGATATAACAACACAGACAGCTGCATTCGATTGATATTTTGCCTCATTATTGGATAAAGCTTCTTCAAAACTTTATTGGCATAAGTAATGTACATTCTGTTCTCACCCATTTACCTTTTCAGTATAAAAGCATATATATATATATATATATATATATATATATATATATATATTAGGACACGTAAAGGCGAATTCATCTTAAAAGCGATGGAAAAAAATTCTAAAAAGAAAGTTAGGGTACCCTTATAATTAGATGTATAATCTAAAATAAATATTCTTTTTTTCGGTCAATCCTCATCAGAGAAATGCATTGAAAGCAGGTAATACGAAGGTTGGAATAGTTGAGAAAATTTCTTCTTTTTTTCCCCCTTTTTTCAATAAGAACGAGAAAAATAAGAGAAATTACGAACTATTCTAACCTTCGTATTACCTGCTTTCAATGCATTTCTCTCATGAGGATTGACCGAAAAAAGAATATTTATTTTAGATTATAAATCTAATTATAAGGGTACCCTAACTTTCTTTTTAGAAATGTTTTCCATCGCTTTGAAGATGAATTCGCTTTTACGTGTCCTAATAAAATTTTGTACTGCCAAGAAACTTTTCATATATTAAAATTCCTTTATACTCCACTCCCACCAAATAGGAAAAGAGTAGTTAAATACTTATGTATATATATATACACACAAATGTAAGAATTCATATATATATAGGGTCATCCACAGACACGAGTTTCGACTTATCAAGTCTCCTCAGTGTGGCTAGACATTTTGTAAACTACCTACAGCCGGAATTGAAATCCGATCGGTTGGGTGTCAGTCCGGCACCGTAACCATTAGGCTGTCTTCACTTACAGAATGGGAAGGGGATTTTAACTGTTTTAATACACACATCGCTTTGCGTGTAAAGGCCGTCACAAAGTGATATATAATCCAAAAGTCCAGAGAAGAAATCTTCCTTACGACATAGGAGTTTTTTTAAACAACCTGTCGCAGGTTGTGTGCTCTTATTGTTAGAGTCACAGAGCAAATTTATAAGTAAAGAAATAACAAAAGACTTAGAGATTTTTCATTATAGCCTATTTCGGGGAGCTTAGACAAAGTGTCTAATTCTTCCAGCTCATCATTCGCATCTGATGAGCTGGGAGAATTAGACACTTTGTCTAAGCTCCCCGAAATAGGCTATAATGCAAAATCTATAAGTTTTTGTTATTTCTTTACTTATATATATATATATATATATATATATATATATATATATATATATATATATATCCAGTATCCACACAGAGTCGGTCAATGTAGGTCTTTGTTAAGCAGCTTACACTGGCGTGCCCATGTGCAGGTTGCCGACAACCCGACCATGTATATATATATATTTATAGGTTTAAATTGGAAAAAAATGTACCAATCAAGAATGAATAAAACAAACAACCAACCATCCAACCATCCAACCAACCAACCAACCAACCAATCAATTTGGTGGACCTGCAATAAAATGGAGAAATATAATTGTTAAAAAAAAAAATTCTTACGTATATTTCACGAATTTCCTGTCAACCAATGTGACAATTCACGAGTAATTTGAATAAAAAGTTTATTTTCAAAATTTCTAGCGGTTTTTGTTTTTCAAACATTTGTTTAGTGGAGGGGAATAAAATTAAGTTGTTGGACCCGGGCATCATAAAACCTCTCCAAGTCACTGAATAAACCTCTATTCAAGCCTAGAGCACTCTGTTTGTTTTGCCGCTGTGGGGAATATCTTCAAAATCAATATTTTTGCGAGATTAAAATAATTTTTGATATAGACCAATAATAAACAATGCAGAATTTACATGCGTGAAGAAAATTCTGAAGAAAAAATTCCGAAAAATATTTCTGGAGAAAAAATTATATTTTCTCCCCTGTTTATTGAAGGAACCTCATATTAATATTTATATCTTCCTCTAAGGCCGGTGTAGCTCAGTCGATAGAGCGTCCGACAAGGAATCACCGGCCCTCGCCAACTCAGTGTATGAGTAGCACAGGAATCTGTGCGGTAAAGTGAAGAGCTGGTGGTAGGTGTGTCGTTCCACCTCAGACGCCAAAAACAAACTCCTTGGTCTAGCGCTAATAATCAGCTAGTCTAGTTTCATATTGGTCAAGATTCCCAGCTACTATGTTAGTAAGTATATAATGCGTCTATCGATCAGTAGGATTACATGTGTAAATTTTATAAGGAGCACCCGGTGAGAATCAAACTCACAATTAATAATCAGTTAGTCTAGTTTCATATTAGTCAAGATTCCCAGCTACTATGCTAGTTGATATATAATATGTCTACCGATCAGTAGGATTACATGTGTAAATTTGATATGGGGCACACGTTGAGAATCAAACTCACTAGTAATTATCTACTATGCTAATAGGTATGTAATAGTCTACCGATCAGTAGGACTACATCTGTACATTTAATATGGGGCACTCATTGAGAATCAAATTCACTAGTAACAGCTAGTCTAGTTTCATAGTAGTCAAGATGCCCAGCTACTATGCTAGTTGGTATGTTTGTATATGATTTGGGGTGCCCGGTGAGAATCAAGCTCACTAGTAATAATCAGCAAGTCGAGTTTCATAGAAGTTAATATGCCGAGCTACTATGGGGAATTGTGGGGATTTAAATAAAATAAAATAAAATTTAAATTATATAAATAAATAAAAAGTTTCGAGCGTCTGGACTCTGGTGTCCAGAGTTAACGGTCTAAGGAATAAAGTCTCCATCTATACTTCGTAACAGTTGATTTTTTTTTATTTCTCTTCATCTCTTCATTTCATATTCCCCATAGCACCCAGTGAGAATCAAGCTCACTAGTAATTATCTGCTACCTAGTTTGATAACTATCATAGTTGTCAAGGAAACAAAAAAAAAGATTATCAAAAATACTTTCTTTTTTTTTTTTTCGTTTTCACCTACCCTGTCTTCACTCTTTCCCACAACTTATGGTTGGTTTTCTGAGCTGTTCGAATTTTATGGATGCCTAGAGGGGTCAACATTTACACATTTACCGAAAGAAAATGTGATTCGTTATAAGCGATTGAATTCCATGACAATAAAATGTCAAAAGTTCCGAAATTTAGCCACACAGAATTGACGTTTTGTTTCGGTCTAAAACATTCGGCCGGAAACTTTTTTTCTCTACGTTGACATATAGATTAGCGTGTCTTTCCACTTAAGCTAAAAAATTGAGCGTTGTATGTTGTTGGGAGTGTCGATACTGCAGCGTAGCGTTGAAAGAATTCGCTTTCAGAACGAAATAGCGAATCTTCTTTCACAAGAGACTGATTGAATGAAATCAAAATTTCATGTAAATAGAATCTATCTTTTGTAAATGCTTTTATCTCTCGGTGAATACACTTGTATTCACTTTATGTATCTACCTACCTATCTCTGTTGGATAAGTCAGTGTAGGGTAATGTTTAGTAGGTTACGACAGGAGATCATTATCCTTACAGAGAGCCTCACGATTATTCTTACTTCATAGACATCATTATAACTACAAAAGACTATGTTTATTCATATATATATATATATATATATATATATATTATTATAATGGAGATTGTGTGTTTTTGTGTCTGTAACCGAAACTATATTACTTCTCAAGTCACAATTCCCTTCATTATTGACATCACATTCTCCATGATTTTATTTATATTTAAACCTCAATTATTAATAAAATTACTTCACCTTTTTATTAGTGTTGTCCATATCTACATACAAATAACATGCAATTGTATTTATATATACAAAAATAGCGGTTTACAGTGTGAATGGGAAGGCTAATTTGCATATTGATATTAAAAATGTGATTTTATTAAATATGTGCTTAGTATTATTGATTTCTAATTGTTTGGTTTTATTTTAATGAATATAAGCAAAAAGCTCTTCAATGAATCTTAAATGAAATCCATTAACGAGAAAAAATAACTGTCATTTTATTCTTTATTTCCTAATTTAACTAAATAGTTAAATAAGTAAAATTCAGCAATGAAAGACGGGAGTGATGGAAGAGTAAGTTTCATTTCTATTTTTCTATTATACCCCCACTCTGTTACATATGTTTTTATATGCCTTTTTATTAGACTTTCTAATTTAATACGATATTTCATTACATTAAATCTTAAATACTTGCACCCGGAGGGTGCATATATTTGCTAGTATATATAATATAGAATGAATAAAGAATAATTGAGAAAAGTATTGGCATGAAAAGGTGCTCAATGCTAATAAAGCAGAGCAGATTTACAATCAATAATAATGATATTATGGATATTATAAACTCATAACTATAAGTTTCATGCTTACGCAATCTTCAGATGAGTCAACCATTGGACTCATGAAACTTATAGTTATGATTTAATATCCATAATATTAGTATTATTGATTGTATATATATATATATATATATATATATATATATCATGTCGCGCAAGTAGCACGGATATCCATGACAATCTCTCGCCAACCTTGCCTATCATTCATTGCCTCTGGGAGGTCTTCTGCGCAGCATCTAGCATCTTCACATAGTTTGTCAATGTAGGTCCATGCTGGGCGGCCAACACGAACATGTCTATGTGTTGGCTTCCACAGGAGAACGTCGCTTATGAGCTCGTCCTTGCTTCTCCAGCAGTGTCCTGCATGACTAGTCCGTCTTAATCGTCAGTCCGGGGTGAACAATTAATTTATACATATTTACTGGGATATGTTTTTACAATCGCCAGAGAACTCAAATCTGTAAACAGCGGACAGGCGAGTAACGGCTTACGCCAAACAGTGAAATTTCAATTAATGTTCCCCCACAGTGCTCTACCATGGGAGTGGGAAGCATATATATCAGACATCAACAGACACGTGTTTCGAAGTTTACTTCTCATGTATATATATATATATATATATATATATATATATATATATATATATATATAAGTAAAGAAATGAAAAAGACTTAGAGAAATAGCATTATAGTCTATTTCAGGGAGCTTAGTCTAAATCTCCCGACTCATCAGATGCGTCGGGAGATTTACACTATTTGTCTAAGCTCCCTGAAATAGACAATAATGCTAAATCTCTAAGTCTTTTGTTATTTCTTTACTCATATATTTGCTCTGTGACTCTAACATTAAGAGCACACATTGAGCTCTCAAACTGCGACTTGGTTTTGTTTAAATAAAACTCTTGTGTCGTAAGGAAGATTTCTTCTCTGGACTTTTGGATTATATATATATAAGGTTCTTGGTTCGATACCGGCCCTCGCCAACTCAGCGTATGAGTAGCACAGAAATCTGTGCGGTAAAGTGAGGAGCTGATGGTAGGTGTGGCGCCCCACCTCAGATGCTAAAATAATCTCCTTGGTCTAGCGCTTGTGAAAAGGGAATAGACTCACTCTCTGTCTGACCGATACCGACATTAGGCCGCCCCGATGACTTTACTTACTCTAGCAATTATGCGTGTGGTTTTCAACCGGGACCCACATGGACCCCTGGGAGTTCATATAAAAAATACCGAATTAGGAGTCCACGGTGATATCTTAGTGGCATATAGAGCAATCTACTTCAGCATAATTCTTCTGTTAGTATATGAGAGATTTATGGATTATCAAGAACCCAGATATGATTTTGTTTGTTTGTTTGTTTGGTTTGTTTTACGGCATATCAACCCCAGTGGGTTATTTAATGCCGATAAAGTTTTGAAATAAATTAATTCTTAATGGATAATACAATTTTGTTTATCAACTAATGTTTTTCTATTTAACCCATAGATGGGACCCTAACAGGTACTACCACACCGGGTCAGAGTGGACCAGGGAGCAATGGTGATGAAGGGGTGCTCCACATTTCCCAAACCTTTAAAACTGGAACCTCACCATCAGATAGAGTTTAACTTCATTCCCAGGACATGTAAACCCTCAGCCACCGCCTTCTAGCATACATATGATAAAAAGTGTTGGGGCTTGCCATAAGGGCAATAGGGTTGGGGAAATCATATAGGTGCTAGGGCTTGACGTGACCAGCCGATTGATCTGAGGGGGCCTCTCCGACCGTCCGTCTAGCCTAAGTAAGGTTCCAAGTGGAGTGTTACATGACATGGACTGCTCCATCCACCAAGACTCCGTCCTTAAGCATCACGGGTCGCCACCCACGGCCAACAGGTGGCCCCATTTGGGGCAATCTTACCCCTCTGCAAAGGTGCAGTCGGTGCATTCTAACGCCCCAGCCGACAGGGCTGCCAGATATGAAATGCTAGAAGAATCAGAATTTTCATATTTGCATTTCACCTTGGACGATTTGGACGGTCTCATTTTTAACCAGAGGGTGATGCAAGATGATAACGGACGGAAGATTAAGGAACGAACGTATTATAAAATATATTAGATTAGAAAGACTAATGAAATTGAATAAGAACGCATATAAATAGATTACATTTATCTTAATTATATTTCAATTGTTTTCTATATAAAATTATTCAAACTTCAATGGAGAAAAAAAAATGAGTTTGCAAAAATGTTTTTTTTTAAATTGAGTTTTAAAAAGAATTGAGTACCCATTATGAATGAATAAAACAAAAACATATTCGGCATAAAATGACTCAACAAGGGTTGACTTGCCGTAAAACCCAAACAACCAATCTATTTTTTTTTAAATGGAGGTATATTTAACCCTTTTGTTGCTGATTCTTTAATATACGGCACATCCATGGCATATCCTCTTATTATAATGGAGATTATATGTCTGTCTGTCTGTAACCAAAACTATGTCATCACAACTCCCTTATTTATTTAATTTCATCAGCAGCAGCAGCAATAGCAGGTCGTGCTGGTAGCACGGATATCCACGACTCTCTCAGTCATTACCCCTGGGAGGTCCTCCACGCAGCATCCAGAATCAACACAGAGCTGATTGATTGGTGAAAAAAATATAATGAAATTGTGACTTATTTCAAGAAAATCAGTATACCACTCAAAAATACAATTGCATGTGCTAATGATGGGGCACTATCTATCACTTGCAAATACAAAGGTTTTATTACACTCTTGTAAAAAGGTTGTCCCCGAAGTATTTTGCATACACCGTGTAATACACCCTCAACACTTAGTTGCAAAGTAATTGGACGGATGACTTGCCTGATGCCCTTAGTGTGGTGATAAAAATGGTTAACCATATCCATATATTAATACACGTGTTTCTTAATTATCATCTGGCATAACCCTCTGGTTAGAAATGAGACCGTCCATATAGACCAAGATGAAATACAACAATGTAAATCCTGATTATCCGGTGTTGCTTATCCGTCGAATTTTTATTTATTTTGAGTTTTGTCATCTCAGCTAAATTATGGACAAATCCGATTTTATTATAGAGAGTGAAAGGGTAGAAGAAGGACATGCTACTCAGAAAAACATAATAAGAAATAAAGAAACAAAAAAACAAAGAAAGAGAGTAGGGGAAATATATAGAGATATAACGCGGAGGCGATAATGTTAATCTGTTTCAATCGAACATAATGAAAAGATAAAATAAAAGAAAAAAATATTGAGAGAGTGTTAAATCAAGATTATTATACGTTTTACATATTGAACTATTTAGCAATAGCTCTTAAGTAAATATATCAAACGTCGAAATAATTGAATTATCACACTGTGGCATATCCACAGGTCCTGCTAGTTGAAGTAAATTCTCTTAAAGATCGCCTCTTTTGTGAATTCTGCAGAGAAAATGGAGAAGAGTTTGAACACATTGTAATTGCATAGTGGGGTTAGGTGATAATCAAAGGTGAATTGTCTTCATCGTTTTACTGAACTTTGGGACTCTATTGTCTTATTTCTGGCAAACGCCCAACGTGGAGAACAACTACTTGCAACTAAATGTGACATATTTTACTTATCTGATATATTCGGAAAAAAAAATCAATCTTATCTTATTATAATGGAGATTGTGTGTTTTTCTGTCTGTAAGTAACCGAAACTATATTACTACTCAATTCACAATTCCATTGTGTATTTACGTCATATTCTCCATAATCTTATTTTTATTTAAACCTCCAATATTAATACAATTATTTTACATTGACCATACTGTTGACCATATTATAATGGAGATTGTGTGTTTTTCTGTCTGTAACCGAAACTATATTCCTACTCAAGTCACAATTCTCTTAGTTATTGACATCACATTCTCCATGATTTTATTTTTATCTAAACATCAATTATTAATAAAATTGTCTTACATTATTAATACTGTTAACTATGTCTCCATACTGAAAACATGCAATTATATTTATATATACAACAAAATAGCGCTTTACAGTGTGAACGGGAAGGCTAATTTGCATATTAATATTAAAAAATCGAATTTAATAAATATGTGCTTAGTATTATTGATTTCTAACTGTTTGGTTTTATTTTAATGAATATAATAAAAAGTCTCTTCAATAAATCTTAAATGAAATTCATTAACAAGATAAAATAACTGTCATTTTATTCTTTACTTCCTCTTATAACTAAATACTTAAATTAGAAAAAATAACAATGAAAGACGAGAGTGATGGAAGAGTAAGTTTCAGTTGCTCTATTTTTTATTATACTCCCTCTGTTTCAAATTTTTATCATACCCCCCTCTGTTTCAAATCTTTTTATCTGTATTCTTATTTAGTTTTATTAGCCTTTCTAATTTAATACAATATTTTATTACATTAAAACTTAAATACTTGCACCCGGAGGGTGCATATATTTGCTAGTACTAATAAAATACAATTGTATATACAATTTATATATACAACAAAATAGCGGTTTACAGAGTGAAGGGAAAAACTAATTTGCATATTGATATCAAAAATTTGATTATAATAGATATGTGCTTAGTATTATTGATTTCTAATTGTTTGGTTGTATCTTAATGAATAAGAGCAAAAATCTATTTAAAAAATTTAGCAATGAAAAACCACAGTGATGGAAAAGTAAGTCTCAGCGTTTGTTTGTTTTTTAAATTATATCTCCCTCTGTTTCAAATCTTTTTATCTGCATTCTTATTTAGTTTCATTAGCCTTTCTAATTTGATATAATATTTTATAACTTAAATATGTGCATCCAGAGGGTGTATATATTTACTAGTCTTATTATAATGGAGATTGTGTGTTTGTCTGTCAGTAACCGAAACTAAATCACTATTCAAGTCATAATTCCCTTAGTTATTGACGTCACATTTACCATGAATTTATTTTTATTTAAACCTCAATTATTGATAAAATTGTTATACCTTATTAATACTGTTGACCATATCTACCTACTAATAGCATGTAATTGTATTTATATATACAACAAAATAGCGGTTTACAGTGTGAACGAGAAGGCTAATTTGCATATTGATATTTAAAATTTGAGAAAAGATCTCGGGGATACATATTAAAAGAGATCCATAAACAAGACGAAAGAACTGTAATTTTATTAAATACTTCATAATCTAACTAAATAGATAAATTAGTAAAAATGAAAGACAGGAGTGAAAGAAAATGATAGAAGAGTTAAATCTAAAGCTGTTCTATTTTTCGATTACACCCCTCAGTTTATCATTTTCTAAATAGTTTATAATTTGATACAATATTTTATAACATCAAAACCTAAATACTTGCACCCGAAGGGT
The DNA here is from genome assembly GCA_023376005.1 of Doryteuthis pealeii. Taxonomy (NCBI): domain Eukaryota; kingdom Metazoa; phylum Mollusca; class Cephalopoda; order Myopsida; family Loliginidae; genus Doryteuthis; species Doryteuthis pealeii. Next base: position 24,732,106 of record CM042139.1, on the reverse strand, counting down.
GCATATATTTGCTAGTTATCATAATGGAGATTGTGTGCCTGTATGTCTGAAACAGAAACTATGTCACCTCAAACATCACGATTCCCTTAGTTATTTACGTTATATTCTCAATGATTATTAAGTTTTGTAAAGTAAAGTCGTCGGGGCGGCCTAATGTCGGTATCAGCCAGACAGCTAGGGGGTCTATCCCCTTTTCACTAGCGCTAGACCAAGGAGATTGTTTTGGGGTTTTTTTTGCGTCTGAGGTGGAGCGCTACACCTACCATCAGCTACTCACTTTACCGCACAGATCCCTGTGCTACTCATACGCTGAGTTGGCGAGGGTCGGTATCGAACCATGAACCTTGCGATTCCTAGCCGAACGCTCTACCGACTGAGCTAAACCGGCCCTTAAAATAATCATTAATTTATCTTAATTAGCATCTTATCTATTACCAATGTCTCTATTAAGGTCTAACTGAGATAGATTTGCCTAAAAACAGTCTATATTATATATCTGTTCAAAATCCTGCAATGTGTGTTATATATCATTAAGATATAAATGTTTACATAGTATATAGTGTGAATAATTTGCATACCGGTTTTAACAAAACCGGGTTTAATAAATAATTACTTGGTGTCATTGATTTCTAATATTTTTTCTTTTTACTTGCGGGACCTGTGGATTTTCCACAGTATGATAATTTAATTATTACAACGTTTGATATGTTTACTTAAGAGCTATTGCTAAATCGTTCAATATTTAAAATGTATAATAATAATCTTGATTTAACTCTCTCCCACTCTTTCTTAGATTTAACTCTCTCTCTCTCTCTCTCTCTCTCTCTCTCTCTCTCTCTCTCTCTCTCTCTCTTTGTAAAAGGGTTGTAAAATATTCACATTGATTTACCCCTTTAAAAATCTGGAGAGAGGCGTTTACAATAACTACATTAATTTGCGGACAAAAAATGACAAAAACACGACTCGGAAAATATCTAAGTTGGGTCGGAAATTCGCCTGACGCTTCTACGATAAAACATAGCGTAAATTAAAATATATTCTGTAATTCACAATTTCAATATTACAAATAAAACAAACGTAGTTTGTTTTGTTTTTTGTTTTTGTTTTGTTTTTTTTTTTTTTTTTTTTTTTTCAATTCTTTTTAATTTTATGTTGGGCATTTAAGCGACGCTAGCCCATATGGAATATTTCATTTTTAAGATTGGGTGAAATAAAATGGGAAAAATGAGAAATCTGCGATTAAGCGACACCAGATAATCTGGATTTACTTTTTTTGCATTGGATCTTGAACAATTTGGACGGTCACATATTTAACCAAAGGATGTTGTTGCAGGATGATAACGGACGGAAGATTTAGGAACATGCGTATTAGTATATAGATTCTGAAACGTATTAAAAGCAATCCTATGTATAATTTTATATTGAAATCAATTAGAATAAAGTAAAAATAAGTGTAATCTACATTGGTTCTTTGATGGGCCGGGTTAGCTCAGTCGGTAGAGCGTTCGGCTAGAACCCCCCCCCCGCCAACTCAGCGTTTGACTAGCACAGGGATCTGTGCGATAAAGTAAGGAGTGGCGCTCCAGCTCAGACACCAGAACAATCTCCTTGTCTAGCACTAGTGAAAGGGGGATAGACTCCCTCGCTGATTGGCTGGTACCGACTTTAGGCCATCCCGACGACTTTACTTTTTACTTTTTACATCGATCTTTCTAACTCAATATTTAATACGTTGAAATTTAAATACTTGTGTCCGGGGGGCGTTTTTTTTTTTAATTTGTTTTTTTGTTGTTGTTTTTTTTTTAGTTTTTTTGTTTTTTGCTAGTTTACTTAATAAACAGTTCTAAGGGAAACATTCTGATCTCATATCCAGTAAGAAAGAAAGTAAAAGAACAGAAGAGAGAAAGATATACAGGTGACTGATTCCTATAGTAAAAATCATTGTCCAATGTATTCCTATGGTAAAAATCATTGGCCAATGTATTCCTATAGTAAAAGTCATTGGCCAATGTATTCCCATAGTAAAAATCATTGGCCAATGTATTCCTATAGTAAAAACCACTGGACACTACATTTTTCTAATACAAATCATTAATCAATACATTCTTGTAGTAAAAATAATCTCCAATGCATCTTGATAGTAAAGTCCTCAACAAAGCTCTTCTATAATGAAAATCATCGGTCAATGCGTTCATATAGTAAAAATCATAGGTCTATAGCTAGAGAGAGAGAGAGAGAGGGAGAGAGAGAGAGAGAGAGAGAGAGAGAGAGAGAGAGAGAGAGAGAGAGTGTGTGAGGAATAAAAAAATGGAAGATAACTTTTGTTAGTACTATTAACTAACCCTAACCTTATATCTTTTCTTCCATTTATCTTTTGAACATATATATATATATATATATATATATATATATATATATATATATATATATATATATAAGAGTCATACTTATCCTGATGATCCGTTAGGAGAAACCTAGGTAGATATTCTCTGATTCATTAGGCTTATTCTATTATCTATTAGCTCTACTTTATGTATTGAACACTTTAGTATATATAACTTAGTCAACTCTCACAGTATTTTTTTCTTTTGGCCATTTTTATAGTACCATCTGATTTTTGTCAGGAGGTGCAGATGATTTGATTTATATTTTTTAATATTTTTTCTCCAGGCAAAATTTTGTACTATGTAATTTTCAAATTATAATGCCGGAAGATTTTTTATACTATTGGAGTTTAGAAATAAAAATTATATATATATATATATATATATATATATATATATATATATATATATATGTGTGTGTGTGTGTGTGTGTGTGTGTGTGTGTGTGTGTGTGTGTGTGTGTTCGTGTGTGTGTGTTATTTGTATTATTCGGACTATTGTACTCATCTTCATTGTTATCTGTACAACGTTTCGGCTGATGTGCCCTCCGGCCTTCTTCATGTATTTCTTGTCGGACTCGGGAACCTTCTTGGACTCGGGAACCATCCCGGACTCGGGAACCATCCCGGAATCGGGAACCTTCTTTTTGAACTCGGGAACCTTCTTGTCGTAATCGGGAACCTTCTTGTCCGAATAATACAAATAATACTAATCATCATGCCTCATCTAAAAAATTCAGAGAAATAATTGTGAAATTGTTCCTCTACATTCCACAGGGGTTTAAATTTCTTGAATTAATCTTTATATTATATAATCGTGGAAATTACCTTAAAATTTGGGATGACGTGTGAAAGGCTGACCTATTGGCTTCTGATTGGTCGAGGAGTGTCAACAGGGCGTAGGATGAAAAGGAGATAGTGAGAGGATAGATTTTCTCCTGGGTTTTTGGAGAAGACACCCATAATAGCAGAGACCCAATCAGATCCAGTCCAGAGATAAGTTGAACAGTATAAGATAAGTATCCCAAGATACTTATCCATCCCATCCCAAGAACTGCCATCCCAAGTACATCCCAAGAAGATCCCCAGTAATTTCCAGACTCAAAAAAAACAAACAGAGAAAATGACAGCCCAACAACAGATCCAGAATACCAGTAACTCTGTTCTAGAATAGCAGAGAGCCAACCAGATCCAATCCAGAGATAAGTAGAACAGCATAAGATAAGTATATAAACTACACACTCTTTAAATTAAGCACCACATCACATATAGACATTTACCTACTATTTCATTTCTTTTAATCGAAACTGCAGTGTTACATTGACTAAGTTTAGCTTAGTACAGTGCTGGTATTTTTATGCGCTGGCACTTTTTATTATGGAAGTGGAGGAGAAAAATAAGACAAGAAAGAAAGAAAGAGAGAGAGAAAGGGTAGTGTAAAGATAGAGAGAGGGGAAGCGATAACGCTAATCTTTTTCAATCGAACATAATGAAAAGATATAAGATGGAAAGAAAGAACAAAAGTGCGAGAGCGTTAAATCCAGATTATTATACTTTTTTGCATATTGAACTATTTAGCAATAGCTCTTAAGTCAACATATCAAACGTTAATAATCAAATTATCATAGTGTATTATATCCGCTAGAAATATTTTATTATATCAAAACCTAGGCCGGGGGGGGCACATATTTTTGCTAGTAAGAGTAAAAGATATCGGGCGAGATTGAATGAATTTTAAAAGGTCTGAAAACTTTTAGTAATATAAACTTTTGTTTTACATGACCAGACTTTATCAAAAGGGTTAATATAAGATGAAGATTAGCCTAATCCTTTGAAAAGGATAATCTTAGCTTATAAGTTATCCATTGATAACCAAAGCTCCTTCATGAAGCAATGAAATTAAATTTTCAACTATACAAATCAAGAATTAATCAAAATCCAAAGACTTTCACCGTCGTCACCCGACCGAAATCATTTCCCTTGTCTCCTTCAACATTTTCCATCTCAAATCCCCCCACGCCCCCAAAGGCATTCATTCTTGTATAAAATCCAGTTACATTGGAATTTACTCTGTCTTGAGTCGGTCAATGACTTTTCTATTCTTATGATGAGAAGTCGAAGAAGGAAAAGAAAATAGGCAATAAGCTACTTATCCGTTTTCTCATTTCTCTTGTCTTCCTGCGATAAAGTCTGACCAAAATAACAATGAGAAGAAACTTCATTCCGGTGTCAATATTTCGCGCCTAAAATTCGATTTTCAACTATTTTGACTAATGAAATTACTCCCGCTAAAAATATTTTCGAAGTAGCTTCCGTGACAACTTCGGCAGTCCTGTCGGCTGTGTCTTTAGAACGCACCAACTGCACCCCTGCACCTCTGCACAGGGGTAAGAACCCCTCCCCAATGGGGCGACCCGTGATGCGTAAGGACGGAATCCTGGCTGCAATTTCCACATAGGTGTGCAGGATATATATATATATATATAATATATATATATATATATATATATATATATATAGATAGATAGATAGATAGAGGGAGAGAGAGAGAGAGAGAGACAAACAGATTGATAGATAGATAGATAGATAGATAGATAAAAGGATAAGAAAACACACAATGCTGTTAAAATGAAAATATTTTATATCATATTCATAGCTAATATTGAACAAGTGCAGGATATATATATATATATATATATATATATATATATATAGATAGATAGATAGATAGATAGATAGATAGATAGATAGATAAAAGGATATGAAAACACACAATTCTGTTAAAATGACAATATTTTATATCATATTCATAGCTAATATTGAACAATATTTTGATTTATAAAAAATCATGTTTTTTACTCCGGACTCATCGAGAGAGAAGCAGAAAATAATTTGAATTCAAAACGAAAACATTGATGTTCCAAAAAGCGTACAAGTCATGCGATCGTTTCGTCATTAGCACATCAGCTACGCGTTTCTCGGTCAGCGACATAATGTATATCTTAGTGTAACAGTTTTTGAAAGAAGACATATTTCAAATTCAAAAATAGACAAATTTTGCTTTTCAAATAGGAAGAGTTTTAACCCTTTCATGGTCAGCCTGCAACAGATTGTTCAATATTAGCTATGAATATGATATAAAAAAATTTTTTTAACAGCATTGTCTGTTTTTATATCCTTTTATCTATACTTATACCGTCGGATTCATTTCCTTACACACACACATATATATATATATATATATATATATATATATATATATATATATCTTATTATAATGGAGATTGTGTGTTTTTCTGTCTGTAACCGAAACTATATTCCTACTCAAGTCACAATTCTCTTAGTTATTGACATCACATTCTCCATGATTTTATTTTTATCTAAACCTCAATTATTAATAAAATTGTCTTACATTATTAATACTGTTAACTATGTCTACATACTGACAATATGCAATTGTATTTATATATACAACAAAATAGCGCTTTACAGTGTGAACGGGAAGGCTAATTTGCATATTAATATTAAAAAATCGAATTTAATAAATATGTGCTTAGTATTATTGATTTCTAACTGTTTGGTTTTATTTTAATGAATATAGTAAAAAGTCTCTTCAATAAATCTTAAATGAAATTCATTAACAAGATAAAATAACTGTCATTTTATTCTTTACTTCCTTTTATAACTAAATACTTAAATTAGAATAAAATAACAATGAAAGACGAGAGTGATGGAAGAGTAAGTTTCAGTTGTTCTATTTTTTATTATACTCCCTCTGTTTCAAATCTTTTATCATACCCCCCTCTGTTTCAAATCTTTTTATCTGTATTCTTATTTAGTTTTATTAGCCTTTCTAATTTAATACAATATTTTATTACATTAAAACTTAAATACTTGCACCCGGAGAGTGCATATATTTGCTAGTATATATATATATATATATATATATATATATATATATATATATATATATATATATTACTCTACATGTAGGTATGGGCCTTTCTGTAAGAGTTTCAATACGTAAAGTCATAGTGTATATGTATTTATCTGCACCTACATGAATGTGTGTGTATATTATTAAAGTGTTAGCTTTAATACCATACATACGCGTAACTTCTGCTGTTTCAACCAAAACCGGTGGCCGATTTCCTTTTTTTTAAATCAAACACAACACGGGGCTGAGGAGAAGTCGGTTAGCTACTGAGATTGGACAGCTTCTGACTGGTATTACCACATAACTACAAATAAATAAAAACATAACACCGAAAACCTGTTTAGTATCTATATATTAATACTCGTGTTCCTTAATTGTACCATTATCATCTTGCAAAACCCTGTAATTAAAAATGAGACTGTCGAAATCGTCCAAGATTAAATTCAAAAGTGTAAATCCTGATTATATGGTGTTGCTTATCCGCCGAATTCGTATTTCGTATTTCGTATTATTGTCATCACCTCAGCTAAATTATGGATCATTCTGTTTTTATTATAACGAAAGAACCGAAAGAAAAAGGACATGCTACCCAGAAAAAAATAAGAAGAAACAAAGTTAGATATAGAGAGGGGTGAATGCGTGTAAGTGATAACGCTAATCTGTTTCAATCGAACGTAATGAAAAGATCAAAAGAAGGAAATAAAGAAAAGAGAGAGAGAGAGAGTGTGTTAAATAAAGATTATTATACTTATTACATATTGAACTATTTATCAATAGCTCTTAAGTGAACATATGAAACGTTGTAATAATTAAATTACCATACTGTGGTATATCCACAGGTCCTTCTAGTGAATATCAATACTCATGTCCTTAATTATCATCTTGCAACATCCTCTTGGTAAAAATGAGACCATCCAAATCTTCCAAGATGAAATGCAAAAATGTAAATCCTTATTATATGGTGTTGCTTATCCGGTGAATCTTATTTCTTATATGTGTATTCACCTCAGCTAAATAATGAAGCATTCCATTTGTACTATAAAGAAAGAAAGGGAAAAAAAGGACATACTACGCAGAAAAATATAATAAGAAAGAAAAAAGAAAGAAAGAAAAAAGTGAAGAGGAAAGATAGAGAGAAAGCGATAACACTAATCTGTTTCAATCGAACATATTGAAAAGAGGAAAAGAAGGAAAAGAATAAAAAGAGTAAGAGAGAGTTAAATGAAGATTATTATACTTTTATTTATTGAACTATTTAGCAATAGCTCTTAAGTAACCATATCAAACGTTGTAATAATTAAATTATCATACAGTGTTATATCCACAGGTCTCGCTAGTAAATATTAATAGATTGGTTTGGTTTGGTTTGTTGGTATGCCGTAAAACAAAACAAACAAACAAACAAACAAATATAATATGTTTAATGGCGTTTACTTACAACTAAAACCACAAACAACTCAAAAAGAACCACAAGAAATCTAACTGTCCAAATAAGTAATTAGATTAATAAAAACACATTAACGGTTCGTAATTTGTGATTACCATTACATGGGACTTAACAAACCGTCACAAAACGAAAGATTAAACAACAACCAAAAAAGAACATTATATACACCTAAATAATTACTTTGTTGAGATGAAAACAGAAAGTGTTTTCGAACACCCGCCGGCTACGTAATAAAATTAGACTTCAGCGAAGCCTGAATTAATCAGTGATTAGCTATTGAAAAAAACACAAGTAGAACTGTGATAGTCCTAAGAGTAAAGACGTTGATTGAAAAACAACATGAATATCAATAAACGAACAGCTTTCCTATACCTATTTATAAATGTATTGTAATTAATATGCAATAGTTTAAAATGTAACATTTCAATGTATTAGAATTATTATTAACTAAGAGCAAATGTATGCACCCTCCAGGTGCAAGTATTTAAGTTTTAATGTAATAAGATATATTAAATTAGAAAAGGCTAATGAAACTAAATAAGAATGCAGATAAAAAGATTTGAAACAGGGGAGGGTATAATCGAAAAATAGAACAACTGAAATTCACTCTTCCATCACTCCGCCATTGCTAAGATTTCCCAATTTAACTATTTAGTTAAAATAGGAAGTAAAGAATAAAATTACAGTTATTTCTTCTTGTTAATCGATTTCTTTTAAGATTTTTCCCCGAAATCTTTGCTCATATTCATTAAGATAAAACCAAACAATTAGAAATTAATAATACTAAACATATATTTATTAAAATCAAATTTGTAATATCAATATGCAAATTAGCCTTCCCGTTCACACTGTAAACCGTTATTTTGTTGTATATATGAATTCAATTGCATGTTATTAGTACATTGGTAAGGACAACAGTATTAATAATGTAAAACAATTTTACTAATAATTGAGGTTTAAGTAAAAAAAAAATGGAGAATGTGACGTAAATAACAAAGGGAATTGTAACTTGAGTAGTTACATAGTTTCGGTTACACACATACAAACACACAATCTCCATTATAATAAGAATTATTAACCAATTGTGGGCACCTCATGTGGTGTAATGGTTAGAAAGCTAGATTATCAGAACATTGTTAGTGACTTCGTTTCTCACTGGGTGCCCCACACTTCTGGCCTTGTGCCACATCTGAGCTAAGCTTAATAAATAACTATTAACCAATTGTGACAAGATTAAAATATTTAGGCTGTTACGAACAATAGTAATGACGACGTGGCTTATGGGATATAGAGTAAAAAAAGTAAAGTCGTCGGGGAGGTCTAAAGTCGATATCAGCCAGACAGCAAGGAAGTCTATCCCCTTTCCCCAAGCGCTAGATCAAGGAGATTGTTTTTGGCGTATTTTTGGCCACACCAAACTTCAGTTTCTCACTTTACCGCACAGATCCCTGTGTTACTCATACGCTGAGTTGGTGGGTGCCGGTATCGAACCCGGAACCTTGTGGTTCCTAGACGGACGCTCAACCTACTGAGAGGTTGGTGGTTTTATGTGGTTTTATGTTTTTGGTCGTTTCTTTTCTTGTAAACCCCATTATATGTGGTTCTTCCTTTCTGTTGGTCATCGAGCTGAAAATGAATTAAAGAAAGGGAAAAGAAGAGACAAAAACAAAAGATACTTTTATGGTTTCAAACTTTATTTCTAGGTTCATTTATTTATCAATAATATACTTTTTGTCTTTGTGTACAGTCTTTAGAGATACCCATTATATGTGGTTCTTCCTTTCTGCTAGTCATCGAGATGAAAAAGAATTAAAGAAAGGGAAAAGAAGAGACAAAGACAAAATATACTTTTATGGTTTCAAACTTTATTTCTATGTCCATAGCTATTTCGTGGAGAGATTTTCTCCTGAGACAGTCAATAAGATGTTCACAGTAACGTCTGCGTTTGGAATGGCCGAGGGTTCTTTTTGGCGCCAGGAAGGGGGCTTTTTTCTGCTCATGCCTAGATGGTGCTTCCTGTTTGAGGGCCCCTAGGAGATTGTTATGTTTTATTTTTATTTCATTTAATTTCCATTTTATTCTAATCTCCACTGGCTAACGTGCTGGATTGCAAAATTGTAGCAAGTGAGTTCGAATTCCAGTCGCGCTACTATGTTCACTTTCGGACTAATACCCTTGGGAAAGGTATGAAGTCACTCACCCCACTTCAGCAATGCGTTAAATAGTACTACGACTGTTCTTCTCCAGGAACGTCTTTGGCATTAAATAACTCACGAAGGTTGTTATGCCATTAAACATATACGCCAAACCAAACATATTTATCTATGTCTATCTCAGTCTGTTAATATCTATATTATTATGAACCCTCCCATCCCCCACCTATGGGTTTAATAGTACCTCTACTGTGATTCTACAACAAAGGTTCTGGCATTAGATAACACAGAAAGTTTGATATGCCATTAAACATTAATCTGGTTTGAACAACTACACTCACATATTCATGCTTAAAAAACAGTATTTTTGTTTTTTAATGTTTTACTTGTATAACAAATAAGTGAATATATATATATATATATATATATATATATATATATATATATATATATATATTATTATTATTATTATTAAAAAAAAGGTCCGCAAAATGGATTTTAAAATTTTTTTTTTAGATTTTAAAAAAATTCATTTTGCGGACCTTCTTTTTCATAAAATATTTAATTTTCTACACTTTATATATATATATATATATATATATATATATATATATATATATATATATATAGAGAGAGAGAGAGAGAGAGAGAGAGAGAGAGAGGGGGGAGAGAGAGAGATAGATAGATAGATAGATAATGTTATATTTTTTGCATAGGTATATTTTTACAGGTCTCAAGTATATTGTGAACGCATATATAACATTAGCAATATATATATATATATATATATATATATATATATATATATATATATATATATATATATATATATTGCTAATGTTATGTATGTGTTCCCTTGAAAACTTCCGCTTTCATAAAACGGAAGTTCCAATTACTTAAACTTATCTGATCCGATCGATTTAACCAGACTTGCTAAATTGGGAATTGACACACCCAAGTTAATGTTTATGGCACGTGAATGGTGGGACGCTTTAAATGACGTATTAGAAGTCCGCGTTAACCACCTACATCCTGGAGAAGGTGTTGGTTGGTTGGTTGGTTGGTGGTTGGGGTTAGATACGAACTTGCACCTTGATTCGGACACTTTGTTTAAGGTTTCTAATTTCAATCCTCTTATTTATGCAGGGATTATTCTATAGCTATAGCAATGTCTTAAGCTTATTCAAATATAAATACTCCTCTAAATAGCCCCACAAAAAGACGCCAGACAGAGAAAGTAGGCGAATTGGGAGGCGATTTGAATTCTGAATTTCTTGAATTTTTTCTGTCCCAAAATGATTTTTGTTGAACTCTCAGTTGAATAGTAAAATTCTATTATTTTAATATATTCATTCACATTGTAATTTAACATTTTTAATTTGCTTAGGTTACTTGTAATATCTGAAAAATCATGTAAAAATTGCAATAAAAACAAGAAAGTTATGAATTTTTAAAAATGATTCAGTCTAAAAATTGCATTAAAAACAAGAAAGTTATGAATTTTTAAAAGTGATTCAGTCTAAAAATTGCATTAAAAACAAGAAAGTTATAAATTTAAAAAAATGATTCAGTCTAAAAAATTGCATTAAAAACAAGAAAGTTATGAATTTTAAAAAATGATTCAGTCTAAAAATTGCATTAAAAACAAGAAAGTTATGAATTTTAAAAAATGATTCAGTCTAAAAATTGCATTAAAAACAAGAAAGTTATGCATTTTTTTTTAATAATTCAGTGTAAAAATTGCATTAAAAACTAGAAAGTTATGCATTTTTTTTAATAATTCGGTGTAAAAATTGCATTAAAAACAAGAAAGTTGTGCATTTTTTTAAATAATTCAGTGTAAAAATTGCATTAAAAACAAGAAAGTTATAAATTTAAAAAAATGATTCAGTATTTTGTGGACCACCTTTTATATTTTTTGAATCGCCCTGTATCAATAAGTTTTTTTTTTTTCTTGGGACAATGATTATAACTTAGAATAACTAGTCAATTAAATCGTAACTTATAAATGTAATGGAAATCTCCTATTCGCTGTTTATTCCATATATCTCAATGAAAGGCATGTCTTCCAACAAATCGTGCTAATATTTTCCCAAATATTAGTTGAAAATGGCACATTTCTACTAGCGACCGTAGTTTTTACGTCACATCTGTTTAAGACGAGATATGTCAATATAAAGATAAATGTAGCGTTCGTAGTACAAACGCCATCTTGGTTTTTTAATTAGAAAAGTAAACGAACCTTCACTTTCCCGTCTTCTAGAAAACATTAGATAAACATTTCCATTAATATAATTGCTCTGTTTCGTTTTCTTTCTGTTTTTAATCATGTACATCTATATCTTATTATAATGGAGATTGTGTGTCTGTCTCTTTGTAACCGAAACTATATCACCAACAACGTCACAATTCCCTTAGTCATAATAATAATGGTTATTAAATAATGATTAATTAATCTTACTTGGCATCTTATTTATTAACAATGTCTCTATTAAGGTCTTGCCTCAAAACAAAGCATATTATTAATGTGTTTAAAATCCCGCGATGTGGGTTATATATTATTAAGAAATAAAGGTTTACATAGTATATGATGTAATAATTTGCATACCGGTTTTAACAAAACTGTGTTTAATAAATAATTACTTGGTGTTATTGATTTCTAATATTATTGTTTTATTCTCAAACGTATTAAAAACAATCCTATGTATAATTTCATATTGAAATCAATTTGTATAAAGTAAAAATAGGTGTAATCTTTTTATATGCGTTCTTATTTATTATCGTTAGTCTTTCTAATTTAATATATTTCATTATCTAAAAGCTTAAATATTAAAGTCCGGGGGGCGCATATTCTTGCTAGTCTTATTATAATGGAGATTGGGAGTCTGTCTGTCTGTCCGTAACCGAAACTATGTCACTACTTACGTCACAATACCCTTTGGAAGTGCCTAATTTATCAATGAGTATTAGAGGAAAAATAAGGACAGGGGGAAAGATAGTGATAACGTGGAACCGATAACGCTAATCTGATTCAATGGAACATTATGAAAAGATGAAAAGAAGGAAAGCAAGGCAAAAAAGAGTAAGAGAGTGTTAAATCAAGATTATTATACTTTTTATATATTGAAGTATTTATCAATAGCTCTTAAGTAAATATATCAAACGTAATAATTAGATTATGATACTGTGGTATATCCACAGGTCCTGCTAGTACACTATTAATCATCATCATCATCATGTCGTGCAATTAGCACGGATATCATTGACAATCTCTCGCCAACCTTCTCTATCATTCATTGCCCCAGGGAGGTCCTCTGCGGAGCATCCAGTATCCTCGAAGAGTTGGTCAATGTAGGTCCTTGGTGGGCGGCCCACATTCGCATGTCCATGTGTTGGCTTCCAGAGGAGAGCGTCGCTTATGAGTTCGTCTTTGCTCCTCCAGCAGTGCCCAGCATGCCTTGCCTGTCTCACTCGGATGGTTTGTGAGATAGGGGGCCCGTGGCCATATAGCTGCTTCCTTGTGGGGTGCTGTTTCCACAACTTGTTCAAAACCGCACGCAGCATTCTTGTGCAGGTCTCATCTAGCTTATTCTCAAGGCGCCTTGTTAGGGTCCAAGTAGTGCAGCCATACAGCAGCACTGATATAACCACAGCCTGGAAGAATTGTCGCTTTAACTTGTCAGTGAGATCGGATTTCCATATGACTGATAATCTGTTTGTGGCCGACCATGCGCTTTCCTATTCGTGTATTAACATTGCTTTCTGTGAATGAGATATTACTACCTAGGTATGTGAATTGTTCTACTATTAATACAATATATATATATAGCTCAAATTTTGTTAAGTAATTCTTTATTTCTGGCAATTTGTATCCAAAAATATATTCTACCGTATTCTCTTTTTTATCTTTTTTTCATGTGTCTCTTCCCCATGAATAAATTTAATGTATCAAGATTTTATTTATGTAAGCGGTTTAAAGTAGACAAAGAAATGTATGTTATATATTTAAAAAAAGCTGTGTAAGCTACTGAACTTGAAAAATTGTTAAATATCTTATCCTTTGCGATCAATGTAATTTTTTAAAATTAGCATTTAAGACAACCAAGTTATTGATGAAGATATTTTATGTAAATTTGAAAGGCAAAGTAAGATACACACATACAAAATGAACTTAGAGAGAGGGAGAGAGAGAGAGAGAGAGAGAGAGAGAGAGAGAGAGAATGGATGAAGTAAAGAGAAATTTCTTAAAAATAAAACACAAACATATATATATATATATATATATATATATATATATATATCTGTTGAAAAGAGAAATAAAGGAAAGAAATATAGAATGGATAAAATAGGATATTTTAATCAATTTTACTTACACGTGTTTCGGTCAGGAGTTTATCCATGTGTACATTATTCAATCTATTATTATTTCTAAATAACCAAATGAAATGAAATAATAATAATAGAAAAAATGTAGAAATGTTCCGCACACAAAGAAGTATCGACCTTTCTCAGAGTAAATCCTTATTTTTTTAAATAAAATTCGTTGGAAAGCGGAGAATTTTTGAAATGTTCGAAAAAAAGAACTTCTTTAAAAATCACGTTATATATATATATATATATATATATATATATATATATATATATATATATGACCGTATCGACTCTATGTAATAGATCGGTCTTCAACAAAAGTAAAACGGGATGAAATGACCGTTAGAAGAAGAATGCGCAAACAGAACACTGTTAGTCGAAGATGGAATTTTTCAAAAAATGCGTTGTCTGTATTATTTTACTTTTGTTGAAGACCGATCTATTACATACGGTCGAAACAGATATTCCGAGGGACCTCACATCAGTGTGTGGGGGGGGGGCGATGTGCAGTTAAAACCGTTGAGAGGAAGGCCCCGAAACGGTGCACATTCTCTCCTGATGATCCCATGCATTTGTAAACATCATTTGTTGTTTTTTTTTTCAATATGTCAAATTCAGACTGTCGGATTAATTTCCTTTTATTTCACACACACACACACACACATATATATATATTACGAGTGTACATACTCGAATGGTCTCCAGTATAATCCGTATGTCTTCTATCCACAACTTGATCAGAACTCTAAATATGAGAAAAGAAAAATGAAAGCGGGAAAAATCAATATAAAATACTATTCAATTCCAATATTTATACAGGAACAAAATATATAGGTTTACCAATAGTTATGCAAGATATTTTCTCTCTTTCTGTCCACCAAACAAGCCAATCCTTTTGTGACATTATTTCAACACCAAAAGCAATCTTTGAATTATTTTTCAAAATCATAAATTGAAAATACGTTATATTGACGCATATTGAATATTTTGTACATTTTACAATGTGTACGAGATATTTTGATAATTTGATTGAGTAAACGGTTTTGAATATAGAAATGTATGTCAGACTTTCTTTTCTCAAAATCAATACAATACAGAACAAAGGAAAAAGCTGAGGGAATAACACTATTGTTAACCCTTTTATATAAAGAGAGACATTTTGACATTATACAGATAGAGATACATACATAGATAGACAATAGATAAATAAACAAATTTAGATAGATAAATAGACTTTTATGTACACTTATGTATCTAAGTTATGTATTTCTCTGTGTTTCCGTATCAATATATATATATATATATATATATATATATAGGTATATGTAAAAACAAAATTTTTTTTGTGATGAAACAAAGAAAATACAGTGCTCAATCACAAATTGTAAGAGCTAATATTTATTTATTTTACATAGTTTTCACAGATCAATGTTCATTATAAACAGCGACCCAGGTTTCATGCCAAGGGGCAATCATCAGGTTGTTGAGCAAGATCCCATGGTGTTTGTTGAAGTTCTTTACTCAATGTCACATTTTGGACCGCAAATAACGTCGGTTAGTTCCGCGGACGCTATTATAGTTCGGATTTACTAAAAATAATTTTTTTCAAAATTTGCATTTTTTTGTAGTAATGCCAACGAAGTTGCCTCCCTTTATTCGTTAAAAATAAAACATTATATATATATATATATATATATATATATATATATATATATATATATATAAAATAGAAATTTTTTAGAAAAAACAAAAGATGTTATTAGTTTGCTGACAGATCTGTTTCGACCTTTTCATAAAGCGTTCTTTTTCAAAGCAACTATATTTGTGAGGAAAGACGGAATAAATAAACCGTTAGTCACGAGGTACAAACAAACGCTCTCGTTCAGGGCCGGAATTTTATTTTATTTTTAACCCAAAATACGCATTTTCAAAAAAAATTTAAATTCCGACCCTGAACGAGAGCGTTTGTTTGTACCTCGTGACTACCGGTTTATTTATTCCGTCTTTCCTCACAAATATAGTTGCTTTGAAAAAGACCGCTTTATTAAAAGGTCGAAACAGATCTGTCAGCAAACTAATAACCTCTTTTGTTTTTTCTAAAAAATGTATATTCATACTGTCGGATTCACTTCCATTTAGTTCATATATATATATATATATATATACAGGGCGGTGAAAACTTAGTGCCAAGGCAGATTCCAAAATTAAGTCTATTAACCAATTGGATGTTTTTGCTACTAGAATAATATATGACACTAGCAGGACCTGTGGATATACAACAGTATGGTAATTTAATTATTACAATATTTCATATGTTTACTTAATTTCAATATGCAAAAAGTATAATCATCTTGATTTAACTCTCTCTCTCTCCCTCTCTCTCCCTCCCTCTCTCTCTCTCTCTCTCTCTCTCTCTCTCTCTCTCTCTCTCTCTCTCTCTCTCTCTTCTTTTCTTTCTTTCGTTCTTTTCACCTTTTTATTATGTTCGATTGAATCAGATTAGCGTTATCGATTCCACGCGCTCACCTCCTCTCCCTTACACTTTGTCTTTCTTTCTTTTTTCTTTCTTATTATATTTTTCTGCATATCATATCGTTTTTCTTCTCTTTCTTTCTTTATAATAAAAACGGAATGGTGACGACACCTATAAAAAAAATTAAAATTCGGTGGATAAACAACACCAGATAATCTGCATTTACATTTTTACATATCATCTTGGACGATTTGAGTGTTGCAATATGATAACGCTCGTACAATTAAGGAACATGAGTATTAATATATAGAAGAGAAATAGATGGAACACTTCACTTCGACTCTTACTTGAGATAGACGGACCGACGAAAAGACTCGGTTCGATCAATAGAACCTACATGATTGTCCCGACCGTATTCTTCGAATTGCTCTTATGGCAAAACACCGAGCTCTTTTTATCATATGGTTGCTAGAAGGCGGTAGGTGAGTGTCATCTACCAGTTTATTAATTCTACCTTTCTAGAGAAAGTGTAAAATCCGGGTCTTTGTTTAATCGTGTTAAAAATTGAGATGATGCTAGATTCTACGATTTTTCTTTGTTTTTTGTTGTGTATCCTAACATTTTGGATTCCTTAAAATCAAACAGATGGTTAGTTTTTCAAATGTGTTTCGTAAGTGTGTTGTTCAATTGACCGTTTCTCTTATGTTCCCGGATTCGTTGGTTGATGTTTCTAGACGTTTCTCCTATATATTGTTTGTTACAATCCAAACATTGGATGGTATATACACCAGCATCAGACCTCGTGTGGGTGTGATTATTTTTATTATTAATAATATTTTTATTGTCTTGGGGGAGTTTGTTACATTTGTTATTCCTAAATTATTTAGTTTTTTTTTTCAATAATGTTGTAGCTGAGTTATTGGGATGAAGTATCTATTTAGAAGGTTACTGTGCCCATGTCACCTGATTGACACGTGAAATTTTAAACAATCAAAATTTTAAATAAAAATATCCTGTCGCTGCGTGTAGCCACGTCAACAGAACAGCAGGATAGGGAAAAGAACCGCGTTAAATTATGTATATACAATGCGTTCAAAAGTTTTATACAAGTCACTTATTATTTTAATATCTTCTTGTTGTCTGTTGTGTATTAGAACTTAATTTAGCTTCAAGTTTGGTAACAATAACATTCACAGTCGTGTCTAATGAAGGTATTTTACTTAACAGTAAACAAATAGTGATACTGCTTCTTTGCCATCATTTCAACTCTTATATAACATGGGCCAGGGCAGTTCACATGGTGTAATGGTTAGCAAGTTAGATTAGCAGACCATAGTTATTGAGTTTATTGGGTGCCGCATAATCCTGGCCTTGTGCCACATCTAAGCTAAGGTTACTAAATAACTATATATCATGGGCCTTGAATAATCTTTGATTTGGTCTGATTTGGTTTCTTTGTTTTATGGTATATAAAACATTGATGGGTTATTTAATGTCAAAACTATCCTTGTTGTTGTTGTTGATGCTGATCATGATGATGATGCTGCTGCTGCTGGGTTTGGCATTTATGCCTGGGTTAGTTGAACTGGCTCCATGCGACCTATTCACCGTATCGTGAATGAGCAATATAGTGAATTCATGAAAAGAATAACAAGGGAAGAGGAAGTTCACAGGCGACCCCCAAATCCCACATGCACATCCCGGTCAGAGGAAGGAGATGCCTATGTTTGCCGCAAATTTTCCACGGACGCAGTGACAAGTACACCAAAAGCCGTTAATTCCTTACGACAATGGAGATGCGCATTGGATTTTCACCAGAGCCTCTTTTAGTCGGATCGTGGCTCGAATACCACTGGATGACAGACCAAGCATTGGATGGCCCAACCAGGAACTTGAGTTCCGGACCGCATAGCCCTGACACTACCACGTTGTCGCCACCCTGCCACGGTGAGGAGAGGTTGGACCTTAGTTAGGCAACCAGTCTTATGAAATGATATAAGGGGGTTTATACCTCTCTCATGTGTATTAGTCGGAAAGTGAACGTTATTGCGCGATTGGAGTTCGAACTCGTGTTATATAGCCCTTTTATAACAGTTAAATGTTAGCTCAGTCGGTAGAACGTTCGGCTAGAAATTACAAGGTTCCTAGTTCGATACCCACCCTCGCCAACTCAGCGTATGAGTAGCACAGGGATCTGTGCGGTAAAATAAAAAGCTGATGGTAGGTGTGGCGCTCCATCTCAGACGCTAAAATAATCTCCTTGGTCTAGCGCTAGTGAAAAGGGGATAGACTCCCTCGCTGCATGGCTGATACCGACATTAGGCCGCCCCGATGACTTTACTTACTTTACTTAAATAATATTGTAGGAAACATACAAAAACCTACATTTGTAAGTCAAGCTGCCACGATATTTGTTTTGTTTTTTGTTTTTTGTTTTTTGTTGTTGTTGTTTTACAATTTATTCGTATAGTTTCTTAAGAGTTTATTTTTTTCACATGGTTATTTTATATCAAGTATTCCTACCTAATACAAATAATTTGCAAACAGATCCATTTTGTAGTAGGGGGTGGTGCTAGATTTGCAAACCATTGTTAGTGAGTTCGATTCTCACTGGGTGCCCCATACTGGCTTTGTGCCACATCTAAGCTAAGCTTAGTAAATAACTATATACTGAAACAATCCAACAGGTACCACTACTCCCAATTCCCCGAGAAACCTGGGATTGTATATACATTGGTATATGACATAAGGTCTGTTTAATTTAGAGACTCTGGAAGAAGAACGCCTCCCAGTAGGGGGTGGTGATAATAATTGCCAAGTTCAATCAGTATTTACCTTCAGGGGATACCACAAGGTCTTAACTGGTTCTAATGGTCGCCTTCTGGCCATCTTCTTTAGGGTTGATCTCCCTGGTCTCTTCCTCTGGTTGACCCGGGCTTCTTTTTGGCTGGGCTCTGGTTCTGGTTTGTCTGTGCTCATTACTTTTGTTTTTTTAATGATGAATGCAAGTTTCTTTTTTCTTAGATGTCGATTCGAATGTTACATAATTATTAAATACCTAATGATTATGGCAATAGTGTAGAAATCATAATGGCGATTAGTGCAGCTGATGGCCTTGAGAGTGAGTGACAGCGCTTGACCTCACTCTCACCTTCCGGGGATAAATCGTGATAACCGGAAGGATAGAAGACCCTGTTCCGGTTTAAGGATAGAAGTAACTCAGGCAGTTAGAAGTTAGAAGCCGAGATCGTAACATGTAAGCCTCATCTGCGCAGATTGTCTGGGTTGAGGATTTGGAAATAAAGTAACATCAACGTAAATCGAAGTCTTGTGTTTATTACCTAAAAACTAACAATGACACAGGGCTTCTGATAAAGAGCAATCCCCAACAGAAACCAGACCCGGAATCCCCATAGAAGAAAGTCCAGACCTTAGAAGATATTCCAGACCAAGATGTTAGACGATCAGAATAGCAAAGCCGGCCAGAAGAATAGATGACCAAGATATAGAAGAAGTAAAGAAGTAAAGAAAGGTATATAACATTTTATGATTTGGTACTGTGAAAACGTCAGTATGCAACACGAACTTCCTGAATCATCTTTCAACTTGGCTTTTGCTGGTTGTTCCTTCACCAAAAAGTTCATTGAGATCGCGAAATGACGTTGTTGCATTCCAACCTTTCTCAAAGTGGTAGAGCATAATATGACGAATGGATATGATTTTCGATACGCATTCTTGAAAGAGAGGATTATTTTTATTAAACAAATTAAACGAACCACCAATTGTTATTATTTTTATTGAATAAGATTTGTTGAAAAAAAGCCGCAATAATTATGAACCAACCCAATAGAAATACGAATTTGCGGTTCTATTGCTGATCGGATAATATGAATTTTCAAGATTCCCTTGCAGCATCTGTGGAGTCCTGCTGTTGACATTGCGAATCTCTCTGGTTTCCAAATGACAGTTTGAATACCAACCCTTCAGACATGGCTTAATTAGAAAACTGTGGTATTCCGACAAAAAAATTTCTTGCATGAAAATGCTCCAACAGCACATGAAAATTAAGATTTGAAAATGACAGGTCTATTTGTTACATACTCATACACATATACCCCCATGTTGGGTATATACACAAGTCTTCTTTTACTGGAGAGAGGAGAGAGATAGATACAGGTAGACAGAGGGATGCTTAACTTACTGATTTGGCCATTAGGTGATCTCTAGTCGTTTCTATTCTTCCTCTCCATGTTGAATTCTATTTCTAGATTCCTGTTGACTGTTCGTCTTTGATGCCTTCCTTCTTCTTGGTCAGTCTTTTTGCCAAGACATTCATCAAACAAGAACACCATCTTATTTCTTTAAACTTTGATTTACTTAACTAAAATTCTTCTTCTAACTAACACAACTCGCGTGTGCATAATGAGCCCATGCTTCTCATCGGACGTCCAAACAGGTACTGACGGGTTAACTTGGTCCATCGTGACTTCACGTACTTCACGGGCCTTCTGTAATATTCCATGGAAAGTCCCACCCGTGATATGAAAAGGGGCCATCCCTTCAGAAATACAGGGGGTTGACAATAATCTATGCAACCGCATAAATTATGCAATATATTGCGTATCCGCCATATTAACCCCCCCCCCATCTAAAACTCATTGAGACCAGTAATAATATAGGTGAGAGAGTCAGGAATATAACAGTGACATGTAAATTAGCACAGAAAAGTTTTTAGGGGGAATATCAGAATTATATGTAGATCAGAATGGAAATGTTTAAGGATGTATCATCATAAGGCCACATGGCATTTTTCTATTGGACGAGAAGTGAGACGTGGCAAAGTGGGAGAGAGGCGGAGCGAGAGGGGAGAATGTTCAGTGAGTCTGGTACGATGCCTGGGTTCTTGCTCTCGACAGTTGTGATTTGGGGTGAAATAAAAATCTGATTAGAAAAAGAAGTGGCCTTGTGTTATTTCTAAAAACTATAAATGGCACATGGCATGATGTCCC
Source organism: Doryteuthis pealeii (assembly GCA_023376005.1). NCBI lineage: Eukaryota > Metazoa > Mollusca > Cephalopoda > Myopsida > Loliginidae > Doryteuthis > Doryteuthis pealeii. The sequence continues at coordinate 24,710,333 of CM042139.1, read as the reverse complement.
CCCAGCATCCCAAGTTATTTTCCAGACTTCAAACATACATTCGGATTCAAGCCTCTCCACGTAGCTTAGAAGATGAGATAAGCATTCAATTAATTTTACTATCAACAAGTAATTTTTTTTTGTTTTTTGTTTGTTTTGTTTTGTTTTACGGCATATCAACCTCAGTGGGTTATTTAATGCCGATAAAGTTTTGAAATAAATCAATTCTTAATGGATAATACATTTTTTTATAAATACATTTTTCTATTTAATCCATAGATGGGACCCTAACAGGTACTACCATTCCGGGTCAGAGTGGACTAGGGAGCAATGGTGATGAAGGGGTGCTCCACATTCCCCATACATCCAAAACTGGAACCTCACCATCAGATAGAGTTTAACGTCATTCCCAGGACATGTAGACCCACAGCCTTCTAGCACCCATATGATAAAAAGGAGTTGGGGCTTGCCATAAGGGCAATAGGGTTGGGGCAATCATATAGGTACTAGGGCTTGACATGACCAGCCGATTGATCGGAGGGGGCCTCTCCGACCGCCCGTCTAGCCCAAGATAGGGCCAAAGTGGAGTATTGCAAGTCATGAACTGCTCATCCACCTGGGTTCTATTCTTAAGCATCACGGGTCGCCACCCACGGCCAACGGGTGGCCCCATTGGGGGAGTCTTATACCTCTGCAGAGGTACAGTCGCTGCATTCTAACGCCCCAGCCGACAGGGCGGTCAACACGTTATCACTCCATTCAAAATGAGTCATAACGCCACAAACGTCGATTTGATACCGCGGCCTTGGCTTTCCAACAAGGAAAGGTTGAACCGGGATTACTAAAAAACCGCTACGTGGCGTCCTAAACACTAGACGAATAAGACCTTTCCAGACAGAGACAGAGTACTGACCCAGCAACCTGATTCAAGCCTCTCCACGTAGCACAGAAAAGAGATAAGTATACAATTATTCTTACTATCAAAATGTCATCTCTCTGTTTTGTTTTATGGCATATCAGCCTCGGTGAGTCATTTAATGCCGGCAAAATTTTGAAAGGTTCGTAGCGATATTTGGAAAGAAAATTTTTTTAATCAATTTTTTTAAAACAAATTTTCTATTTAGCCCACACATGAAACCCTAACAGGTATTACCTCTCCGGGTCAGAGTTGACCTGGGAGCAATGATGATGAAGGGCTGCAGCAGGAGTAGAAACGATTCAAAATCATATTTCCAATGAATGACATTTCTATACCTGAACAGAAAACAAGCATAAAATATTCAACATCGTATTTTGATTGGTTGCTTGGTTAACTAGATTTTACGGCATATCAACCCTTGTTGGGTTATTTTATACCGAAGACATCTTGTTTTATTCATTCTTCATAGGTATTCAATTTTTTTTAAATAATTTTTTTAAACTCATTTTTTTCTATTCGGCCCCTAATAACAGGTACTATCACTCCGGGTCAGAGTAGACCTGGCAGCAATGGTGATGAAGGGGTACTCCACACTCCCTAGAGCTCCAGAATTTGAACCTCACCACTAGATACAGTCTAACGTCATACACAGGGCACTAAAACTTTCAGACACCGCCTTCTGGCACATATGATAAAAAGGGTAGGGATTTTGCCAAAAGAACAATACAATCGGGACAATATATAAATATATATATATATATATATATATATATATATATATATATATCAAACCCTTCGCATGAGCAGGATTTGACACAAGTTCAATTTCTTAAGTGGTGTTCAACAGGTTTGAATTCAGAGTTTTCCTTCTCCTAGACCGGTTGCCTAACCAAAATTAAAGAGCCCAGTCTGCCCTACTATTTACCCATAGCTGGAGGGAGAGTAGGATTCATACCTTTCCCAAGGGTAGTAGCGCTAAGTGAAATGCAATTACCACATCCAGGACTTGAACTCGGGGCGACGATTCCATTTCCCATGACTTTAACCATTACAACACGCGCTTCCAGTTCTAGTGCTTGGCGTGACCAGCCGATTGATCGGGGTGGGGTGCGCTCTTCGACCGCCCATCAGCCTAAGAAACGGCCAAAGTGGAGTGTCGCACACCAGAATTGCGTCCTTGCGCATCACGGGTTGCTACCCACGGCCAACTGATGGTTCTATTATGCGTGGGGATTTCTTACCCCTCTGCAGAGTTGCAGTCGGTGTTGTTCAAGTTGATGATTTAAAAAATTTATATGATTTTGTTTCTGAAACACCCTGTATTTTGTGATAAAGATCAACTCAATATATAATCTTTGATATTTTTCATCGAACATTTTTCATTTTGAAAAGAGGATGAAATATTCATCAAAATTGAAAATAGGAAAATGAAAATTTATTTAGATTCTTGCGAAACTAATTCATCTGGGAAATCATTTTAATTACAAATACAATCAATTCAAAAATTCAAGAATTTATTTCAAAACTGTTTTTGAGAGAAGATGAATGATTAAATAAATAATTCTAATGACATATCAACCCGTCTAGGGTTATTTTATGCTTACAGGTTAAGGAATCGCGTTCATTGTAGATCATATTTACATTTTTTGTGTAATTGTTTCTCAAAAGTTTTTCTGTTTGTTTTTTTTTTAATACCGTCCTATCAAACACAGATATTTTTTAAATAGATCTCTGTGACCCATTGATGGGATTCTAACAGGTATTACTGATGCGGAATTTGAAAAAATAAACTTTCGCAAGCGTTGCCGGGACAACTGATTCTCTCAGCTGAAAACAGTAACTCTCCACCCCGCCCCACCCGAGAGAAACTCCTCACCCGCCAAAATTTAATTTTTAAATTTAATTTTTCTTCTATTTAACCCATAGATGGGACCCTAACAGGTACTACCACTCCGGGTCAGGGTGAACCTGAGAGCAATGGTGATGAAGCGGCACTCCACATTCCCCTTCACCATCAGATAGAGTTTAACGTTATACCCAGGACACTAAGATCCTCAGCCACCCCCTTCTAGCACATATATGATATAAAGGGTTGGGCCTTGCCATCAGTGCAATAGGGTTGGGACAATCATATAGATGCTAGGGCTTGACGTGACCAGATGATTGATCGCCCGTCTAGCCTAAGTGATCGACCTCTTGGAGTAAAGTTAGAAAATGTGACACACGGACATTCGCATTCATTATTAGAGATTTGAACAATTTTTTCATATGTAATTTATTTCGCCTTTACAGTTTAAATACGAATAGTTGAATATTCTTTTTTTTTTAAGATTTCTGTTGAATTTATTCGTTCCAGCGATTTTTTTTTTTTTTTGCATGATACAAGCCGAAAGTATTTAATTCGTTCTAATTCGATCAAAAAAAGGTTCAATAAAAATGTTCACTTGTTTTCTTGGCAGACAGTCACATGTTTCACCACCCCACCCCACCCCACACACACACATACACACACAGATGTGGCTGTGTTCATTCGACTGTCTCTCGCTACAGCAGGAAAGAAAGAAAGAAAGAAAAAAGAAAGAAAGAAAGAAAGAAAGAAAGAAAGAAAAAAGAAAAGAAAAAGAGAGAGAGAGGGGTAAAGAAAGAAAGAGAGAGAAAGAAAGAAAGAAAGAAAGAGAGAGATAGAGATAAAGAAAGAAAGAAAGAAAGAGAGAGAGAAAAAGAAAGTGAGAGAGGGCAAAGTAATAAAGAGAGAGAGAAAGAAAGAGAGAGAGAAAGAAAGAGAGAGAGAAAGAGAAAGAAAGAGAGAAAGAAAGAGAGAGAGAGAGAAAGAAAGGGAGAAAGGAGGCAAAGTAAGAAAGAGAGAGAGAAAGAAAAAGAGAGAGAGAAAGAAAAAGAGAGAGAAAGAAAAAGAGAGAAAGAAAAAGAAAGAGAGAGAGAAAGAGAGAATGATGGCGAGAGAGAAGGAAAGAAAAAGAAAGAAAGAGATAAAGAAAGAGAGAGAAACAAAGAGAAGAGAGAGAGAGAGAGAGAGAACTAAAGAGAAAGAAAGAGAGAAAAAAGAAAGAGAGAGACAGAGAACTAAAGAGAAAGAAAGAGAGAAAAAAGAAAGAAAGAGAGGAGGGAGACATTGGATGCAGAATAAAACTAAACATCGACATAACAAACAAAGAAAATATCATGAAAATATGTATTTATGTATGTGCATTGATTTGCCATCAGAAATTATTTTAGTCCAAATGAGTTTCAAAGTGAAATTCACAAAAAAAAAAACGAAAAACGTAAACAAACTCAAAATATTTGTCAATATGTCTGCCTCGTTATTAACAAAGTCTTCTTCTTCTTCTTCTTCTTCTTCTTCTTCTTCTTCTTCTTCTTCTTCTTCTTCTTTATTTCTTTCCTTTTCTTCTTCTTCTAACCCATTTTCTTTCTTCTCGTCTTTTTCACGTTATTTCTTCTTCAACCAACCCCCCTTCTGCTTCATCTTTTTTACTACTCCTTTTCTTCTTTTTCTTATACCCCTTCATTTCTTCTTCTTCTTCTTCTTCTTCTTCTTCTTCTTCTTCTTCTTCTCTTCTTCTTCTTCTTCTTCTCTATCTTTTCTTCTTCTACTTCTTTCTTCTTCTTTTCTTCTTCTTCTACTCATCCTTCTTCTTCTTCTTCTTCTTCTTCTTCTTCATCTTCTTCTTCTTCTTCTTCTTCTTATTATTATTATTATTATTATTATTATTATTATTATTATTATTATCATTATTATTCACTCCTTTTGAGTTTTTCACATCAGCGTTAGCTGATGGTATTTCACTGGAGTCTGAGTGACAACAAGTCTCCTCGGGTCTCCAGGACTCCTCTGAGTATTCTAGCCGATTGCGGCAGTGCAGTAGTCTGGATGGTCTCAATTTTTACAGTCTCATCTCTGTCACCGCACAGTCTACATTTACTGTTTTTTGCGTCTTATCAATTTTTGCTTTCATATAATTTGTTCTTAAGGCATTATTTTGCGCAGCAATTATTAGTGATTCAGTTTCTCTCTTGAGGTTTCCCCTTCTTAACCATGTCCAGGTCTTTTTATGTGCAACCTCTCCGATTTGTCGTTTGAATTGCCCATATAATTGTTTTTCTTCGAATCTTTGTTTTCTAGTTTTTGTTTTTTTTCTGGTGGTCCATACATTACATCTGTTGTTGTTGGCTGCTATAAGTAATCTTTCTTTGCTCTTTTTTGTGTATTCTTCGAGTCCTTGGATTGTGGCCTCTACACAGTCCTCTATGTTGGCAAGACCTCTTCCACCTTCTTTCCTAGGTACATATAGCCTGTCTTTATCATCCCTAGGGTGTAGAGCCTTGTGTATCGTCATTAATTTTCTAGTCCTTTGGTCGATCAGTCTGAGTTCTTTTGTCCATTTTAAGAATGGTCCAGAGTATCTTATAACGGGCATGGCCCAGGTATTAATTCCTTTGGTTAGATTTCTGCTATTGAGCTTGGTTTCTAAGAGCTTTCTTGTTCTTCTGAGGTATTCTTTTTCAACTTTTTCTTTCATCTCTGTTTGCTTGATATTGTCTGCCTCTAAAATTCCTAAGTATTTGTAAGTTTCTTTTTCTTCAAGTGATTTTATAGTGTCCCGATTTGGTAGTTGTATTCCATCTATTAATTTTATTTCCCCCTTTTTTATTACTAGCATAGCACATTTATCGATTCCGAATTCCATCCCTTTATCTTGGCTATATATTCTGATGGTTTGTACTATAGTCTCTAGTTCTTTTTTCATTTTTTGCAAAATAATTTATGTCATCCATGTACATAAGGTGGTTTATTTTTTTGAGAGTTAGTGAATTTGTCCCCCCCCCCCCGTGGATTTTCTGAGTATATGATTGAGTGGCATCATTGCTATAATAAATAGTAGTGGTAATAGCGAGTCTCCTTGGAAGATCCCTCTTTGGATTTTTACTTCTGCCAGGGATTGTCCTCCTGCTTTTAATTGGACTCTTCAGTTTTCCATGGCTTTTTTGATAAAATTTATGATGTTGGATATTTTGTACATTTTTAAAATCCAAGTGCGTGGGACCATGTCATAAGCTTTTCTGTAGTCAATCCATGCCATTGCAATATTTTCCGCCTATTTTTAACTTCTTTAAGGATGTGTTGATCTATATATAGTCAGTCATGTGTTCCTCTTTCCCTTGCGGCATCTTTCCTGTTTTTCTGGAAAACGCTTACGCCGATTAAGAGAAAAGTATATTTCTTGTTTTATTACCGCTGTCAGTATTTTCCACATCATGAGCAGACAAGTTATGGGTCTATAATTTCTAGGGATATTTCCTTTTTTGTGGGTCTTTATAGATTAAGGTAGTTATTCCTTTTGTCATCCATTCGGATACATCTGTTTCCTGTAAGCATGTGTTCAGTTGTTGGACTATTCTCTGGTGGGTTGATGTGAATTTCTTGAACCAGAATCCGTGTATGCCATCATGGCCTGGTGTTTTCCAGTTTTCTATTTTCTTAAGTGTTGATCTGAGCGTAATTATGTGTATACTTGCTACAGAACCCTCCTCGATTTCCTTCAGTTCATTTCAAATATCGCTAATCCATTTTGATGCTTTGTTGTGTTCTTTATTATTATTATTATTATTATTATTATTATTATTATTATTTTAACTACTTTTGAATTTTTCACATCAGCCTCAGCTGATGGTATTTCCCTGGAGTCTGAGTGACAACAAGTCTCCTTAGGTCTCCATGACTCTTCTGAGTATTCTAGCTGATTACAGCAGTGCAGTAGTCTGGATGGTCTCAATTCTTCCTCTGATTTCTAGATCCTCCAGTCTTTTTTCCAAGTTTATTGGTACCGTTCCAAGTTCACCAACTACAATTGGTATCAGTTTCACTCTCATGTTCCACAGCTTTTTCAATTCTCTGGCAAGGTCCAGGTATTTATCCATCTTTTCATTTCCCTTCAGCTTCACCCTGTGATCTGTCCACCAGTCGACACGTTCTCTTTTTTTTCTTTATTATTATTATTATTATTATCATTATTATTATTATTGGAAGAAGAAGAAGAAGAAGAAGAAGAAGAAGAAGAAGAAGTGGCTATTAATATAAAAATGTTTCGTTTCCCAATGTAAATGAAATCGAAACCTCGACCGCCATATTTGATTCACATTGTTCATTTGATATACTCAAAACAGACTCGAGCAAATGTTTACAATATTTCGCTCTATTTCATTCACCCATCTGCAATAGAGATTCGTAAACTCAATGACTTTATGTTTTTTAAGCAATTGTTTTATTTACATCAGTAATTACACCGTTTAAGTTGACTCAGTAAATTAGTAGCACACCGCTAATTACATTATTTTCCAATTAGTTTCGTGTGTCAGAGAAGATTCATTATTTTTATTTGGTTATGAATTGTCTAGCAAACACCAAGACGTCCAATCAATATAATTCTTTTTGCTAAACATGACAGTTCGTCTTTTATGCATATTTTATGCATTAATAAACCAATCAGAATAATTTATTACAAAAGCATTAACTGATCTTTTATATTTTCTGTTAAAAGACAAATACAATTTCTCTGAATTTTTTAGATGAGACTTGATAATTTGTACTTGCTGTAAAAATATCTGAGGTAGGGGTTATCGTCCTTGTTCTACGAGCCTCGCTATCAAACAACCAATCACGGGCCATCATTCTTTGGCGGCAAAGCCAAAGAGGCTAATTCTTCATTTTACTGTTCAAGACTCCCCGAAGACAGACGTGCGACAAAGCTTCTCCTATATTCTTCTGAGCGAGCAGATAGCCGTAGCTAAGGGGCTCCGATAATTCACCTACCTCAGGATTTCAGCTAAGTGGACTATTATTTTATATAACATTCTCTCAGCCAAACTTTAGTTTGCAACAATTTATGTTATGTATTTCCGTAATACATGTCTTTATTCGAATTCTAAGTTGTGTTTGTGTTTCTCCTTTCAACTCTTGTCTGTCACCACATTGCAGAACCTGTGGATATACTACAGTATGATAATTTAACTATTACAACATTTCAATGGACTGTCTTAATTGTATCTAGAACAATTTGGGCGGTTTCATTTTTAACCAGAGGGTGTTGCAGGATGATAACGGACGTGAATATTTCGGGACAAGTGTATTAATATATAGAGATTTGATATCGGGCCAGCTCATGCCTTACTCTTTTAGCGATCCTTTGTGCTCTCCTGAAATTGATTGGTAATGTTCATGTTACGCCTGGTTGAACTTGCTTCAGATCCCCGTATGAGAGACATACAAGAAACAGAAAGACAGAGACAGAGATAGAGAGAATTACAGAAGACAGTTGGGTACAGATAGATAGATAGATAGATAGAAATAGAAAGAAAAGGACAGTGAAAGAGAGAAGCAGACAAAGACAGGGAGGGAAACGGAAATACTGAGAGAGAGGCACAGGCAGACTGATCGATAAAGATAGAGAGACAGACACTGACAGCAAACAAATAGAAACATACAAAGAAACACAGAGAGAGAGAGAGAGAGAGGGGGGGAGACAGAGACAGAGAGACATACATCAGTCGGATACAGATAGATAGATAGATAGATAGATAGATAGATAGAAACAGAGAAAAAGTTTGGGACAGACAAATGGTCAAAAACAGAGGGAGGCAGAATCAGAGAGACAGACACTCAGACACGGACAGTAATAAACAGAGAGGAAAGAAAGAGAGGAAGAGCGAGGGAAAGAACGTGTGTGTGTGAGAGAGAAAGAGAGAGAGAGAGAGAGAGAGAGAGAGAGTAAATACTATAGGAATGTGAGGTGGTTTGTCATTCGTGCCAGTTTTTGATTAAGCTTTTATAATAGTTTCCAGTGTTGGATTATTGTGGACTGTTGTCCTCATCTTTATTATAGTACGTATAAACACAACGTTTCGGTCGCTGTATTCCCCAACCTTCCTCAGGTGTTTCTCTCTGTACCCGAGTATAGTAATAATCCAAGCTGGGAAATCATTTTTAAAAGTTTAACAGTTGATCAAACAGGCGTTGATGAACTTTTGAAAATCTCATTCAAATAATGATGTCCTTGTTTTTGCACGCCTATCGTTCCGATATGTGTCACGAGATTTGTTAGGTTGGATCATTACTATGTTCGGATACACAGGGAACATCTGAGGAAGGTCGCGGGATACAGCAGTTGAAACGTTGTGTTTCTACATACCACAATAAAAATGAGGACAACAGTCCGAAAAATCAAAATTATATATATATATATTTACCAATCCTTCCACACGAGCAGGATGTGACACAAGGTCAATTTATTAAGCAGAATCAACAGGTTTAAATTCAGAGTTTTCCTTCTCCTAGACCGGTTGCCTAACCAAGGTTAAAGAGCCCAGTCTGTCCTACTATTTATCCATAGCTGGAGGGAGAGTAGGATTCATACCTTTCCCAAGGGTAGTAGCGCAAAGTGAAATGCAATTACCACATCCAGGATTTGAACTCGGGGCGACGAGTTCATTTCCCATAACTTTAGCCATTACACCACGCGCTTCAAAATTATATATAGGAAAGTATAAACACTTACATGTTTGCGCATGTTCTCGTGTGCTATGTGGCCCGATAGGCTGGGGGTCTTAAAGCCAGGCTTTCCTGTAGACCAGTGACTCTCAAACTTTATACAGTCTAGGTGCACTTACAGTACTACAGATACTTGATAGCGCACTGTATACAAAATAGGACTAATATGTTATTAAGTTAACTGTTAAATATATAAAAAAATAACACATTTAACAAAAGCAAACTTAACATACCTCTATGAAGTTTATTCATTCCTGTGTTAATGAGAAACATGAGCTTGATGAGACCTTGCGATTTCTTCAATGTTTGGTCTTATGTTTGAGAGACAAACTCTCATTTCCTCATCAATGCATTGAAGAGTTCCTCTCTTTTTACACTTAATTGTTGCGAGGGTTGAAAATCCCAGTTCACATAAATATGAGGTAGAAAATTGCAATAAAAGAATTTTTCTCAATAAAATTGTTTAAAATCTGTTTTTATTTAGTTGCAAAAAAAGTAACTTATAGCTATCATAATAATGTCGCAACAAAACAAGCAGAGTGTTCGTAAAGAAATGGTATAATATAGTAACTTAGTATACATTTGCTTTTCATATCTGGATAGATTTTTCAGTAATACAACTGAGCGCACCTGAAAAAGCACTGTTTGACAACCACTGCTATAGACAGTAGACACAACTGGTTTGTGTTACCTCTGCAAAGGCTGGACGGTGACAGAGAATTTGACTTTTGTGCTTCTGGGTTAGTTGTATAATATAAGGTCACCCAGCGCATACTGGTAGACACAGAAGATTAATACCTCACGTGTCCCCTAGTGTTAAATAAGGGAATCGTGGCAAGTAAGGAATGTAATCCCTGAACACACACAATATATATATGGAGAGAGAAAGACAGAAAGACAGAGAGAATGATAGAGAGAGGGGTATTTATATATATATATATATATATATATATATATATATATATATATACAGGGTGTTCGGGAGAAATTTGACAGTCTCATAAGGAAAAAGAAAAAGTGCTTGGTAACTACAAAATTTAATGGATTGTAAAGAAATTCAACAGACACAGAAATTACACTACTGTCAACAAGTTTCACTCAAAATAGCCGCCATTAATGTCGATCACAGCCTCAATCCTTCTCCAGAAACTGGAGCAAGCTGATGTTACAGTTTCCCTGGGAAAAAACTACCTTAATTCTTTCAATTAACTGGGCTTTTGTAGCACTGACACGGCGATTGGGGTCTTTATCAAATACACCTCATACATAATAATCCATGGGGTTAAGATCTGGGGAGTTCAGAGGTGTGGAACAACCTTGGTGAATTTGGTCATTTTCAGGTACAGCCCGGAACAAGCACTTCAACTTTCCTGTGGGTCAAAGAACACCCATCGCGTTAGATTCGACGCCGCGACAGCATAGTATTACATTTGGTCCTGTGACCAGATCATAATATTACATTTGGCACCCCAACCAACATCGTATTACAGAGGCCAAACATTGGGACTGCTGTAATCGTAAAAATTCGCCGACAACCATTTTTGACTTTTCCCAGAAGTGTGACAGGGTGCCGAATCCTGCTGCCATACATATGGCCTACCATTGGCTACCCTTGTTATACCAGGGCTTGACTACAGTGTTGTTTGGCAACTTCATGTAGGCATCTGAGGGACCTCCATCATTTTTTTCTGCAGACTTTCGAGGAATTCTGCTGTGCGAACGCAATCAGACCGGCTGTTATGTTGCTTTCTTCTAGCCACAGCCTCGTAGTCTCCATTGCAATTCTCCAGTTCATGCCTGATTGTTTTTACAGTGCTCAAGGAGCATTGGGAAGCAACCATAATCTCCTTATTTTGATGGCCGGGGCAGATCATCATAATACAAGTTATTATCTTCCATTATTTAGGTGGGTTCCAGTCATCCATTCTATCTGTCATCACGTATATGAATAAAGAAGGGTCCAAGCTTTTAAATGATGCGTAGTGTGCGTCAGTACCTCCAACCTACGGAGAAGAATAACCAAATATAAATATGTCAAATTTATCCCGAACACCCTATATATATATATATATATATACTATAAAGATTGAAAAGGGTTCCAAACTGCCCTAAACACGTGTGGCGCTCAATAATTTTTTTTAATTCAAAACATTTTTCCCACCTTATTTCTTGGATAGATATGTGCTTAATTGAATTTCAAAATTAATTTTCAAAATTAGGTATGACTTTAATTAAGCACATATCCTCCCAAAAATAAATATATATATATATACATATATATATATATATATATATATATATAGAGAGAGAGAGAGAGAGAGAGAGAGAGAGAGAGAAGAGAAATAAAGAGAGAGAGAGGGGGGAGATAGATAGATAGATATACTGGATGGGCCAAAAGTTAATGCCAATACCAAAGTAATATTATTGACTTCCATAATACTTCTTTATATACAACTAATATTTTGAAAAATTAACTATATTTGGAAAACCCAATATAGACACTTTCTTACTTATATTTTGGCAATATTTCCCGTCCATGTCTGTTGTACATTGTCCAAATGTCTACGTTGCCAAAAATACGCGTCTCACTTCTTTTTCTTTCTTTTTTTTTCTTTTCTTTTGAATGCAGTGTGGATCTCTCCGCATAAAATGGATGCACCAAATACAGAAGTAGAAATTAATATCTTCAAAGCTAAACAGTTTGGTTGGTTGGTTGGTTAGTTGATTGGATTTTACGGCATGTCAACCCATTGGGTTATTTTATGCCGAAGACGTTTTGTTGTATTCATTCTTGATGGATACTCAGTTTTTTTTTAAACTCATTTTCTTCTATTTAATCCATTGATGGGACCCTAGCAGCTACTACCACTCTTGGTCACAGTTGACCTGGGAGTAATGGTGATGAAGGGTTAGTAAACTGGAACCTCACTACTTCTAGTCCGGGTCAATGTGGACCTGGGAGTAATGGCTATAAAAGGGTACTTCACATTACCCGGAGTTCCAGAATTTGAACTTCTCCACTAGATGCAGTTTAGCGTACCTAGAATACCAAGACCCTCATCTATAGCCTTCTAGCACATATATGATAAAAAAGGGTTAGGGCTTGCCATAAGGGCAATAGGGTTGGGACAATCATATAGGTGCATGGGCTTGACGTGACCAGAAATTGATCGGAGATGGCCTCTCCAACCGCCTGTCTAGCCTCAGTGAGGGCCAAAGTGGAGTGCTGCTCAGTCACCAGAGTTCCTCCTTAAGCATCACAGGTCGCCACCCACGGCCAACAGGCGGTTTCATTGGTGGTGGAGGAGTTTTACCCCTCTGCAGGGAGCAGTCGGTGTATTCTAAAGTCCCAGTCTATAGGACAAAGAGAAACAGGTTTTTACTAAATGTGACATAGTCTTACACAGGACCGCAACTATAGAACATCCTGCACTGTAATGGTTAAAATCATGGGAAATGGACTCGTGCCCCCGAGTTCAAATCCTAGATGCGGTCATTGCATTTCACTTGGCGTTAATACCTTTGGGAAAGGTATGAATCCTACTCTCCCTCCAGCTATGGATAAATAGTAGGGCAGACTGGGCTCTTTAACCTTGGTTAAGCAACCGGTCTAGGAGAAGGAAAACTCTGAATTCAAACCTGTTGAACTCCGCTTAAGAAATTGACCTTGTATCACACCCTACTCGTGCGGAGTGGTTGGTAAATATATATATATGGGACACCCTGTGATGACCAATCTCATTACAGTTGTAACGGTGTTTGTGTTTACTGTTGCTCTCGGGTGAATTGTTTAGCTATTTACGAAGCTTACCTAACATTTTGACTAGTTTCAATTGCTGTTTCCGTTTCTTTGTTTAATGGCATATCAAACTTCGTGGATTATTTTATTCTAAAGCAATCCTTGTAGAACAGTAGTGGTACTAGTTAACCCATAGCTGTGTGGATGAGGGGGTTCATACCTTTTCCAAGCGTTCGTTCTGAGAGGTTGGTAAATACGTATATTCATGACCTTGTACCAGACTAAGTTAATCTTGATAAATACCTATATCAGACTAAATGACTGTAATGTTGTAAGTCAAACACAGTCAAACACAGCACGAATGATTAGTGAAACCAGAAGGAAAAACATTAAAATACTTCCTTTAAAATTCCATTTTCCATTGACTGAGAGAGTTTCCTATTACACAATGATAGTATCTATTTGAATAAAAGAATAATAATTTTACAAAGCGCGGCCATTTTTTTTTAGATATAAAGTTTAACTTGTTATAGTGAAAATCAGTTTTCATTATTTATTTTTCGATAAAAATGCCCTCGAGTTTCCGCTATGAATTTTTCAGATCAAGATCATACAAAGTTTTTTTTTCTTCTTTTTTTTTCGTTTTTTTTTTTTTGAGCTGGAGGGGCTTTTTTTTCTCTGATTTATAAAACGAATCCATCTGTGACTGCAACAAATATTTTCCAGGTAAGAGCGGGCAACTTTTCAGTTTGAAAGTATTTCCTACATTAAATAAATAAATAAATATATATATATATATATATATATATATATATATATATATATATATCATATACACATACATAGACACACAGACAAACACACATACACTCACACAAACACATACACGCACACACACACACACACACACACACACACACACATATATATATATATATATATATATATATATATATATATTCCTTTATGCTTACCACACACACACATACATATATATATATATATATATATATATATATATACTCCACAGATGTACCGACAAAGAAGCATACCTGGACTCCTCAATACCACACACACACACACGCATATATATATATATATATATATATATATATATATTTATATACACATATGTATATGTACACATATGTATATGTATATATGGATATATATATATTTAGCCCTGAAGAGCTTTATGCGAAACTAATAGTAGGTTCGTCTGACTCATTAGATTTATCTATATATATATATATATATATATATATATATGTGTGTGTGTGTGTGTGTGTGTGTGTGTGTGTGGTATTGTGGATTCCAGGTATGCTTCTTTGTCGGTATATCTGTTGTATATATATATATATATATATATATATATATATATATATATATATATATATATATATATTCACTTTTTTATTTACATATTACTCTCTAGTTCCTACAGTCATAGCCTCAATAAACTGTCATTTCCTGTTTTAAAAAAAATCCACATTACATTTTAAATAAGTTAAAATATTTTGACCAGAAAATCATAAATCAATTATTCTTTGTATTCTGTCTTATTTGATTTTCTTTCTTCCGATTCAAACGAAATACACTGACTTTCAAAAAAGGTTTTTTCATTATTCACTTTGCTTATTTTTATTGCGTAACTTCGTTCAAGTTATTTAGTACAACGGAAAACATATTTTTTTTAATTTTATATATTTTTAGATTTACTTTTATTGAACATCGTATTCACCATTTTATTCCGCTAGCCTTTTTTTCCTGGCAATTTCATAATTCCATTTACTAAGAATATTTTTTGCTGCCTTTTGCAAACTTCCAAACAAATACTTCTTTTTTTTTTTTTAAGAAACATCGCTATTTTGAAAACCATTTACACGTTCTTCAGGTGTACAGAAGTAGCAGATGATAGCACAATAAAATTGAGATTCAAGTTTATTCAACTATTTTACAACACAATATGCGGCTATTCCCTAGTTGTGTAACATGATATTACAGGGTGACCCAGAAAAAACAGAACCCAAATTATTTATTTATGTTCCCATTAAACTAACCCTAACCCTAACCCCCCTAGTTGAGTAACATAATATTACAGGGTGACCCATAAAAAACAGAACCCCCAATTTTTTTTAATAAAACTGGTAATTTTAATTTTTTTTAAAGTTTAAGTCCAACAAGGGCTAGGGTTAGGGTTTACGGTTAGGGTTAGGGTTGGCGTTGGGGTTTAGGGTTAGTTTAAGCCCCCACTTTAAAACTAACCATTCTCACAAAATAAACACTTTTAGAATATACACATTGAAGTGAATATTAAAATAAATAAATAAAATATATTTAGTATTGTAAAATAACGGGTGCAAGAAAAATAAAACATTTATTGCAAAAACACAGACACAAAATGAGGGTTCAGTTTATTTTATGGTAGGAATTTACGAGGAACAAGTTAAGGATTACCCCTATTAGGGTCCCATTGTTGGTTCTAATAAATCTATTTGAAAATTATTAGTATTAGATAGGAATACGTGAAACCATGCTACCGTCTGTAGATTATTAGTAATATATAGGAATAGTTGATATCATGACTGTGCACAACCAACCGACCTATGTTACGGTTAAGTCACATTGAAAATACCGGTTCCCGTTAGATCCCGATAAGCTGAGATGAGCCTGTTCAATTAAGAGATGGGTGCGCACTTAAGAACAGCAGGAGGTGTTATAGACTATGCAAAGCTTTGTAAATAAAATAAAAATACACACTCACTATTCATATTTATATTTCCGCCGAATGGAACTGTGCTGATTTAATGTAAATTCGTTATTAATTGGGATGTATTGTAAACGTTCTAAAATTAAGCCTCCCATCTGGACTTGATATGGTCAAACGACTAGATTAAATCATAACAGATTTGGCCCATTTTAATCCGAATAGACTGAGTAAATTCTTACATCTCTTCTATTAATAATGGAGATTCGCTTCCGGTTTTTGTCTGTAACAAAGATTACGTCACTGCTTACGTCACATTACCCAAAATCGTCATAACATAGAATAAATACACTCAAAATTTCAACATGCAGCATTAGACAGTCCTCATTGTTTTTTAAAACAAGTTTTAATAAATACATGACTGTTATTATATATCTATATATAGTTTGTTTTATTTTGATACATATTTAAAGTTAACATTTCAAATTGTTTTATTTTTTAATCCTTTAATGAATTTGATGATTTTACTTACTTAGGGTACAAACTCGCTGACATTGAATTTTTTACTCCCACCCCTCTGGCAATATGTTTCAAAAATCTATTTTTACATCGCCCGGACGTCGTTTTTTTAAATTTTGTACTAGTATATTTAAACTAGAAACATTTATTTAAACCAGAAAGGAAGAGGCCATTTCCACACTCGACTGTAAACCTATAAAGCTAGTGAAACACATAATGTACCTAGGTAGTAATATCTCATCCACTGAAAGCAACCGCCCCGTCGCCTGGGGCGTTAGAATGCACCGACTGCACCTCTGCAGAGGGGTAAGATTCCTCCAAACCTGTTCGCCGTGGGTGGCGACCCGTGATGCTTAAGGACGAAGTCTTGGTGGATGAGCAGTCCATGACCTGCAACATATGGGTGCTAGAAGGCGGTGGCTGGGGGTCTACATGTCCTGGGAATGACGTTAAACTCTATCTGATGGTGAGATTCCAGTTCTGGAGGTTTGGGGAATGTGGAGCACCCCTTCATCACCATTGCTCCCTGGTCCACTCTGAGCTGGAGTTGTAGTACATTTTAGGGTCCCATCTATGGATTAAATAGAAATGTATTTATTAAAAAATTGTATTATCCATTAAGAATTGATTTATTTCAAAACTTTATCGGCATTAAATGGAAATCTGATCTCATTGACAAAGCAGCATTTCTTCCAAGCCGTAGCTCTATCAGTGCTACTGTATGGCTGCACCACTTGGACCCTAATGAATCACCAGAGAATAAGTTGGGAGCTGCACAAAAATGCTGCGAGCGATCTTAAACAAATCGCGGAAAAAATACCCCACAGGAAAGCAGCTGTACGACCACCTGCCCCCTATCACACAAACCATTCGAGGGAGGCGAACAATACACGCTTGATACTGCTGGAGAAGCAAGAACTCATAAGCGACGTTCTACAGGGAGATTCAGCACACGGGCACGCTGTTGGAATGTTTTTTTATATAAGTTGTGCTACAATTCCCCACCTGGCTTTATAGACTAGCCAAGGTCACGTGGATAAACTCCTCCGGCCAATCAACAACTATAATGCGCGGCTGATTCACTACTTAAACACTTGCAATCATTAAGGAGGAACTTACGACCATTGACAAAGAAACTGAGGATTCTTTATCAAAGGATTACCAAGGATCCAATTCTGCTGGACAAGCACTCTTGCTTGAAGCCCTACAGGATGGCCCATAAGATTGTAACACACGCCAGTGCGGGCCGTCTAACAAAGACCTACATTGATCAGCTCTGGGTGGATGCTGGATGCTGCACAGAGGACCTCAAAAGGGCAATGAATGATAGGGACGGTTGGCGAGAGATTGTCATGGATATCCATGCTACTAGGGCGACATGATGATGATGATGATGATGATGATGATGATGATTAAAGTGTTTTTCATGTTTGGTTTGCTTTGTTTTTTGTTCCTTTTCTTAGTGTTTTGTGGGGGTATGTAGGAACAGTAACAAATTCATTTCCTTTTTTATCAAGTACGAATATATATATATATTTTCCTTGTTTGGTAACATATCAACCATTGTGAGATATTTAATGCCAAAGCTATTCTTGTAGAAGAACAGTAGTGGTACTATGTAAGCCCTAGCTGAGGGGATGAGGTGGTTCATACCTTTCCCAAGGGTATTAGTCTGATAAGTAAACGAATTGGCGCGATTGGAGTTCAAATTTACTTTCGAATGGCGGAAGAAACGTGAAAGTCATCCACCTCCACTAAAATAACATTCTTTCCATCTCAAGTACTGATTAAGGTTTTCTAAAACCGAAACGTTATAACGTCGACTTTACTATCAAGAATAAATTCATCTTTATGGAACACTTCGTTTTTTCAATTTTCTACATATTGTCGGATTTAAATAATTGCAATAACTGTGTATCCTTTAAACTAAAGTTTGTTTTTTTATTCGGAAACGAAAAATACAAAATGGCTGATGCCTTTCTTAGATAATTCCTTGTGCATCACCATTTTTTGTCGCTCCCGGGTTAATTAGTTGTTGAGGTGAACTTTTAAAAAGTTGAGCCAAACAAGAATCGACACCTGTTTGCACCAGAAATGTCTTCCAAATACAATTCCTCAAATAAATTTCTTTCTTTCTTTCTTTCACTTTATGTTGCATTGTCTTCTTCTTTCTTTCTTTCTTTTTTCTTCCTTTCTTTCTCTTTATGTTGCTTTGTCTTCTTCTTTCTTTCTTTCTTTTTTCTTTCTTTCTTTCTTCTTTCTTTCTTTCTTTCTTTCTTCTTTCTTCTTCTTTCTTTCTTTCTTTCTTTATGTTGCATTGTCTTCTTCTTCTTTCTTTCTTTCTTTCTTTCTTTTCTTTCTTTCTTTCTTTCTTTCCCTTTATGTTGCATTGTCTTCTTCTTTCTTTCTTTCTTTTTTCTTTTTACTTTATGTTGCGTTGTCTTCTTCTTTCTTTCTTTCTTTTTTGTTTCTTTTACTTTATGTTGCTTTGTCTCCTTTCTTTCTTCCTTCCTTTCTTTCCCTTTATGTTGCTTTGTCTTCTTCTTTCTTTCTTTCTTTCTTTTTTCTTTTACTTTATGTTGCTTTGTCTTCTTCTTTCTTTCTTTCTTTCTTTCTTTCTTCACTTTATGTTGCTTGTCTCTTCTTTCTTTCTTTCTTCTTTCTTTCCCTTTATGTTGCATTGTCTTCTTCTTTCTCTTTCTTTCTTCTTTTTTCTTTCACTTTATGTTGCTTGTTCTTCTTCTTTCTTTCTTTCTTTCTTTCCCTTTATGTTGCATTGTCTTCTTCTTTCTTTCTTTCTTTTTCTTTCACTTTATGTTGCTTTGTCTTCTTCTTTCTTTTTTCTTTCTTTCCCTTTATGTTGCATTGTCTTCTTCTTTCTTTCTTTCTTTTTTTCTTTCACTTTATGTTGCTTTGTCTTCTTCTTTCTTCTTTCTTTCTTTTTTCTTTTACTTTATGTTGCTTTGTCTTCTTCTTTCTTTCTTTCTTTCTTTTTTCTTTTACTTTATGTTGCTTTGTCTTCTTCTTCTTTCTTTCTTTCTTTCTTTCTTTCTTTCACTTTATGTTGCTTTGTCTTCTTCTTTCTTTCTTTCTTTCTTTCTTTCCCTTTATGTTGCATTGTCTTCTTCTTTCTTTCTTTCTTTTTTCTTTCCCTTTATGTTGCATTGTCTTCTTCTTTCTTTCTTTCTTTCTTCTTTCCCTTTATGTTGCTTTGTCTTCTTCTTTCTTTCTTTCTTTCTTTCCCTTTATGTTGCATTGTCTTCTTCTTTCTTTCTTCTTTTTCTTTTACTTTATGTTGCTTTGTCTTCTTCTTTCTTTCTTTCTTTCTTTTTTCTTTTACTTTATGTTTGCTTGTCTTCTTCTTTCTTTCTTTCTTTCTTTCTTTCTATCACTTTATGTTGCTTTGTCTTCTTCTTTCTTTCTTTCTTTCTTTCTTCTTTCTTTCCCTTTATGTTGCATTGTCTTTCTTCTTTCTTTCTTTCTTTCTTCTTTTCCCTTTTATGTTTGCATTGTCTTCTTCTTTCTTTCTTTCTTTTTTCTTTCCCTTTATGTTGCATTGTCTTCTTCTTTCTTTCTTTCTTTTTTCTTTCACTTTATGTTGCTTTGTCTTCTTCTTTCTTTCTTTCTTTCTTTCTTTTTTTTCCCTTTATGTTGCATTGTCTTCTTCTTTCTTTCTTTTTTTCTTCTTTCCCTTTATGTTGCTTGTCTTCTTCTTTCTTTCTTTCTTTCTTTCCCTTTTGTTGCATTGTCTTCTTCTTTCTTTCTTTCTTTTTTCTTTTACTTATGTTGCTTTGTCTTCTTCTTTCTTTTCTTTCTTTCTTTTTTTCTTTTACTTTATGTTGCTTTGTCTTCTTCTTTCTTTCTTTCTTTCTTTCTTTCTTTCTTTTATGTTGCTTGCTTCTTCTTCTTTCTTCTTTCTTCTTCTTCTTTCTTCCTTTTTCTTTATCATTGTCTTCTCTTTCTTTCTTTCTTTTTCTTTCCCTTTATGTTGCATTGTCTTCTTCTTTCTTTCTTTCTTTTTTTCTTTCACTTTATGTTGCTTTGTCTTCTTCTTTCTTCTTTCTTTCTTTCTTTTTTTCTTTTACTTTATGTTGCTTTGTCTTCTTCTTTCTTTCTTTCTTCTTTCTTTCACTTTATTTGCTTTGTCTTCTTCTTTCTTTCTTTCTTTCTTTCCTTTATGTTGCTTTGTCTTCTTTCTTTCTTTCTTTCTTTCTTTTTTTATTTTATTTTATATTGCTTTGTCTTCTTTGTTTCCTATCTTTCTTCCACTTTATATTGCTTTATCTCTGTCCCTTCTTCCTTCTTTCTTTCTTTCTTTCTTTCTGTCTTTCTTTCCTTCCTTCTTTCTTTCTTTTTTTATTTCCTTCCTTCCTTCGTTCTTTCCTTCTTTCTTTCTTTCAATCTATATTGTTTTATCTCTACCTTCTTCCTGATCTCTCTCTCTCTCTCTCTCTCTCTCTCTCTCTCCTCTCTCTCTCTCTCTCTCTCTCTCCTCTCTCTCTCTCTGTTGGTTTTTATAACTTTTTAAAAAATCTCAGTTTAGTACGTATTATCTGAGCTTCCTAATGGATTTTTGTATTTTCAGACCCTGATACTAATAACCTACCTACGGTTTAAATTGAAAATGTTCTCAAGTTTATGAAAAAATATTTCGAAGAAAAAATACAGAATTGTCGGAAGGAGATAGAATATGATGGAATATGAACATATTTCTGATACGATAAATACCGAAAACGTAGAGATTCACAGTGAAGAGAATTGGCCTACATTTAGCAAAAAAACACTTCAACTACAAGATATGACCCAGACTCGATTTATTTTTTCCCACCAATGTAGTATCGTAGAAATATTTTCCAATGTTTTTTTTTTTTTTTTACCCCCGAAATATTATTATTTATTCTTCTTTAATTTTCCCAGGTTTATGGTCATGTTACATTGAAGGTTCCCGCTAGATCAGTGATTAGTTAAGCAGTGATGAACCTGTTTAATACTTAGACGGGTGACCATTTAAGTTAGGTACTTAATGAATATCAAAAGGAAATGATTCGGCATTAAATGGCCCGAAAAAGGGTTGAAAATGTCACCGAAGAATAAATGTCTTCAACTTTATGAAAAAAAATTTTTTTAAATGAGATATTCTATCTCATTTTTAAATATACCAACTCTTAATTACCCAACCCCTCCACCATAGGCAGTATGTTACACAAGGCCCTTTTAAGTGGAGTAAAGCAGATTTTAATTCGGTTTTCCTTCTCCAAGACATGTTGCCTTAACAAGACTAAAGCACTGAGTCTGCCCTATTATTTACTCATGGCTGGCGGGGAATATAAAAACATTTTTATACAATAAATTCTGAAAACGTAGACATCCACTGTGAAGCGATTTGGCCTACATTTAACAAAAAAAAACCTTCGACTACAAGATATGACCCAGGCTCGGTTTACTTTTTACCCATATGTCTTATCTATATGTTTCATTGATAAAGTATCGTCATCACTCCTTTAAATCGACCCCTGCAACGCTACACGATGACAATTGTTTTACAAAAGGTGGGCGTAATAAATATACCAACTTCTAATTACCCAACCCCTCCACCATAGGCAGTATGTTACACTAAGCCCTTTTAAGCGGAGTAAAGCAGATTTTAGTTC
Organism: Doryteuthis pealeii; assembly: GCA_023376005.1. Classification (NCBI taxonomy): domain Eukaryota; kingdom Metazoa; phylum Mollusca; class Cephalopoda; order Myopsida; family Loliginidae; genus Doryteuthis; species Doryteuthis pealeii. Next base: position 24,688,256 of record CM042139.1, on the reverse strand, counting down.
GGTTTTCCTTCTCCAAGACATGTTGCCTTATCAAGACTAACTAAATCAGTCTGCCCTATTATTTACTCTAATACTATTATTTACTTTAATACTTAGATGGGTGACCATTTAAGTTAGGTACTTAATGAATATCAAAAGGACATGATTTGGCATTAAATGGCCCGAAAAAAGGTTGATATGTCGTAAAACAAAACAAAACAACCAGCCAAATAATTTTCCCAATTGATTGGATTTTAATTCCATCTATTATGGATATGATTCTTCGAGCGGTTAGTTCTAATCAATGAGAATATGAAGAATAAATTGTAGTATAAGTTAAAGCGACAATTCTTCCAGGCTGTGGTTATATCTGTACTGCTGTATGGCTGCACCACTTGGGCCCTAACGAAGCCTTTTTACTACTGCTAGACCAAGGAGACTGTTTTTTGCATCTGATGTGGAGCGCCACACCTAGCACCAACTCCTTACTTTACCGCACAGATCCCTGTGCTTCTCATTCACTGAGTTGGTGAGAGCTGGTATCGAACCAGGAACCTGACTTTACTTAGATCAAGACACACGGCGAGAACAACTGACAAATGGTTCCCTACACATTAAAAAGGTCACCCACACCAAATCAGATGTGGGGGATGTTGGTCTTTACCAACCAGCCAAATAATTTTCCCAACTGATTGGATTTTAATTCCATCTATTATGCATATGATTCTTCGAGCGGTTAGTTCTAATCAATGAGAATACGAAGAATAAATTGTAGTAAAAGCGACAATTCTTCCAGGCTGTGGTTATATCTTTACTGCTTGAGAATTTGAAATTGTTATATCTTTCCCTTTCCTTCTTTTCATCTTTTCATTATGTTCGATTGAAACAGATTAGCGTTATCGCTTCCGTACGCTCATCTCATCTCTCTATCTTTTCCATACTTTCTTTCTTTCTTTCTTTCTTTCTTTCTTATAATACATTGACACACTGAAATTCTCATTACTAGCAGCACCTGTAGATATACTCAGTATGGTAATTTAATTATTACAACGTTTGATATGCTTGATAAATGTATAATAATCTTGATTAACTTCTCCTCTCTCTCTCTCTCTCTCTCTCTCTCTCTCTCTCTCTCTCTCTCTCTCTCTCTCTCTCTCACTCTTTTTTTCTTTCTTTTCATTATGTTCGATAGAGACGGATTAGCGTTATCGCTTCCGCACGGTCACCCCCTCACTCTATGTTCTCCTTACTCTCTTTGTTTATTTGTTGCTTATTATATTTTTTCTGTGTAGTATGTCCTTTTTCTCCCCTTTCCTTCTCTATATATATCTTTAGAATAAACTAGATGGCACATGTACAAGAATGCTGCGTGCGGTCTTGAACAAGTCGTGGAAACAGCACCCCACAAGGAAGCAGCTGTATGGCCACCTGCCCCCCCCCCATCTTAGAAACCATCCGAGTGAGACGGACAAGGCATGCTGGACACTGCTGGAGAAGTAAGGACGAGCTCATAAGCGACGTTCTCCGCTAGAGGCCAACATATGGACATGCTAATGTGGGCAGGCCACCAAAGACCTACATTGACCAACTATGCGAGGATACTGGATGCTACTCAGAGGACATCCCTGGCACAATGAATGATAGGGAGGCTTGGCGAGAGATTGTTATGTATATCCGTGCTAATTGCGCGAAATGATGATGATGATAATAATGAGATAGAAAAACATAAAATTTTAGATATCAGTGGAAAGTTACAATATTTTTTGGAATGAAATATGAAAGGCTACCTAAGTCGATTTCTGATTGGTCAGGTCAAGGCTACCTGTTGATTTCTGATTGGTCAGCAGAGGGCGTGTAAGTGAGTGAGAGAAAGAGCGATGAGTTGTCAGTCTGGGCTTAGCGGTTGAAGGGAACAGACGTAACATGATTGTCTGTTTTCCAAGACATTTTAACTTGGGATAAATTAATAAATGAGTTCAGGAAAAAACACGAACGTCTTGGGTTGTAATTAAAAACTATCAACAGAACAGGATAAGATGTCCCAAATGATTCGAAAGTAATTTCCAGATTCAGTCCAACAATAGATCTACCAAAGGTCATAGACAGGGCCAACCATATCCAGCCAAGAGAATAGTTGAACAATAAGATAAATATAAAGTAAGTAAAGTCGTCGGGCTGGCCTAAAGTCGGTATCAGCCGGACAGCGAAGGAGTCTATCCCCTCTTCACTAGCGCTAGACCAAGGAGACTGTTTTTTTGCATCTGAGGTGGAGCGCCACACTTACCATCAGCTCCTTACTTTACCGCACAGATCCCTGTGCTTCTCATTCACTGAGTTGGCGAGGGCTTGTATCGAACCAGGAACCTTGCGATTCTTAGGCGAGTGCTCTACCGACTGAGCTCTGATTTTTTGTATTTTCAGAACCTGGTTGTAATAACTTACCTAATAATAATATACCTAATAATAACCTACTTAATAATAACCTACCTACGGTTTATATTGAAAATGTCACCGAAGAATAAATGTCTTCAATTTTATGAAAATATATTTTTTTAAATGAGATATTCTATCTCATTTTTAAATATACCAACTCTTAATTACCCAACCCCCTCCACCATAGGCAGTATGTTACACAAGGCCCTTTTAAGCGGAGTAAACCAGATTTTAATTCGGTTTTCCTTCTCCAAGGCATGTTGCCTTAACAAGACTAAAGCACTGAGTCTGCCCTATTATTTACTCATGGCTGGCGGGGAATATAAAAACATTTTTATACAATAAATTCTGAAAACGTAGACATCCACTGTGAAGCGATTTGGCCTACATTTAACAAAAAAAACCTTTGACTACAAAATATGACCCAGGCTCGGTTTACTTTTTACCCATATGTCTTATCTATATGTTTCATTGATAAAGTATCGTCATCACTCCTTTAAATCGACCCCCGCAACGCTACACGATGACAATTGTTTTACAAAAGGTGGGCGTAATAAATATAAAAGAAATGAGACTCATCAACTAGTGAAAAAAAAGTCCAAGTGACTAGACAGACACTGGCCTCGTTAGAGTCTCTGTCTGTTGCATTGAAAAATAATTATAAAACTTTAAGAAATATAATTATAGTCAACATGAGATACACTATTGAAACGTAAATTTAATACATTGAAGGGAAAATAAAGTCTATGTCTTGTTTATAATGAGGACATGTTTACACTTAGTTGATTCCATTAGAACTTTGTTGCAGGTTTCACTTTACTATTGAACAATAAAAAAAGATCTGGCTTGTTAGTGAGTTACACCCAACTGATTAGAAGAAGAAGAAAGAAGAAGAAGAAGAAGAAGAAGAAGAAGAAGAAGAAGAAGAAATTCATGTATCTATTTACCCAACCCTTCCACAGGAGCAGGTTGTGACACCAAGTCAATTTTTAAACGGAGTTTAACAGGTTTCATTTTTATATTACTGCTTTTGTTTTTCATGGTACTATGTATTTGACTTTTTATTTGGTCGGTATGCATTCGACTGCTGCTTCAAAGTGGGCACTGACAAAGTTTTCCTCTTCATCATTGGGAGTATTTATATGTGTATGCGTGTCTGTGTATGTGTATGTGAGAAGAAGAAGAAGAAGAAGAAGAAGAAGAAGAAGAGAAGAAGAAGAAGAAGAATTCATGTATCTATTTACCCAACCCTTCCACAGGAGCAGGTTTGTGACACCAAGTCAATTTTTAAACGGAGTTTAACAGGTTTCATTTTTATATTACTGCTTTTGTTTTTCATGGTACTATGTATTTGACTTTTTATTTGGTCGGTATGCATTCGACTGCTGCTTCAAAGTGGGCACTGACAAAGTTTTCCTCTTCATCATTGGGAGTATTTATATGTGTATGCGTGTCTGTGTATGTGTATGTGAGAAGAAGAAGAAGAAGAAGAAGAAGAAGAAGAAGAAGAAGAAGAAGAAGAAGAAGAAATTCATGTATCTATTTACCCAACCCTTCCACAGGAGCAGGTTGTGACACCAAGTCAATTTTTAAACGGAGTTTAACAGGTTTCATTTTTATACTACTGCTTTTGTTTTTCAGGGTACTATGTATTTGACTTTTTTTTTGGTCGGTATGCATTCGACTGCTGCTTCAAAGTGGGCACTGACAAAGTTTCCTCTTCATCATTGGGAGTATTTATATGTGTATGCGTGTCTGTGTATGTGTATGTGAGAAGAAGAAGAAGAAGAAGAAGAAGAAGAAGAAGAAAGAAGAAATTCATGTATCTATTTACCCAACCCTTCCACAGGAGCAGGTTGTGACACAAGTCAATTTTTAAACGGAGTTTAACAGGTTTCATTTTTATATTACTGCTTTTGTTTTTCATGGTACTATGTATTTGACTTTTTATTTGGTCGGTATGCATTCGACTGCTGCTTCAAAGTGGGCACTGACAAAGTTTTCCTCTTCATCATTGGGAGTATTATATGTGTATGCGTGTCTGTGTATGTGTATGTGAGAAAAGAAGAAGAAGAGAAGAAGAAGAAGAAGAAGAAGAAGAAGAAGAAGAAGAAGAAATTCATGTATCTATTTACCCAACCCTTCCACAGGAGCAGGTTGTGACACCAAGTCAATTTTTAAACGGAGTTTAACAGGTTTCATTTTATACTACTGCTTTTGTTTTTCAGGGTACTATGTATTTGACTTTTTATTTGGTCGGTATGCATTCGACTGCTGCTTCAAAGTGGGCACTGACAAAGTTTTCCTCTTCATCATTGGGAGTATTTATATGTGTATGCGTGTCTGTGTATGTGTATGTGAGAAGAAGAAGAAGAAGAAGAAGAAGATTCATGTATCTATTTACCCAACCCTTCCACAGGAGCAGGTTTGTGACACCAAGTCAATTTTAAACGGAGTTTAACAGGTTTCATTTTTATATACTGCTTTTGTTTTTCATGGTACTATGTATTTGACTTTTTATTTGGTCGGTATGCATTCGACTGCTGCTTCAAAGTGGGCACTGACAAAGTTTTCCTCTTCATCATTGGGAGTATTTATATGTGTATGCGTGTCTGTGTATGTGTATGTGAGAAGAAGAAGAAGAAGAAGAAGAAGAAGAAGAAGAAGAAGAAGAAATTCATGTATCTATTTACCCAACCCTTCCACAGGAGCAGGTTGTGACACCAAGTCAATTTTTAAACGGAGTTTAACAGGTTTCATTTTTATACTACTGCTTTTGTTTTTCAGGGTACTATGTATTTGACTTTTTATTTGGTCGGTATGCATTCGACTGCTGCTTCAAAGTGGGCACTGACTAAGTTTTCATATTCATTATTGGGAGTATTTATATGTGTGTATGTGTCTGTGTCTGTGTATGTGTGTCTGTGTGCAATACCTCTGCACGAGCAGGATGCAACACAAGGTCAATTTTTTTCGAATTCGCTTTATCAAACTAACGCATTTATTTCCCAAGTTGAACTTCAAAATTCTGTTTATTCTCTAGAAGGGGATTCTGCATTAAACTTTGAGTTGTACCAACTCCTAATTACCCAACCCCTCCACCATAGGTAGTATGTTACACAAGGCCCTTTTTAAGCGGAGTAAAGCAGGTTTTAATTCGGTTTTCCTTCTCCTAGACAAGTTGCCTTAACAAGACTAAAGAACTCAGTCTGCCCTATTATTTAATCATGGCTCGTGGGGTGAACGGAGGTATTCATGGCTTTCCAAAGGGAAACGCAAACAGTCGCGTCCAGGATTTTGAATTTGGATCGCCAATTCTATTTCCTACGATGATAACCGCGTTATCAATCGCGTCTCCCAAACTTTGAATTGTTAAGTTAAATAAGAATATCAACATTAAATCTTAAAGTAATCAAGCTGAACTGGAATTGATACGTGATGACAAATATTCTCTCAAACCTTGTTCGTAATTGAAAACATAAATTTAAATGAATACTTCACCCGGAGTGGTATTACGTGTTAGGGTCCCATCTATGGGTTAAAAATGAGTTTTGAAATGTGTTTAAAAACTGATTTTTTTTTAATTGAATACTCGTCAATAGTTAATGAAATGAAACATCTTCAGCATAAAATAACCCAACAACGGTTGACATGCCGTAAAATCTAACCAACCAATGAGCCCATCTATGGGTTAAATAGATCAAGAAATGAGTTTTTAAAAAGAAGATTTGAATGAAAAAAAATGTCTTCGGCATAAAATAACCCAACAAAGGTTGACATGCCGTAAAATCCAACCAACCTAACCATGTCTCATGGTTGCCATAATTATCCTGCCTTTTTACCCAATTCATCTCACATAGGTCATCTGGCTATAAGTCTACAAATGGGAGAAGGCAAAACTATCCAGTACACAGCTCATGGTTGCCATGACTACACTACATTTTTACCTATTACATCTCACATAGGTCATCCGGCTAAGTCTATTTCTACAAATAGGAGAAAGCAGAAATATCCAGTACACTGCTATCTCTAATTTATTTAGCACTAGAAGTGGCTACCGGGCGTCACTTGTGTATAGATGGGATTTTTTAAAAGTTAGTCTCGCAGATCCATAATTACTTATCGCGAGTGAAATCCTCGCTGGTTGTCCCATAAAAATCCCCACGAAAATATATAACAATATAGTAAAAAATTTCCATTCAATGATTTACAATTAAAAAAAAAAGATATAAATGATGCAATTAATTCAAACAATCAATAATATATTTCAAAGCGAAAAAAACATACAAAAAAAGATAAACAAAATAAAATGCAAATGACTTTCCCTTCTGTTACTTTTCAAATTTGAATTTTTAAATATCTTCCCAAAAGATCTTCTAAAGATCTTCATTATTTTTGCTCAAAAACTGGTGATATTTAATTTGTATATATATTTACTTTGTCGTTAATTGTTTTATTTTCAAAGTTTCCTCCGGACATACATATACACACATCTGTCCTTTATATATGTATAGATGGTATTAAATTATATCTATTTCAATATCTAACAACAATGAATAAAACATCTTCGGCATAATACAACCCAAGGGTTGACCACCAGCCAACCAACCAACCAGCCAACCAGCCAACCAAATTGACACGGCTCCCAAATTCCGAACATTTCTACTGATCCAATTGGATCTTTATGATTAGATCATTTTTTTCTTCTTCTAAAAACCCATCGGCTCTTGGAATATTACGCACACCTGATAAACAAGCTCCACTGATAAGAGATCTATCGCATCATTTTTAACTGCAAAATTCGATCTCCTAAATTATGGTAATGAAAAAAGAATAATCGAATTTCGATGCAGTACGTAATGAGTAAAGCCAACATTTTTTACCCGGATGCCCTCTATGTTTCATGTGACTGATGATATGGTGCACTTTTGACATGATATTTCAATTATTGAACTCGGATCAGTTAGAGATTATCCCAACATTGGATCATTTTCAGAAAACCAAAAAAAGTTATTTTCGAATTTTGTCGTTGGATGACATTAGGAGCGTTTATTCTAACAAGCTTTATTCTTATTTTTAAATCGCATCCATATGTATTGGTTTGGTTTCTTTGTTTAATGGCATATCAACTTTCGTGGGTTATTTAATGCCAACGCTACCCTTGTAGAAGAACAGTAGCGACACTACTCAATCTACACCTGGCGGAATAGAGGGCTCATACCTTTCGCTATGGAATTAGTCCGAAAGTAAACGCAATAGCGTGAGTGGGATTCGAACCAGCCCACCACGACATCGCAGTCCAGTGGACCAATCACAACACCTTATATGCAATGAGACAGCTTAAAAAATTGTTTTTTCGGGTGTGATTCTTTGCTTGTGACCGGTTTAGCTCAGTTGTTAGAGAAACCGCATAGGAATCGCAAGGTTCCTGGTTCGATACCGGTCCCCGCCAACTCAGAGCATGAGCGGCCCAGATTGGATAATCTGATTTGTGCGGAAAAGCGGGGAGCTGAAGGTAGGTGTGGAGCTCCACCTCAGCAAAAAACAATCTCCATGGTCTAGAGCTAACGAGAAGGGGATAAATTCCATCGCTTTCCTGCTGATACAGAAAAAACCAACCTTATTTTGCTTGGATATGACGGAAATGTTCTGTTTTTTAAACAAATTTTAACGAGTAAGGAAACTGTTATATATATATATATATATATATATATATATATATATATATATTTACCAACCCCTCCGCACGAGCATGATGTGACACAAGGTCAATTTCTTAAGCGGAGTTTAACAGGTTTGAATTCAGAGTTTTCCTTCTCCTAGACTGGTTACCTAGCCATGGTTAAAGAGCCCAGTCTACCCTGCCATTTGTCCATAGCTGGAGGGATAGTTGGATTCATACCTTTCACAAGGGTATTAGCGCCATGTGAAATGCAAACAGCTTCGTCCAGAATTTGAACTCTGGTCGACGAGTCCATTTCCTACGACTCTAACCATTTGACCACGCGCCTCCATGTTATATATGAATAAAGCCAGACACTTGCGTTTGAACACCGATCGCCAGTAAATAAAAATTGCAAATCTCCAGATTGTATAAATAGAGTACCGTGCTGAAGGACTTTCAGTCAATGCTTAGCCGATACACTCTGGTGTTCAAAGCGATTCTGTTATTATTCTAGGCAAGACTGTGATGTTACAGATATAAGTAACAATATCTTTCATTTGTCTTATTTTCTGTTTAATGTTTGTTTGTTTGTTTATTTATTGATTTTAACGGCATATCAACCCGTCTGGAGTTATGTCATGCCTAACGGTTTGGAAGTTATACATATCGTGTATTTATATTTATACTTTTTAGTAATTGGTTTTAACAATGTGTTAGCATTATTGGGGATTTTGTTGTATGGTATTGATTTATTTAATGTCTATATTCTATGGTATAATTATATTTCCCTAAAAAAAGAGAGAATATCCTCCATGTTGATCTTTTCAAACAGATCTTTCATATTGTTTGCTTTAAAGTAACGGTTTCTGATGTGAGCAAAAAACCTGCATTCCATGACTAATTGTTTAACTGTCAAAGGTGTTTGACATGTTCCACATTGTGGTTGTTGTTCTTGTTTGAGTATATAGGAGTGCGTTAGTCTTGTATGACCAATGTGTAATCGAGACACAATGACTTGTTCCTTTCTAGACTTCCTTAAAGTTGGTCTCCAGCCTCCCAAAGTGGGTTTGATTAGGAAGAGTTTATTGTGGATGTTGTTATTCCAGTGTTGTTGCCATTTTGTATGAAGGAATCTATTAATTTCGAATTAGTTGAAAGGAATATATATCCTTTATGTATATATTTACCAAGTCCCCGCACAAGCGGAATGCAAAACACGGCCAACTTCTCAAGGGGAGTTTAACAGGTTTGAATTCAGAATTGTTCTTCTCCTAGACTGGTTACCTAACCAAGGTTAAAGAGCCCAGTTTGCCCTACTATTTACCCATAGCTGGAGAGAGATTAGTTGGATGCATGCCTTTTCGAAGTATATTAGCGCTATGTGAAATGCAAACAGGGTCATCCATGATTTGAACTCGGGTCGACCAGTCCATTTCCTACGAATTTAACCATTACACCACGTGCCTCCAAAGATATATTTTTATTTCAAGTTGTTCTACTTTTATGTACCTGTGAGCGTTACAAAAAAAGCGTACGTATTCACCTACCACCCACCCACTATCAGGATGTGACACAAGGACAATTCTAAGCGGAGAAAAATTGTTTTAAGTTCAGATTCTTCCTTCTCCTAGATTGGTTATCTAACCAGGGATTTAAAAGATTTCTAAAGAACTCAGTCTGTCCTACTATTTACCCACAGCTGGGAGAAGAAGCGACGGAATTATGCCTTTTGCAAGAGTATTAGCATGAAGTGAAATGCAGACATTATTTGAATTTATGTAACGATCCTTTTTCCCTTGGCGATAACCGTTATGCTAAGCACGTCTCTCAAAAATACAGATGTGATTGTAGTTCTCTGTGCATACTAGGTGTAAAGTTCTGTTGAGCGACCATTTGATCTTGGACAGAGAAGCACTAATACTACACTCTGATCTTATGATCAATTCATATGTAAATATTCCCGTCGCTATTGCGCTTACGTTCAAGTCATTTTGAAAGCACCAGTTCCCACTAGATTACCGAAGTTAAGCAGCGATGAGCCTGTTCAGTAATCAGATGGGTGACTATTTAAGTAACAACAGTTACTGTAAGAAAACGAATATCAATAATGGCTTGATTCGGCATTAAATGACCCGGAAGGGCTTGATGTGCCGTAAAACAAACCAACCAACTAATCCTTCTTTATTTACTGGAACTATGTTAGTATTAATAATCGATATTAAATGACTTGCTATCTATTAAGAGTCTCCTTTCAGGCAAAGAGGATGTTTCCCACAGGAAGACGCTGTGAATACAAAAATCGCAACAGGCATTTCAATGATTGGAAATTTGCGTAGGAAGTAAAACGAAGCACTGACTGGTGGATATATTTCACAAGCCATAATCACGGTGCGAGTAAATTACATTCGTGATTTCAATCACTTTTAAGCTCAAATTTTGATTATAAAGTTACAAAAAAAGCTTCCAAAAACTTATTGGTAATCATATATATATATATATATATATATATATATATATATATATAGAGAGAGAGAGAGAGAGAGAGAGAGAGAGAGAGATTTGGGGTAATATGATATAAGCAGTGACGTAGTTTCGGTTACGGAAAAATCGAGACTGAATCTCCATTATTAATAGATTTGTTGTTTTAAGATAAAATAGAATAACATATACTGTTGGGGTTTGTAAATAAAATGAAGTTTAGGGTAAATGTATTTGATAAGTTCGATGATGGTTTAATGTATAAAAGAAAAATGAATCTGTATTTGATAGTTTTTGATGGTTAAGCAATATATAAAAGAAAAAATGAAACGCTCGGATGTAGGCAAAGTTATTCATTACTAAATATATACATCCTCTGAATATTTCTATTATTTGGATTTTTCGGACTATTTTCCTCGTCTCTATTTTTTATACAACAATAAAGATAAGGACACTAGTCCGAAAAATCCAAATAATACAAATTATCAAGCCACATCTAAAAAAAATTCATGCAAATAGTAGTTTGAATTTGTATTTGTTTTTGTTGTTTTGTTTTGTTTTTGTTTTCATTTTTTTAATATTTTTACACCATCGGATTTATTTCGATTTTTATTGGTAAAACGTATAGCTGTTACATAATTAAATTAAAGTAAAGTCGTCGGGGCGGCCTAATGTCGGTATTGGCCAGACGGCGAGGGAGTCTGTCCCCTTTTCACTAGCGCTAGACCATTTTAGCATCTGAGGTGGAGTGCCACCCCTGCCATCAGCTCCTCACTTTACCGCACAGATCCCTGTGCTACTCATTCGCTGAGTTGGCGAGGACCGGTATCGAACCAAGAACCTTGTGATTCCAAGCCGAATAAAAGGAAGAAAGAAATATTTTGGAAAAATATTTGAAAAGGAAGAATCTAGCTTGAATGCATTTTGTGAATTGTGAGTCGTTTGTTTGAATTCAAAATCAGAGAAAATGCCGAAATATTTTCGGGGGAATTAAAAACACTTTTGAAAGGAAAGATTGGGCTGTTGAATTGTTTGATTAAAATTCCAATGTACTTATAAAATACAATATAACAATTTACAAGGGAATTAAAATATACAGAAATAAGCAGAAGAATGACGTAAGAAAAAATAACCAGCTAATTAATGGTAATTATAAAAGAGGGGTCGAGTATTCGAAGAGCAGTGAAAAGGCTTTAAAGAGACTCAAGACGCAACACAGCGCCGACCATAGCTTATCCGAAAAGTAGCCGGCCTTTCTTTCTTTCTTTCTTTCTTTTCACCGGTCGAAGTGATAAGCTTACTAGTTCTAATTATTCAGATTCTGTTATTATAAACATCTTTCTAGCTATCTCTCTCTGCATTGACGACTACTACAGACAATTGGACGGTCATAATAAATGTTTGTTGACAAGGGCTATGGTCAAGTTTGTTTTTAAAAGCCAACACAGGGTTATCCGGAATCTTAATTTAAGGGTCGTTTTCACACACGGCTGGGAGCTGAACGGGTGGGTCAATGCCAGTTCTCTAGCAACCGGAGTAGTTTTGGAGAGGTACGAGACAGTGTTGAAGGTCGCTTGTTGGCTGCGACCTGAAGATGACACCCAACATATCAACTTAGCCGAACTGAACGTCATATTGAAATGCATCAATTCGGCTCTTCAGTGGCAGGGTAACGTGCTGCACGTGAGGACAGTGTCAGTGTGCGTGTATCAATGCGTATCGGACACTCTCACTGGGAAAGCGTGAGTGCGTACGTACCAAGGCAGCAATTCGATATGCTCATCAGAAGGCGACTGAGCACACCCAAGGTATTCGTGAAGGAGTATGAGCTGACCGTAGACGTGACGTTGGTTCCATCGAGTCGGAATATAGCCGACCGACGGACGAGGGTACAGCTGCTCTTGTTTAACACGATCAAAAAGGACAACGGGCTCGAGCCACTGATCAGCACCGTCCACGTGGATGAGTTGAACGTGGGCCAAATCATGTCTATCCACAGAAGCAGTGGACATCCGGCAGTGCGCCGCACCACCTTCCATATCAAGAAACAAGCCCATTTATAAGAAACGAAGACCCAATAAGTTTCATAGCAACACCTGATTTTCACCGTCTTCTTCGAAGAATTTCCCTTCATCACGCCTACAACAATTTCACAAACAGTACCGCTCTCTTCTTCTGATACATGGCTGGGTAGGACGTTAAACAGCATCAAATGACGTTCCAATTCTGGAGTGTGGAGTAAACATTCATCGTCATTACTACCAGGTCTACTCTGACCCGGAATGTTAGCACCTGTTAGGGTCCCATCTATGGGTTGAATAGACAAAAATGAGTCTTCAAAAATTGAGTTTAAAAAAATTGAACACCTACCAAGCATGAATAGAATTTTAAAAATCTTCGGCATAAAATGACCCAACAGGAGTTGCCATGCCGTAAATTCCAGCAAACCAATAAACCTGTGCTCTTTTCTTCGGACGATAGCCCATCTCCTTTCTTTCGATGCGGAGTCCACGCTGCTCTTGGGGAAGAAACATGGGGGTTAGTGGGTTAGTTGCCATACCACTGTTAGAGCCCAGTCTGCCCTACTATTTACCCATAACTGAAAAGAGAATAGTTGGATTGGTACCTTTCCTAAGGGTATTAGCGCTATAGGAAAAGCAATCAGCCGCGTCCAGGATTTGAACTCGTCTCCCCTTCTCCATTTCCCGCGATGGCAACCATTACAACACGCGCCTTCAAATCTGGGACAGAAGAATACACCGATTGCACCTCTGCAGAGGGGTAAAGTTCTACATCTGTACTACATCCGTACTACATCCTCGTTTATTATAGGTTATTGATTACCCTTTCACCTAGTTTCACCCGTCTCTACCGATGCTAGCTTACATCTCGCAATGCCTGCTTCTCACAAACTATAAAATACAGGGTGATTGAAAAATAACTCCCTATTTATAATTTGTATATGTAATTACATTTTTCTCAATTCTTTAATGTATGCTCCTTGATATATGGCAATTAAATCTGTGTTGGGCTGTTAGTGCTGCTCTATATTTTGCTATTGTTATTTGTGGATGGCTGAATCTCCATTTTCCTGTGAGATGGATGAGTAGACGTGGTTTAACACCATGCGACTTTTTTCTTTATGGTTTGGTTAAGGAGCAAGTCTACTCTACGAACATGAGAGTTTACTTCTGCCATTCCACAGGAGTTCCTGGGAAGATCAGTTATTGCGATTCCCGAGCGGCTTGAGAGGCTGGAGGCGAATGCTGGTACCCATATAGAATTGTAAATAAAACTCCATGTTATATGTGTTCTCATATTCTTTTTTTTTTTGGGGACCATATTACCTTTAGGCACCCTTTTTTGATCTCGATTAAGAAAGGACATGTTTTTCATTTAGACCGTCAATATCCGGTTGTTTGTTAGGAGTTAGGGTTAGGGTTAGGGGTTAGTTTTATTCTTTTTTTTTAATCTAAAAAATCGTCTGTTAAAACAACCGGATATTGACGGTGTAAATGAAAAACATGTCCTTTCTTAATCGAGATCAAAAAGGGGTGCTTGAATGTCATATGGTCCCTTTTTATAAAGTATTGATTCAGAAATAAATTATAAGATTTTTTAAATAGGAAAGGGATTTACTTTACAATCACCCTGTATATACTGTATCCAATTTGCGCGTATTATCAATATCCCCTAAATTTTGGATCGCCTTTTGTGTTTTTCCTATTTCTGTGCATCTGAGTGTATTTGAATATTTTTCGGCTGTATAAATCCAAAAACCTAAGATGCCGAACAGATAATACTTAATCAACATAAGGAATCACAATTCCCTATGTAAGACTTCCAGCATTGATATTTTTTATATTATCAGAATGTATACCATAACGTTCTCCAATCTTATATACAGGCACTTCATAGAAAATTATCCTTGTCACTCTTATGTCTCAATATTCTATCCGAAGGGTCCAATTATTTTTGTCTGAGTTTAGAATTATTTTTGCTGATAGCGGATTGATCAATATGAAAATAATATCCTACCTTTGCCAGCGACTGAAATTTTATTCACTGCAAATTCAAGTTACCTGAACGTATTTTCTTTTGTGATTTTTTTTTTCTAATAAATCAATGATAAGAATTCCTCATGACAGAAATTCAAAGGGAGACATTTTTTTTTCTGTCAACCATTACAAAAATAGATACAACCAAGAAGACGCTCTCCTTAATAATAAAAAAATTAAAAGTAAAAAAAGAAATAAGGCATTTACGGCTCTTGTAATGTAGTGCCTCCACCACCATGAAGGTAGGGTCCATTTGTGAGACCGACTGTAGCGTCGCCATCTTTTTGTGTACTGGTTCTCTATTCTTTTCTAGTGTCTTCTTCTATTGTTGCGTTGCGGGATTTGATTTAAAAGGAGGGATGACGTTGTAATGGTATTAGTAAGAGGTTCATGTGTATGACAGTGAATAAAAAAGCTGAATGCCTGGGCCCTGCGCGCTCACAGCCGAATTTGTAGAAATGGCCTTATTCTATGAAGAAGTGGCTATCACCATAAATAAATAAATAATTTTTTTTCCTCACCATTGTTCATCTCACCAATAGGAGAGCAACAATGTGGCCAGACAATTTGTCTTTTCAATTAAGACTAGTGGACCAAGTGCAGACCATAAAATTATCTTCTATTCTCTTGGCTTGGATATAGCTGTTTGCTGTTTTGCTTTGCTTTTTTTGTTTTTGTTTTGTTTTGTTTTACGGTATATCAACTTCAGTGGGTCATTTAATGCTGATAAAGTTTTGAAATAAATCAATTCTTAATGGATAATACAATTTTTTTATAAATACATTTTTCTATTTAACCCATAGATGGGACCCTAACAGGTACTACCATTCCGGGTCAGAGTGGACCAGGGAGCAATGCTGATGAAGGGGTGCTCCACATTCCCCAAACCTCCAAAACTGGAACCTCACCATCAGATAGAGTTTAACGTCATTCCCAGGACATGTAGACCCGCAGCCACCGCCTTCTAGCATCCATATGATAAAAAGGCTTGGGGCTTTCCATAAGAGCAATAGGGTTGGGCCAATCATATAGGTGCTAGGGCTTGACGTGACCAGCCGATTGATCGGAGGGGCCCTCTCCGACCGCCCGTCTAGCCCAAGATAGGGCCAAAGTGGAGTATTGCACGTCATGAACTGCTCATCCACCTGGGCTCTATCCTTAAGCATCACGGGTCGCCACCCACGGCCAACAGGTGGCCCCATTGGGGGAGTGTTACCCCTCTGCAGAGGTGCAGTCGGTGCATTCTAACGCCCCAGACGACAGGGCGGTTGCTGTTCTGCGTCGGAGTATCTTGATCGGTTGTTGTGATGGATGGCATTCTCACTGGTTGAGTCTGGAACAACTTGGGAATCTCTTGAGGATATCTTGTCTTGTGCCGTTCATAGTTTTAATAATAACACAAGACGTTCTTATTTGTTTTGTTTGTTGTTCTTTTGTTTTTGTTTTTTTTGTTTTTTTTGTTTGTTTTTTTCTCATGAGCTCATTTATTTTATCCCCAAGTCAAAATACCTCGGGGAACAGAAATTCAGAGGAAGATATTTTTTCTATCAACCTCGGCTAGAAACCACAAGGTTTCTAGTTCGAAACCGGCCCTCGCCAACTCAGCGTATGAGTAACACAGGGATCTGTGCGGTAAAGTAAGGAGCTGATGGTAGGTGTGGCGCTCCACCTCATACGCAAAAAAAACATCTCCTTGGTCTAGCGCTAGTGAAAAGGGGATAGACTCCCTCGCTGATTGGCTCATACCGACTTTAGGCCACCCCGACGACTTTACTTACTAATACAAAAATAGATACAACCAATAAAACGTTTTCCTTAATAATAAATAAAACATTGTAATGTAGTGGCTGCTTTGCAGCACTCCACTTCTTACTTAGGCTAGATGGAAATCCGATCTCAGTGACAATTTAGAGTGGCAATTCTTCCAAGTTGTACCAGTACTACTGTATGGCTGCACCACTTGAACCCTAACGAAACGCCTAGAGAATAAGCTAGATGGGATCTACACAAGAATGCTGCGTGTGATATTAAACAAATCGTGGAAAAAAACACCCGACAAGGAAGCAGCTGTTTGGTCACTTGTCCCGTAATACACGGTGCAACCGAGTGAGACGAACAAGAGATGCTGGACACTGATGGAGAAGCAAGGATGAACTCATAAGCAACGTTCTTTTGTGGAAACCAGCACATGGGCACGCCAGTGTGGGCCGCACAGAAAATACCTACATTGACAATCTGTGTGCGGATATTGGATGCTGAGTAGATGACCTCCCGAGGACAATGAAGGACTTCTTCTTCTTCTTCTTTTTCTTCTTCTTCTTCTTCTTCTTCTTCTTCTTCTTCTCTCTCTCTCTCTCTCTCTCTCTCTCTCTCTCTTCTTCTTCTTCTTCTTCTTTGTCAATTAATTTCTTCTTTCTGTATCTAGTCTCTCTCTCTCTCTCTCTCTCTCTCTCTCTCTCTCTCTCTCTCTCTCTCTCTCTCTCTCTTCTTCTTCTTCTTCTCTCTCTCTCCTTCTTTCTCTCTATTCTTCTTCTTTGTCAATTAATTCATTTTTCCTGTATCCAGTCTCTCTTCTTCTTCTCTTCTTCTTCTTCTTCTTCTTCTTCTTCTTCTTCTTCTTCTTCTTCTTCTTCTTCTTCTTTCTCTCTCTCTCCTTCTTTCTCTCTCTTCTTCTTCTTTGTCAATTAATTTCTTTTTCTTGTATCCAGTCTCTCTTCTTCTTCTTCTTCTTCTTCTTCTTCTTCTCTCTCTCTCTCTCTCTCTCTCTTTCTATCCTTTCTCTCTCTCTTCTCTTCTTTGTCAATTAATTTCTTTTTCTTGTATCCAGTCTCTCTTCTTCTTCTTCTTCTTCTTCTTCTTCTTCTTCTTCTTCTTCTTCTTCTTCTTCTTCTTCTTCTCTCTCTCTCTCTCCTTTCTCTCTCTTCTTCTTCTTGTCAATTAATTTCTTTTTCTTGTATCCAGTCTCTCTTCTTCTTCTTCTTCTTCTTCTTCTTCTTCTTCTTCTTCTTCTTCTCTCTCTCTCTCCTTCTTTCTCTCTCTTCTTCTTCTTTGTCAATTAATTCATTTTTCCTGCATCCAGTCTCTCTTCTTCTTCTTCTTCTTCTTCTTCTTCTTCTTCTTCT
>CM042139.1:24663021-24665521 GCA_023376005.1 Doryteuthis pealeii | reverse complement strand
CACAGACACGCCTCTTCAGTGTGGCTAGACACAACAACGATCCTTGGCTAGGGTCGAACTCAAACTGACTGTTTGCCAGCCTGATATCTTATCCCCTCGGCCACTAATAGCTGCTGTAGCGGGACTGGTGTTTTCAAACTATTAAATACATAGGTTTGTTGATATATTTTTCCGATCATAGAGAGATCAAGTTTTACGGGGAAACGATCATTACTTATATGCTTACTAGGAGAAGTTGATTTAAATCACCAATTAGAGAGCTTATACCAAATTTTCATTTATTTTATATATATATATATATATATATATATATATATATATATATATATATATATTCAAAAAAATTTAATTGAAGAAAGTAATGGTTTAGATAAGAACCGAAAGTACTCGGTCAGCCACAAATGGGTATTTCGGAGAATGCATTAATGCTTTTCAAGATTGTAAGATCAAAAGAATTATTAGGAAGCTTGAAAAAAATGATAAACACTTGTAAATAATAAGGATTCTCTTTGAATATATATATATATATATATATATATATATATATATATATGCTCCCGTAACCAGGTAGACCTCTTTAGGAGCGACTTTAATGAACTTTCACCGCCAGCATAACGCAATGATCATCTGTTTACAGATTTGATCGCTCTGGTGATCGTAAAGTATATACACAGATGTATGTATTTAAAAAAGTTAAAACACCGCTCCTTAATGGCAGCTGGCGATGGCCTTGAGGTTAACGGATCAGACGGACGTGTTTTGCTCCTGGTCGGAGTTAGTTGCTGTGTCTAGCCACACTGATAAGACGTGAAACGTCGAAACACGGTGTCTGTGGATAACTATATATATATATATATATATATATATATATATATGTGTGTGTGTGTGTGTGTTGGCTGTCAACTCGAGCACGAGTACGACTATTCCCTATTCCTTTTTTTGCAAGCACCCAATAGAGTGTGAGCACGAAGATGACTCTTCAGTCCACTGAGATCAGTCCTCAAGGATCAACTACATAGTAAACATACTTGAGGGCCAGTAGCATTTGACACTGTATCCTTGTGTCTTCTCAGAGGACTCACCAGGCCAGTCCTAGAGAGATATACTATGTTGTAACTTCTCTACTTTAGATGTTGCTGGGCTGAAAATCATCCTTTCTAATAGCCTACTTCAAATTTTGGTGTTTAATTTGGTTGTATATATATATATATAGTCATCCACAGACACGTGTTTCGACTTATCAAGTCTCTTCAGTGTGGCTAGACATTTGTAAGCTACCTACAGCCGGGATTAGAAATCCGATCAGTTCAGTGTCAGTCCATCACTTTAACCATCAGTCTGTCATCACCCACAGAATGCGAAGGGGATTTTAACTATTTTTTTATACACACATCGCTTTGTATAGAGTGCTCCATCCCTTATATAGGAGAACGTTGCGTTTACGCTTTTAGTTGGCGGTCATCAGCGAAAATCCCCCCCAGAGTGCTCAACCCTAGGGGGATGGGGATATATATATATATATATATATATATATATAGTGAGGTGATTGAATGTTCAACATTATAGCTTCGCATTGAGTAAAACCTTTTAATGCAAATTTCAAGTTTGCGTATCTTTTTTGATACCCTAAATGTGTTCTTAATATTATTTGGATATCATCCAAATGAAAAAATCGATTTTTTTAAAATTCATTTTGAAATTATTAAAAAGACGTGTCTATTTCAATCTGTATCGAACGAAAATCTACTAACTGAAAATCCCAAACCATTTAGAATTGTGAGGTGAGTTATTACATCGGAATATATATATATATATAATATATATATATAATATATATATATATATATATATATATTATTTTTATTTTGAAGGCAATTACAATGCGTATAAAATAATATATATATATATATATATATATATATATATTATATTTTTTATTTTTGAAGGCAATTACAATGCGTATAAAATAAATAAAATATTGTCCAATGTCTGATCAATATATATATATATTATTGATGTAATAACTCGTATATATATATATATATATATATATATATATATATATATATATATATATATAATGCATAGTTGTTGCGTATGCTTCTAAATAGGAGAATACTATTTGGAAGAATATCAGAATATATATCACTCAAAATATATCTCTAATAATAAATAGTGCTTATCATCTATATATTAATACTCTTGTTCCTTAATTTTCCAACCATTATAATCTTGCAACACCCTCTGGTTAAAAATGAGATATTCAAAATCGTCCTAGATGAAATACAAAAATTGTCACCTCAGCTAAATAATGGACCATTCGATTTTTATTATAAGGAAAGAAAGTGAAGAAAAGGGACACGCAACACAGAATAAATATGAATGAAAGTAGGGGAATAACAGAGAGAGGGGTGAGCGCATGGAAGCGATGACGCTAATCTGTTTCAATCGCACATAATAAATTATATTAAAAAAGGAAAGAAAGGAAAAAAGAATGAGA
>CM042139.1:24653026-24663011 GCA_023376005.1 Doryteuthis pealeii | reverse complement strand
AGAATAGACATAGTTAAATCAAATTATTATACTTGTTACATATTGAAATATTTAGCAATTAATTAATAATAATTAATAGTTAAGTAAGCATATCAAACATTGTAATAATTAGATTATCATTCTGTCGTATATCTACACTTCCGGCTAGTTTATACATTAATTAACTCCCAAAAATTCAGGTCCAATTAAAGTTACGGTCAGTCAAGTTTACGGTTAGTAGTATTATTACTAATGGTAATATAAATGTATTTTTTATTTTTCTACTTTTATTCATTTTGATTTTTTTTTTTTTCATATAATTAACAATGTTTTATTTATTAATTAACAATTTTTTATACTATGAACAATATTTTTCTAATCATTCATTAGTCTAATTTTGAATACATTACTTAAAATTTTTCTTAATTTGATAATAATTTATTTATTTGACAATTCTATAAGTTATTAATGGGCCGGTTTAGCTCAGTTCGGTAGAGCGTTCGGCTAAGGTTCCTAGTTTGATACCGGCCCTCGCCAACTCAGCGTATGAGTAGCACAGGGATCTGTGCAGTAAAGTAAGGAGGACTGATCATATGTGTGGCGCTCCACCTCAGATGCTAAAATAATCTCCTTGGTCTAGCATATACCAATCTGTGACCAAATACTTCCAAGAACATACCAAATACACCGAATACCAATACATCCAAAGACTAACCATAACATCTGAGATACAAAAACAACTAGAAATATACCAAACGTAAACTTCCAGAAAGAACCGTATACCAAATAACACCCAGAAGAACACCATTACCAAATAACCATCGAGTAGAACATTTACCAAATAACATTCTAGAAGAACATATACCAAATAACGATACTAGAATAAGAATATCCAAATACTTATCCAGAGAGAACGTATACCAATAACACCCAGAAGAACATATAACCAAATACATCCAGAAGTAACATATACAACAAATAACATCTGAGAAACATATACCAAATAACATCTAGAATAAGATATACCAAATAACCTTCCAAAGAACGACTATACATAGATACCAGGAAATAACATAAACATCAGAAGAACATCAATACTACAAATCACATCTTTAGAGCATACAAATTAATTAAAGATTATAAATATTCGATCAAATACTACTCTCGAGGGAAACAGCGTACCAACCTAGCTTAGGTATGAACCAAACTGAACCTACTAGAAGTACACCGCATACATCTACCGAAGCAAGCTATACACTCCAGAACAGGAGAACATCTATACCATAATAACATCGCAGAAGAACTATATTGACCAACTAAATCATCTCAGCAAAGAACATATACTTAATAACTTCTCGAAGAACATATAACAAATAACTTCCAAAGACACATAACCAAATAACATCTAGAATAAGATATACCAAATAACTTCACAGAAAGAAACTGCTACCAAATAACATCTAGAAGAACATATGCCAAATAGACTCTAGATAAGATATACCAAACTAACTTCCCAGAAGAACATGTCAAAATAACATCTAGAAGCAACACTATTACCAAATAAAATCTAGAATAAGATATACCACAAATTTAACCTTCAGAAGAACATGCTACGCAAATAACTCTAGAAGAACATCATACAAATAACATCTATAGAATAAGATTATTACAAATAACATTCCAAAAGAGACAAGTCATGTTGGATAATAAGGTTACGCAGCTGTCTTTATTGGTGGCTCTTTCACAGATTCTTTGATACAAAGCTGGGATTGCGTTGTTTCAGCCAGTAATCATCATCATCAGTCATCATCATCATCATCAGATCGTGCTGACAGCACGGATTTCCCCTGACTCTTTCTCTGGGGAAGTTAGGATGGAAAATAGGACAAAAATAAGGAATAGGAAATTAAAAATTAAAATATATAAAAAGTGTTAAAAAGTTTATTTGCCTTTTTTTTTCCTTATTTATCTTTTAATTTTTTTAGTTTGGTTTGGTTTGTTTTACGGCATATCAACCTCGGTGGGCTCATTTAATGCCGATGAAGTTTTGAAATAAATGGGACCACCTAACAGGTACTACCACTCCGGGTCAAATAGCGACCAGGATCTCAGATGCTAAATAATCTCCTTGGCTGTCAGCAGTCTAGGTGAAACACGGGGACTATAATCTCTCGCTACAGTCTGGCTGATA
Organism: Doryteuthis pealeii; assembly: GCA_023376005.1. NCBI lineage: Eukaryota > Metazoa > Mollusca > Cephalopoda > Myopsida > Loliginidae > Doryteuthis > Doryteuthis pealeii. The sequence goes on along the minus strand of CM042139.1, from coordinate 24,660,841 downwards.
CCGAACATTTAGGCCGCCCACTTGACTACATTATTTTTTTACTTTCTTTACTAATATAAGTTATAAATCTTCAGAATGTTTTTTTCATCTTTAATTTAAATAAAAACTTTTATTACATGAAACCCACAGACAAAATATATTCGAATCACACCTGAAAGGATTTCAAAGAGGTAGGCAAGTGTTTACATAATTGTTAGTACCCTAACACGTATGTACAGTTAGTGTATAAAACAAAATGGCTGAATGAGTACAGCCGGAGGCTTTGAAGTATTGAGTGACAAGTCTTGATCTCATTCCTGATCCCTTTTCCTGTGATACCGTGAGAATCCGTGTGAAATGAGAAAGAAGGTTTCTTCCGTTTAGATTAGAAGAGTTAGTTTAGTCAGTATCGGCCGAACACGCGATATAGCAAGTGCGCCAAGCCCGTTGCCGACCCAATCTGCGCAGGTAGTCTGGTGGGGATTTCGAAAAATAGAATATGATCTAAGCAAATCGAAGTCTGGCGGTTACTTATCTAAAAACTACCAATGACCCAGGGCTTATGATAGATGAGAAATCCCCAATGGAACACCAAAACATGAAGTCCCCAAGACAAGTTCCAGACGCTAGAAGAACCTCTAGAATAGATATACCAAATAACATCCAGAAGAAAACATATACCAAATAACACCCAGAAGAACATACCAATAAAACTATCCAGAAGAACATATACCAAATAACATCTAGAAGAACATATACCAAATAACATCTAGAAATAAGATATACCAAATAACTTCCAGAAGAAGCTATTACCAATAAACACCAGAAGAACATATACCATAACATCCAGAAGAACATATACCAAATAACATCCAGAAGAACACATATACCAAATAACATCTAGGAATAAGATATCCAAATAACTTCCAGAAGAACATATACCAAATATAACATCTAGAAGAACATATACCAAATAACATCTAGAAGTAAGATATACCAAATAACTTTCCAGAAGAACATATAACAAATAACATCTAGAATAAGATATAACCCAAATAACTTCCAAAGAACATATACCAAATAACATCTAGAAAAGATATACCAAATAACGTTCACAGAAGAACATATACCAAATAACATCCAGGAAGAACATATACCAAATAACATCTAGAATCTAAGATATACCCAATAACTTCCAGAAGAAACATATACCAAATAACATCTAGAATCAAGAATATACCAAATAACTTCCAGAAAGACATATACAAATAACATCAAATAAGATATCAAATAACTTCCAGAAGAACATATACCAAATAACATCCAGAGAAAATATACCAAATAACATCTAGAAAACATATACCAAATAACTTCCAGAAGAACATATACCAAATACATCCAGATAGAACATATACCAAATAACATCAGAAAGACATAAATAAACCAAATAACACCCAGAAGAACATATACCAAATAACTTCCAGAAGAACAATTACCAAATAACATCTAGAAGAACATATACCAAATAACATCTAGAATAAGATATACCAAATAACTTCCAGAAGAACGTATACCAAATAACACTCCAGAAGAACATATACCAAATAACATTCAGAATAAGAATACCAAATAAACACAGAAGAACATATACCAAATAACATCTAGAATAAATATACCAAATAACTTCCAGAAGAACATATACAAATAACATCTAGAAGAACATATACCAAATAACATCTAGAATAAGATATACCAAATAACATCCAGAAAACATATAACAAATAACATCTAGAATAAGATATATACCAAATAGAACTTCCAGAATACACATATACCAAATAACATCTAGGAATAAGATATACAAATAACTTCCATAGAAGAACATAACCAAATAACATCTAGATAAGATATACCAAATAACTTCCAGAAGAACATAATAACAAATAACATCTAGAATAAGATATACCAAATAACTTCCAGAAGAACATATACCAAATAAAACATTCGAGAAACATATACCAAATAAATCTAGAAAAGATATACAATAACTTCCAGAAGAACATATATACAAATACATCTAGAATAAGGATATACCAAATTAATTCCAGAAGAACATATTACCAAATAACATTCAGAAGAACATATACCAAATAACATCTAGAAGAACATATACCAAATAACATTCTAGAATAAGACTATACCAAATAACATCCAGAAGAACAATAACCAAATAACTTCCAGAAGAACATATACCAAATAACATCAGAATAAGATATACCAAATAACATTCTAGAAGAACATATACCAAATAACATCTAGAAGAAACATATACCAAGAACATCTAGAATAAGATAGAACCAAATAACATCCAGAAGAAACTATTACCAAATAAAACACATCCAGAAGAACATATACCAAATAACACCAGAAAGAACAATATACCAAATAACATCCAGAAGACATATACCAAATAACATCTAGAAGAAGATATACCAAATAACATCTCAGAAGAACATATACCGAAATAACATCTAGAAGAAACATATACCAAATAACATCTAGAATAATATATACCAAATAAACTCCAGTAAGAACATACCAAATAACTTCCAGAAGAACATATAACCAAATAACATCCAGAAACATATACCAAATAACATCCAGAAGAACAATACAAATAACATCTAGAAAGATTATACCAAATAACTTCCAGAAGAACATATTCCAAATAACATCTAGAAGAAAACATATAACAATAAACTTCCAGAAGAACATATACCAAATAACTTCCAGAAGAACAATAAAACAATAACTTCCAGAAAACATATACCAAATAACATCTAGAATAAGACATATACAAATAACTTCCAGAAGAACATATACAATAATATAACTTCCAGAAGAACCAATATTAACAAATAACATTCCAGAAAATATATACCAAATAACATCTAGAATAAGATATACCAAATAACTTCCAGAAGAACATATAACAAATAACTTCCAGAAGAAACATATACAAATAAACTTCCAGAAGAATATACCAAATAACACTAGAAGAACATTATACCAAATAAACATCTAGAAGAACATATACCAAATAACATCTAGAATAAGATATACCAAATAACATTCTAGAAGAACATATACCAAATAACATCTAGAATAAGATATATCCAATACAAGACAAATAACTTCCAGAAGAACATATACCAAATAACATCCAGAAGAACATATACCAAATAACATCCAGAACAAATACAATAACTATCCAGAAGAACACATTACCAAATAACATCTAGAATAAGATATACCAAATAACTTCCAGAAGAACATATACACCGAAAACATATACCAAAATCTAGAAGAACATATACCAAATAACATCTAGAATAAGATTATACCAAATAACATCCAGAAAGAACATATACCAAATAACAGTCTAGAATAAGATATACCAAATAACTTCCAGATGAACATAAATAGAACCAAATAACTTCCAGAAGAACATATACCAAATAACATCCAGAAAACATATACCAAATAACATCCAGAACAAGTATATAAAATAAACTTCCAGAAGAAACATCATACCAAATAACATCTAGAATAAGATATACCAAATAACTTCCAGAAGAACATATACCAAATAACATCTCAGAAGAACATTATTACCAAATAACATATTCCAGGAAACATCAAAGACATATACCAAATAACATCCAGAAGAACATAGATACCAAATAACTTCCGAAGAACATATTACCAATAACATCTAAGAAATTAAGATATACCAAATAACATCCAGAAGAACATATACCAAAAATAACATCTTAGAAGAACATATACCAAAATAATCCAGAGAGCATATACCAAATAACATCCAGAAGAATATACCAAAATAACTTCCAGAAGAACATATATACCAAATAACATCCAGAAGAACATATTACCAAATAACAAATCCAGAAGAAGATATAAAATAACATCTAGAATAAAGATATACAAATAACTCCAGAAGAACATACCAAATAACCATCTAGAAGAAACATTATTACCAAATAAAATTCAGAAAATAATACCAAATAAATTCCAGAAGAACATATACACAATAACATCTAGAATAGATATACCAAATAACATCTCAGAATGAAACATATACACAAATAACATCCAGAAGAACATATACCAAATAACATTCCAGAAGAACTATTATACCAAATAACATTCCAGAAGAACATATACAAATAACATCTAGAATAAGATATACCAAATAACTTCCAGAAGAACATTATACCAAATAACATCCAGAAGAACTATACCAAATAACCATCTAGAATAAGATATACCAAATAACATCAGAAGAACATTATACCAAATAACATCTAGAAAGAACAATTACCAAATAACATCCAGAGAACATAATACCAAATAACATCTAGAATAAAGATATACAAATAACTTCCAGAAGAACATAATACCAAATAACATCCAGAAGAACTATACCAAAATAACATCTAGGAATAGATATACCAAATAACTTCCAGAGAAGAACATTATACCAAATAACATCTAGAATAAACGATATACCAAATAACATTCAGAAAGAACATATACCAAATAACATCCAGAAAGTCAAAAACATTTAGGAAACATTACCAAATAACATCTAGAATAAGATATACCAAATAACTCCAGAAAGAACATATACCAAATAACATCTAGAAGAACATATACCAAATAAACTCTAGAATAAGATATACAAATAAACTTCCAGAAGAACAATATAACAAATAACATCAGAATAAGATATACCAAATAACTCCAGAAGAATAAACAATAACATCATTTAGAAAGGAACATATACCAAAAACATCCTAGAAGACACATATACAAATAACATCCAGAAGAACATATACCAAATAACATCCAGAGAAACATATACCAAATAACATCTAGAAAAATATTACCAAATTAACATCCAGAAGAACATATACCAAATAACTTCCAAGAACATATACCAAATAACATCTAGAATAAGATATAAACCAAATAACATCTTGAAGAAACATATACCAAATAACATCTAGAAGAACATATACCAAATAACATCTAGAATAAGATATACAAATAACTTCCAGAAGAAGTATACCAAATAAACCAGAAGAACATATACCAAATAACATCCAGAAGAACATTATACCAAAATAACATTCAGAATAAAATATACCAAAATAACTTCCAAAGACTATACAAATAACACCAGAAGAACATATTACCAAATAACATCCAGAAGAACATATACCAAATAATCTAGAAGAACATTACCAAAATACATCTAGAAGAACAATTACCAAATAACATCTAGAAGAAATAAATAAACACAAATAATATACAAAAAAATAAAAAAACTTTTTTCCAGAATAAGATATACCAAATAACCATTCCAGAGAACATATAACAAATAACATCTAGAATAACATATACCAAATAACATCCAGATGAACATATTAACCAAATAACTTCCAGAAAGAACATTATACCAATAACTTCAAAGAACATGATACCAAATAACATCTAGAAAGAACACATATACCAAATAACATCTAGAATAAGAAATATACCAAAATAATTCAGAAGAACATATACCAAATAACTCCAGAGAACATATACCAAATAACATCTAGAATAAGATATACCAAGATAACTTCCAGAAGAACATATAACATAATAACATCCTAGAAGAAACATATTACAAATAACATCCAGAAGAAATATACCAAATAACATCTAGAATAAGATATACCAAATAACTTCCAGGTAAAACATATACCAAATTAACATCCAGAAGAACTTATACCAAATAACATCTAGAATAGTATACCAAATAACTTCCAGAAGAACATATACCAAAAATAACATCCAGAAGAACATATACCAAATAACATCTAGAATAAGATACCAAATAACTTCCAGAAGAACATATACCAAATAAACTTAGAAAACATATACCAAATAACATCCAGAAGAACATATAACAAATAACATCTAGAAAAGATATACCAAATAACTTCCAGGAAGAACATATACCAAATAACTTAGAAGAACGATAAAACAAATAACTTCCAGAAGAAACATATACCAAATAAATAAGAAGAAATATACAAATAACTTCCAGAAGAACATATACAAAAAATAACTTCCAAGAAGAGAAGATAACAGAATAAGACTATCCAGAGAATATATATACCAAAAATATTAGAACTCGTAGAATAAGATATACATAAATAAACTTCCAGTATTAAATCTATAATATCTTATATTAAATAACTATCACCTCTATGGACAGACACATTCTAAATGATACAAATAACTTTTTTCCAAGAAGTAGCAGTTAGTCAGTTATACCAAATAACATCTAGAAGACAGTATAGCGCGAAAAGTACCACCATCATAGAAAGAAAAATACAATCCGAACTATAAACAGGTTCTAGTATAATAAGATGAGCATAGTAAACCAAATAAGTAAACAATCAGTAGATAAGTAACTACCTTTCCTCTTATTACCAATAACATCTTAATGAATAACTATACCAAATAACTTCACAGAGACAATCCCTACTGACACCAGTAAGTGGACCAAATAACTTCCAGAAGAACATATTACAATCAGCCACTAACATCCAGAAGAACACTATACCAAAATGAGACATCCAGAACATATACTAAATTAATTTCCCAGTAAGAACATCGATACCAAATAACATCTAGAATACGACGAATTAGCAAAATAACATTCCAAGAACAAGGTAACAGGGATATGTTTCACAGATATCGTCCATGAGTATGTAACATATATTAAATACCAAATAACATCTAGAATAATGATAATAATATAACAAAGCCCATCTAACAAAATCATAACTAAATCCACTTATTGCTTAATGTAAGTTAAACGATTATACCATATTAACATTTGTCTAGGAATAAGACCTGATTTTATAAACCAATAAGCTTACACCAGGGGATGATTGAACAGTATGACTACAAACTCTGGAATATGAGTAATAAAAGTTGGTTGCTCCAAGTCTTAAATCAGATTCTTGCCCTGATGAGCTAGTAAGTGAAACTATTTAGTATGTACAATCTGACTCATTTAGGAATTAACATTACTATTTGTTCTACTTAGGTATCGAGCATTCTTTACATTTTAGCTTTAGACAATCCTAGCGGATAATATATATATATATATATATATATATATATATATATTATATATATATATATATATATATATATATATATATATATTCTGTTAATCAATTATTTTCGGTTGATGTAAATCTCTTGCTCTTGTCTTTTTTGTCTTTTTTCCCAGGCAGGTTTTTGTAGTATATATTTTACTATTATTTTTACAGATGTTTGAGATATGCATATCATAATGATAATCATCATCATCATCAGGTCGTGCACTGAATTACATTACTCTCTCTCCCTCTTCTCTCTCTCTCTCTCTCTCTCTCTCTCTCTCTCTCTCTCTCTCTCTCTCTCACACACACACACACACACACACACACACACACCCACTCGCCCCCCACCGGCCCTTTTCACGGCATCCTGTATCACACCGAACTAATCAATGTGAGTTTTTGCTGGTTAGGCAACTCTGACTTGTCTATATGTAGGTATCCATTGGAGAAGGTCACTTATGAGTGCTACCCATCAACTCCTGCGACACTACCGTTGCCAAACTGCATTGGTACCTTACCTTTCCTTTGGATCACAACGGAAGTGTGGAGAGGGGGATTTGCTGCATGGGCAACAGCTTATCCTCCA
>CM042139.1:24645526-24648026 GCA_023376005.1 Doryteuthis pealeii | reverse complement strand
AACACCGCTATGTGTCCTTGTATTCACAGCCTGAGTGGAAATTTTGAATTCCTCAACAATATCGTCTGATAGGTACTTATTGGGTAATTCCATGTGAAATCATCAGGCCATGAAATTTTGTACAGGTGTGGACTGTGTTAAAGTTAGACATTCCCCAAAGTCTGAGCTTCCAATTCCAAAAATTGGCGGATTTATGTCGATTTTTAGCTCTCAAAATTTGGTGGGGTTCACGAAAAATGGCGACTTTTTGTCATTTATTTTTGTCTGTAAAATGAGTTCTAGTGCTTCCCTACACCTAAATGTTGGTTTATAAGAGTATTTTTGCCCGTGAAATCCAAAACTGATATCAATAAAGTCTTAAAGTCAACCAATTATAAGTTATTGATGATTTCTGATTTTTTTCACAGCAAGATCAATATCCCGATATGGCACTGCATCTATGACAAAAAGATTTTCTATTATTATTTCACATATATTAAAAATTATTTGTACCAAAAAGGGGGGGGGGTGTCATGGCCTGATGATTTGACATGGAATTACCCTATTCCAAGTAGAGAGTGTCCCATTGATCCGTTACTACTGGTGAACGGGTTTGGTAAATATCAACTTATACCAGAAACTAATAAACAAGTTGGATTAAAATTTGTTCTTAGATCAAGCTTTTCGTTATCCCCCCCCCTTTCTGAAATTTATACAACACGATTGGCATTTATATCTTACACATCAGCACGCATGCAAAATTCAAGAAAAGGTGCAATTATTTTGAACACATGGTTGCAGATGCACTTTGATTAGAGAATTTGATGTGTGAATCTTCATCCAACCATAAACATTAACCTTTCCAGATTTTTTTTATGATTCAAACGAATGATCGCAGAAGCGATAGACCATCTCCATCTTGAAGCGGACATTTTGAATATAAGTCAAAGGAAACGGATTTGTGAGGAAACAGAAAGAAAGAAAGAAAGAAGAGAAAGAAAGAGAAAGAAAAGAGAGAAAGAGAAAGAGAAAGAGAGAAAGAAAGAAAGAAAAAGAGAGAGAGAAAGAAAGAAAGTTAGAGATAAAGGGAGAGATGAAAGGGAGTGAGAAGAGATCTAGACAAAATAGAGTCACGAAAGAAAGAAAGAAAGAAAGAAAGAAAGAAAGAAAAAGAGAGAGAAAGAGAGAGATGAAAGGAAGAGAGAACAGAAAGACAACCTATATAGAGAGAGACAATAGAAAAAAGAAAGAAAGACATAAAGAAAGTGAGAAAGAAGGAACATGAGAGAGAGAGATTAAAGGGAGAGAGATACAAAATAGAGAGAGGGACGAGAGAAAGAGAGAAAGTGAGAGAAAGAGAGGAATGAAAGAGAGAGGAGAGAGACGAGAGAAAGAAAGAGAGAGACGAAAGGGAAAGAGAAAATATATAGACAAAAGAGAGAGGGAGACGAGAGAGATAAAGAGGAAAAATAAGATAGAAAGAAAATAGAGAGAGAAACACATTTTCTTTCTTTTTCTTTTTTTTAGATTTTAATTTTTTGTTTTATTCATTTAATTATTCCATGAAAGCGTTTCGCTTGATTTAAAGTTCTCAAAAACTATTCGACCGCCATTTTGAATATTTTTCAATATCTTTTTTTTTTTACGAAAAAGAAGTTAATTTAAATTACACACATTCGCCATGTTGGTCTTTTAAATAAAGTTAGACGATAATGAACCATTGGAGAGAGAAATTATTGAAAATCTTATAAAATGATTATGAAAACAGAAGAATTATGTGGAACGGTATATGTTGTGGAAATTCGTTGCAGTGGGTAGCCATGTTTATCTTTCCTGAATAATGAACGAAGATATTTGGATTTTTTTAGGAACTTGCGTCAAATGCACTTTTCAATCATATAAGCATTCATTTAAAAGTTTGATATTGAAATACGAATAGCACTTGTGCGTGACAGAAGCGAGGAATAAAGAGATTATTTATTTCTACGATTAAATGCACATACCTCATTGATATTCTTTTCTCAATGGAAACGTAACGATAACTAGCGTTGTTTTAATTTTATTTCAAACAAACTTTAAAATTATTAAATGTTAAAAACCAGACTTTCATTTTTCAAAGAACTGGAGTCATTATTAGTAAAAACATTTTAAGAGATCAAATATTAAGAAAAGTTATAAATATTTGTGTAATATATATATATATATACTATACATATGAATGTTTACTCCTCTGAAGATATTTATCCATAAACACCACGGATTTACCTACACTTATTCGCTACTTATTTAACAGTTGGATTGTATTACGAACAATTTTGATAATTTAATATACACTTTTTATATAATTATATACTTTTTTAAATAATTCTACATCAGGCTCTTTTGAGTCTTATTATAAACTATAATGCTTCTGATTTTTTTTAAATTAAAAATAAAATTAATTTTATTTTTAAATAAAATTCATTTTATTTTTAATACAGACAGCGCATTTTTTTTAATAATTCCAACTTTTGACTAGCAG
>CM042139.1:24598026-24640526 GCA_023376005.1 Doryteuthis pealeii | reverse complement strand
CTTACTTAGAGCCTATAGGATGGCCCAAAAGATTATCATTTATAAGGTTATAATAGGATGGAGGCGCGTGGTCTAATGGTTAGAGTCGTAGGAAATCGACTCGTCGACTCGAGTCCAATTCCTGGACGAAGCTTTTTGCATTTCACATAGCGCTAACACTCTTTGGAAAGGTATGAATCCAATTCTCCCTCCAGCTATGAGTGAATACCAGAACAGACCGTGTTTTTTAACCATGGCTACGTAACCAGTCTAGGAGAAGGAAAACTCTGAATTCAGACCTATTAAACTCCGCTTAAGAAATTGACGTTGTGACGGAGGGGTTGGTATATATATATATAAGATTTTTTAGATGTTTGTTTATTTTTTAGAAGCATTGTCGATAATATTTATATTTTGCTTGAAGGCAACTACAATGCGAATATCGAATAAATTCGATAATTATAGAAGATAATAATTATTATCTTCTATAATTATCGAATTTATTCGATATTCGCATTGTAGTTGCCTTCAAGCAATATATATATATATATATATATATATATATATATATATATATATATATATATAAGGTTACTTACGAAGCACGTCGACAAAGTCTATCGCGTGCAGTATCTGGTATTTTATGCACAGCTCGATCTTGAAAAAATGTTCACACGTGCAAATACATTCTCGCCAATTCTCCAGGCTCCGAGATCGCTTTTTCTTAGATTAAGTTGTTAAAAAAGACATATTTTCTTTTCTTTCGGGCCCGTCACTCATTTTGCGCGCGAGACATGTTCTTGCCAGCTCTGATCTCCGAGGTACGTCATATCTTTTGTTACAATAGGATACGTAAGAACTATTCCAAAATAGTTCAATATGTAAAACGTATAATAATCTTGATATAACTCGCTTTCACTCTTTTAATCTTTCTTTCCTTCTTTTCATCTTTTCATCACGCTTGATTGAAACAGGTTAGCGTTATCATTTCCTCACGCTCACCCCTTCTCTCTATCTTTACCTTACTTTCATTCTTATTGTCTATTATTTAACTTTAAAATCCTTTTTCTTCGCTTTCATTCTTTATATTAAAAAAAACAGAATACTTCATTATATAGCTGAGGTGAGGACACTCATGAGAAATAAGAATTCTGTGGATACACAACACCGGATAATCAGGATTTACATTTTACATTCAATCCCGGACTATTTGGACGTTCTCATTTTTAACTAGAGGGCGTTGCAAGATGATAACTGTCGTAATTTTAAGGAACACGAGTATTAGTATAGAGATGAACAGAATGAGATAGATAGATAGATAGATAGATAGATGTAGACAGGATGCGATAGATAGATAGATAGATTGGGACAGGATCAAATATATATATATATATATATATATATATATATATATAGAGAGAGAGAGAGAGAGAGAGAGAGGAGAGAGAGAGAGTGAGAGAGAGAGAGAGATAGATAGATAGATAAGGACAAGGTCAGATAGATAGATACATACATACATACATACATACATACATACATATATGGGGACAGGATAAGATAGATAGATAGATAGATAGATGGTGACAGGATCAGTATATATATATATATATATATATATATATATATATATATATAGAGAGAGAGAGAGAGAGAGAGAGAGAGATGTGGGCAGGATACGATAGATAGATAGATAGATTAATAGAGATAGATAGATAGATAGATAGAGAGAGAGAGAGAGAGAGAGAGATGTGGACAGGATACGATAGATAGATAGATAGATAGATAGATGTGGACAGGATACGATAAATAGATAGATAGATAGATAGATAGATAGAAAGATAGACAACAATAGAATATTAATAGATATTCCGAAGAAGAAACGTAAAAGACAAATTATCCATTTGTCCAGAAGATTTACTACTTCACATAAAAAAAATCCTGTTTGATGCCGTTTGACCATAAATTGAAATGCACCGATAACATCGAAGAACTTTTGATGTTCTTTACGAATCAGTAATTTGTTTGTATTGTCGCCAGGGGATTCAACATTGTACTATTATCATTCTTCAAGAGTTTCCTATTGAATTCCTACAAGCTGCATCCTGACATGATTCCATTAGTTTTTGACCAATTCCTCAATTTTCCTTTGCACGTTATGAACTGATAATCTGCTTACAGCGTTATTTCTCTTTCAATTTTTACAGGAAGAAAATATTTATTGACATCTACTTTTGTTATGATTCTGGTCACCATTTTAGGCGTTTAGTTCTCCTGTTGGTAAATCCAATGGTAGTAAAGTGTGTAGAACGTCTGTTGTATTCCTTGAAATCTTAGGTAGAAAAAGAGTTTAGTTCTTGTAGCAGAACCTCAGTTGTATTCCTTGAAATCTTAGGTAGAAAAAGAGTTTAGTTCTTGTAGCAGAATCTCAGTTGTATTCCTTGAAATCTTAGGTAGAAAAAGAGTTTAGTTTTTGTAGCAGAATCTCAGTTGTATTCCATGAAGTCTTAGGTAGAAAAAGAGTTTAGTTCTTGTAGCAGAATCTCAGTTGTATACCTTGAAATCTTAGGTAGAAAAAGAGTTTAGTTCTTGTAGCAGAACCTCAGATGTATTCCTTTAAATCTTAGGTAGAAAGAGAGTTTAGTTGTAGCATCAGTTGTATTCCTTGGAATCTTAGGTAGAAAAAGAGTTTAGTTCTTGTAGCAGAACCTCAGTTGTATTCCTTGAAATATTAGGTAGAAAAAGAGTTTAGTTCTTGTAGCAGAACCTCAGTTGTATTCCTTGAAATCTTAGGTAGAAAAAGAGTTTAGTTCTTGTAGCAGAATCTCAGTTGTATTCCTTAAAATCTTAGGTAGAAAAAGAGTTTAGTTCTTGTAGCAGAATCTCAGCTGTATTCCTTTAAATCTTAGGTAGAAAAGAGTTTAGTTCTTGTAGCAGAACCTCAGTTGTATTCCTTTAAATCTTAGGTAGTAAAAAGAGTTTAGTTCTTGTAGCAGAATCTCAGTTGTATTCCTTTAAATCTTAGGTAGAAAAAGAGTTTAGTTCTTGTAGCAGAATCTCAGCTGTATTCCTTTAAATCTTAGGTAGAAAAAGCGTTTAGTTCTTGTAGCAGAACCTCAGTTGTATTCCTTGAAATCTTAGTAGAAAAAGAGTTTAGTTCTTGTAGCAGAACCTCAGTATTCCTTGAAATCTTAGGTAGAAAAAGAGTTCAGTTCTTGTAGCAGAACCTCAGTTGTATTCCTGAAATCTTAGGTAGAAAAAGAGTTTAGTTCTTGTAGCAGAATCTCAGTTGTATTCCTTGAAATCTTAGGTAGAAAAAGAGTTTAGTTCTTGTAGCAGAATCTCAGTTGTATTCCTTGAAATCTTAGGTAGAAAAAGAGTTTAGTTCTTGTAGCAGAACCTCAGTTGTATTCCTTGAAATCTTAGGTAGAAAAAGAGTTTAGTTCTTGTAGCAAAATCTCAGTTGTATTCCTTGAAATCTTAGGTAGAAAAAGAGTTTAGTTCTTGTAGCAGAACCTCAGTTGTATTCCTTTAAATCTTAGGTAAAAAGCGTTTAGTTCTTGTAGCAGAACCTCAGTTGTATTCCTTGAAATATTAGGTAGAAAAGAGTTTAGTTCTTGTAGCAGAACCTTAGTTGTATTCCTTGAAATCTTAGTAGAAAAAGAGTTTAGTTCTTGTAGCAGAACCTTAGTTGTATTCCTTGAAATCTTAGGTAGAAAAAGAGTTTAGTTCTTGTAGCAGGACCTCAGTTGTATTCCTTGGAATCTTAGGTAGAAAAAGCGTTTAGTTCTTGTAGCAGAACCTCAGTTGTATTCCTTGAAATCTTAGGTAGAAAAAGAGTTTAGTTCTTGTAGCAGAACCTCAGTTGTATTCCTTAAATCTTAGTAGAAAAGAGTTTAGTTCTTGTAGCAGAATCTCAGTTGTATTCATCAGTTGTATTCCTTTAAATCTTAGGTAGAAAAAGAGTTTAGTTCTTGTAGCTTTGTATTCCTTTTAGGTAGAAAAAGAGTTTAGTTCTTGTAGCAGAATCTCAGTTGTATTCCTTTAAATCTTAGGTAGAAAAAGAGTTAGTTATTCCTTGTAGTTTAGTTCTTGTAGCAGAACCTCAGTTGTATTCCTTGAAATCTTAGGTAGAAAAAGAGTTTAGTTCTTGTAGCAGCAGAACCTCAGTTGTATTCCTTGAAATCTTAGGTAGAAAAAGAGTTTAGTTCTTGTAGCAGAATCTCAGTTGTATTCCTTGAAATCTTAGGTAGAAAAAGAGTTTAGTTCTTGTAGCAGAACCTCAGTTGTATTCCTTGAAATCTTAGGTAGAAAAAGAGTTTAGTTCTTGTAGCAAAATCTCAGTTGTATTCCTTGTAATCTTAGGTAGAAAAAGAGTTTAGTTCTTGTAGCCGAACCTCAGTTGTATTCCTTGTAATCTTAGGTAGAAAAAGAGTTTAGTTCTTGTAGCAGAACCTCAGTTGTATTCCATGAAATCTTAGGTGGAAAAAGAGTTCAGTTCTTGTAGCAGAACCTCAGTTGTATTCCTTGAAATCTTAGGTAGAAAGAGTGTATTCCTTGTAACAGAACCTCAGTTGTATTCCATGAAATCTTATGTAGAACAAGAGTGTAGCACGTTATAGCTCTCTTTGTCGTGATTCTTAAGGACGGAACCTTGGTGGCTGATCAGTCCATGTTATGGAACACTCCACTTTGGCCCTTATTTAGTCTAGACGGCCGGTCAAAGGGTAGGAGGGTAGGAGGACGTTTGGTAGGTGTAGGAGGTAGGGAGAACGATAAGAACAAACGATAACCTAAATGCTTTATTCACTCACACTGCACACTACAACCACACATTCAATTTCACAACATCTCTAATCAAACCCATTTTGGATTGTTTCGATGTCATGGATATCTATCGGTGGCTTTTGACTCATCAATAGGCGCTAGTCTTAGAGATGAGGAGCAGTAGTTTCCTAACTGATCTATTTGATCCTGGCCGTTGACCCGTTTAGGGTTCCTCCGCCCAGCATCATATGAGCAACGCCATTGTCCCAGTTTGGGATCATCTGCCGTGTCTCACATCCACCACGCTGCTACCCATGGTTTCCTGTATGACATGCTTTTATGGCATGTGCACTTTTGCATAAAACTTTTGCAGAGAGAAAAAAAAGGGGCACCACATTATATATATATATATCTTATTATAATGGAGATTGTGTGCTTGTCTGTCTGTAACCGAAACTATATTACTATACAAATCACAATTCCCTTCGTTATTCACATCACATTCTCTATAATTTTATTTTTATTTAAACCTCAATTATTAATAAAATTGTTTTACATTATTAATACTGTTGACCATAGCTACATACTAAAAACATGCAATTGTATTTATATATGCAACAAAATAGCGGTTTACAGTGTGAATGGGAAGGCTAATTTGCATATTGATCTTAAAAAATTGATTTTAATTAATATATGCTTAGTATTATTGATTTCTAATTGTTTTGTTTTATCTTATTGAATATGAGCAAAAATCTCAGATATAAATCTTAAAATAAATCCATTAACAAGAAGAAATAACTGTAATATTATTATTTACTTCTATTCTAACTAAATAGTTAAATTAGGAAAATTTACCAATGAAAGACGGGAGTAAGGGAAATTGATGGAAGAGTTAGTTTCAAAGTTGTTCTATTTTTCGTTTATACCCCCTCTGTTCCAAATATTTTATCTGCATTCTTATTCAGTTTCATTAGCTTTTCTAATTTAACATATTTCCTTTTATTAAAACTTAAATACTTGCATCCGGAGGGTGCATATATTTGCTAGTATATATAAAGAAAGATTCTGTATGTCGGAATGTTTGTACAACGACCGATCGCACATATTTTTATAAAAGAAAATTAGTAGAGACCAGCAAATACCAAAGTTTTTAAAAAAATCTACACACTATTTTTGTCTGAGAGGAGGTTAAAAAAGTTAAATAAGAATACAATATTGATAATTGATAATATTAATATGATATTGATAATATAATATTCATTTTACACGGACTTTGATAGTGAGACCGAATCTCCATTATAATAAGATATATGAGATTCAAATGAGTTATTTTAGGTAACAATACAGCCTTGAAACGTCTTCTTCAACAAACAATAATTTAGTAACTTGTAAATGACTTCCTTTTGCCATTATGTGGCGATTGTTTGTCATCTTATTGTCAAATCTCAAGATGCTCATCCTGGAGATTGGAAATGAACGGGATGCAGCTGAACGATCACACAGAAACATAACAGCTTAACATGGTTTTCTCTTTAAAAATGCAAACATTCTCTTTTGTGTGTGTGTTTTTTGGGAGTTTTTTGCTGTTGTTTTTTTTTTCTTCTTCTTCTTCTTCTGAACTACATATTTGTTCTTTCGCGCGCTTTTTTATGTCTTTTCTTTTTTTGCGCCTTTTTTTCTTCACACTTTTGAATGGACACCATACGACGTTAATTACTCAAAGGAGATACGATTACTTGTCTGGACAAGATTCTTCTTTTGTTGAGGAAGGGGATATTTGTTTCTTTTTTTAGTTTTTTTTTATGGGGAGGGGGCTGTCTTTGTATTTTGTTGCATTTTATTATTTATTTGGACCATATTACCTTTAGGCACCTCTTTTTGATCTCGATTAAGAAAGGACATGCTTTTCATTTATACCGTCAATATCCGGTTGTTTGTTAGGGGTTACGGTTAGGGGTTAGTTTTATAATTTTTTTTAAATCTAAAAATCGTCTGTTAAAACAACCGAATATTGACGGTGTAAATGAAAAAAATGTCCTTTCTTAATCGGGATCAAAAGGGGGTGCCTAAAGGTCATATGGTCCATTTATTTTGTTTTTGTTTTTATACTATCACATCTCCAATAAGAAATAACAGGACTGTGCGTAGATTGATACGTCTGCCTAGGATCGGTGTAATATCTGTTGGTTGGATTTTACGGCATGTCAACCCTTGTTGGGTTATTTTATGCTTTGAAAACCTACAGTTACTTTAAAATCTATAAGTAAATTCATCGGAGTGGCCTAATGTCGGTATCAGCCAGACAGTGAGGAAGTATTTCCCTTTTCACTAGGGCTAGACCAAGAAGATTATCTTGGCGTCTGAGTCGGGGTGCCACACCTACCATCAGCTCCTCAGTTTACCACACAAATCCATGTGCTACTCATACGCTGAGTTGGCGAGGGCCAGTATCGAACCCGAAACCTTGTGGTTCCTAGACGGACGCTTTACCGACTGAGTTAAACCAGCCCTTAAACTATAAGATATAGATTTTATTAAATTATAATAAAATTAAAGCTTGTGGAGTGGTCGATTGCCGGTATCAACCGAACAGCGAGGGAGTCTATCCCATTTTTGCTATCGATAGATCAAGGCGATTGCTTTTTTATGTTTTTCTTTGCTGAGGTGGACGTCACCTTTACTATGATGCTTTGCCGCACAGATCAGATTACCCCTGCTTTGCTACTCGCGTGCTGACTTGGCCAGGTCTGGTATCGAGCCCGAAACCTTGCGATTTGTCGTCCCCCAGCAATGGATTAAATAGTACCACTATTGTTCTCCTATTTAAAAAGAATGACTTCTGCATTTAATAACCTCCGAAGGTTGAAATTTCATTAAACTAAGAAACCAAACAATAATCTGAAAACATTGGTTCCCACCAAATCATCATGGTTAATTAGCTATCAGTCTGCTCAATAATAAGATGGGTGACCACTGAGAAACTGACTTTCGTCATGAGAGAGAATTTCATGCCCTTTCAAAGATTTTTTGTCCGAAAGTGACTGGAGTTCGAACTCGCTTACCCAGGTGTCGTAGTTCAGTACATTAACCCCAACGCCACATATAAATACATGGGTAAGAGCGATATTGTGTGGTTTTCCTTCTCCTAGACTGGTTACCCTACCAAGGCTAAAAAGCAGTCCATTCTAATATTGTGTGGTATAACTGTTATCGAATTTCGGCTAAGGGGGTTGTGTTCACACGGCACTGATATCCTTAAGAAAGGCATGAAACTAATTCTCCCTGTGCGTATCAGATATCTTGACATCAATGTCATGCCACTGGCATATCTCCATAGCTGACAAAGAGAAGAGTGAATAATGAACATTTGATCAAACCCCTCCCCCATAACTGCCTTTTCACTCTAGTCATTAGTACCTAGCACTTATTGTCACAACCCTGTAGCCTTTATGGCAACTGTTGGAAAATGTTGATATAGTAATTTACTAATCTTAGCTCAGATGCAGCACAAGCCCAGAAGTATGGGGCACCCAGTGAGAATCGAACTCACTAACAATGGTTTGCGAAGCGAGCTTGCTAACCATTACACCGCGTGAGGTGCCCTGGAAAGTGTTGATATAGTTATTTACTTAGCTTAGCTTAGATGTGGCACAAGACCAGAAGTATGGGGCACCCAGTGAGAATCGAACTCACTAATAAGGTCTGCTACTCTAGCTTGCTAACCATTACACCACGTGAGGTGTCCTGGAAAATGTTGATATAGTTATTACTTAGCTTAGCTTAGATGTGGCACAAGGCCAGAAGTATGGGGCGCCCAATCAGAATCGAACTCACTAACAATGGTTTGCGAAGCGAGGTGGCTAACCATTACACCCCGTGAGGTGCCCTGGAAAATGTTGATATAGTTATTTACTAAGTTTAGCTTAGATATGGCACAAGGCCAGAGTATGGGGCACCCAGTGAGAATCGAACTCACTAACAATGGTCTGCTAATATAACTTGTTAACCATTACACCACGTGAGGTGCCCTGGAAAATGTTGATATAGTTATTTACTAAGTTTAGCTTAGATATGGCACAAGGCCAGAAGTATGGGGCACCCAGTGAGAATCGAACTCACTAACAATGGTCTGCTAATATAACTTGTTAACCATTACACCACGTGAGGTGCCCTGGAAAATGTTGATATAAGGTGTGATTTATAAACTAGGCGAGATCATATCGTCTATTCCTTAGCCAATTGCTGGCTATACTGCGTAGACTTATATATTACTTAAGCGCTAATTATTTCTCAGTATACTTGCGACCATTGACGAAGGAACCTAGGATTCTTTACCTGAGAGGGTTACCAAAGGATTCGGTATCGGAGGACTCTTTACCTACAATCAACTGACCAAGGATGGCCCTTAAAAACTTAACAGCAACTCACAACCCTTTTATTATATATGAGCTAGAAGGCGGTGACTGAGGAACCTAGTCCTGGGTATGAGGTTAAACTCCACCATCAGATTGAGTTTAACGTCATACCCAGGAATAGGATCTTCAGCCACCGCCTTCTAGCTCATATACAATAAAAGGGTTGAGAGTTGCCATAAAGGCTATAGGATTGTGACAATAATCCAGTTCTGGACTTCTGAGGAATGTGGAGTACCCCTTCATCACCGTTACTCCCTGGTCAACTCTGAGTCGGAGTGGTAGTACCTGTTAGGGTCCCATCTACGGGTTAAATAGACCAAAGGCGTTTTAAAAAATATGTTTAAAAAATTATGTTTTTAAAATATTGAGTACCCATCAAGAATGAATAAAACAAAACATCTTCGGCATAAAATGATCCACTGGGTTGACATACCGTAAAATCCAACCAACCAACCAACCAACCAACCAACCAGCCAAACAGTAAAACTAAAGGCTGATATACCTATTATCAATTATGACAGTGGCCACTTAAATCTGGAAAAAGAATGATGTGATTTTATGTCCATGTTGACATTTTTTTTTATAAACACAGCCTTCCTTCATAACCGTTACCGATCCAAGAATGTGTATTCATATTATACTAGAAGCGGCTACCCGGCGTCGCCTGGGTAGAGGGGGATTTTTTTACGTTAGTCATGCAGATCCATTATTACTGAATCGTGAGTTGGATCCTCGTAGAATGCCCAATTAAAATCCCTACGCAAAAAAAGACCTTGCATTGATCAGACACTCTGCAAAGAAACGTTAATGTCTACTATTCAAAATATTAAACGCAAAAAAAATTCTATGCTGTAATCAGTTAATTTTTTTTTAATTATCTTCCCTAATATAAATCAAATCTTTATTATTTTTGCTCAAAAACCAAGCCCTGTTGATATCTAATGCATATATATATATTTACTTTGTCGTTAATTGTTTTATTTTCGAAGTTTCATCCGGACATACACATACACACAACTGCCCTTTACATAGGTACTAGAAGCGGCTACCCGACGTCGCCTGGGTAGAGGGGGGGGTTAAGTTAGTCTCACAGATCCATTATTACTTATCACAAGTTAGATCCTCACTGGATGCCCCATAAAATCCCCACGTAAATATATAACAATATAGTAAGAAATTTTAATTCAATAATTTATATATTTTTTTAAAATACAATATAAATGAGGTGATTAATTCAATCAATGAACATTATATTTCAATTACCTTCTGTTACTATACAAATTTTAATTTTTAAATAATCTTCATTATTTTTGCTCAAAAACCAAGTCCTGGTGATTGTGAATGTATATATATATTTATTTGTCGTTAATTGTTTTAGTTTCAAAGTTTCCTCCGGACATACATATACACACAACTGCCCTTTATATATGTATAGATAGATGACCGGGTAAGTATGCGTCAATTTCAATTCCCGCTAGAGATTTTTTTCGCCACTCTCTTCTAAAATAGCTTTTAATCCATTGATACCTTTTTATTCGAGCCGATCAGAACCAATTAGGAGCTAAAGTGGCTGAATGTTGTTCGGCTCTCGAGTTTTTGCTAAGTCTCCCCCTGGGATTGAAATCGACATCTACCGATTCAAATATATGGAAATAGATTTGTATATATAAATTAACACCCATGAAATTATTAGGTTTTTATTTCCTTCTATTATTCCCCTTTTAGAAAATAAGTAGCACTGAAGGTTTTCTCACTTAATATGATAAGTTTGTCTTTTTCTTTTTTTCTTTTTCTTTTGGAATTAATATAAATCATAGCAGGACCCGTTGACTTACCACAGTATGATAATTTGATTATTACAACGTTTGATATGATTACTTAAGAGCTATTGCTAAATAGTTCAATATGCAAAAAGTATAATAATCTTGACTTAATTCTCTCTCTCTCTCTCTCTCTCTCTCTCTCTCTCTCTCTCTCTCTCTCTCTCTCTCTCTCTCTCTCTCTCACACACACACACTTTTTTCTTTCCTTCCTTCTTATCTTTTCATTATGTTCAATTGAAACAGATTAGCGTTATCACTTCTGCACGCTCACCCCTCTCTCTCTCTCTCTCTCTCTCTCTCTCTCTCTCTCTCTCTCTCTCTCTCTCTCTACTTTCTTTTCTTTCTTATTATATTTTTGAGTATAGCTTGTCATTTTTCTTACTTTTCTTTCTTTATGATGAGAATTTACATTTTTTGCATTTCATCTTGGACCAATTCGACGGTGTCATTTCTAACCAGAGGGCGTTGCAAGATGATGATGGTCGCAAGAGTAAGGAACAAGAGCATTCCTGCTAGAGATTCTTTCACTACACTAAAATAATTTTTTTTTAATACCAACCGATCAGAATCAATTAGGAGCTAAAGTGGCTCTCGAGTTTTTGCTGAGTCTCCCCCTGGGATTGAAATCGACATCTACTGATTCAAAAATATGGAAATAGATTTGTATATATATAAATTAACACCCATGAAATTATTGGGGCTTCATTTTCGTCTATTATTTCCCTTTTAGAAAATAAGTTCAACTGAAGGTTTTCTCACTTAAGCTTGTGTTTTTCTTTTTTTTCTTTTTTATTTAGGAATTATATCCATTCTCTTCATAGTTAATAGAATTGTGAGATGAAAAATTATTGGCCCAACTAGAAGTGCAATAAACTTGTTTTCTTTAATTATAAAGTAAAGTAAAGTTTACGGGGCGGCCTAAAGTCGGTATCAGCCAGTCAGCGAGGGAGTCTATCCCCTTTTCAATAGCGCTAGACCAAGGAGATTGTTTTTTAGCATCTGAGGTGGAGCGCCACACCTACCATCAGCTCCTTACTTTACCGCACAGATCCCTGTGCTACTCATACGCTGAGTTGGCGGGGACCGGTATCGAACTAGGAACCTTGTGGTTTCTAGCCGAACGCTCTACCGACTGAGCTAATAATGTGAGGTAAGGTAAAAGGGAAAGTGGACAAAAAATAATGACTCAAACAAGTAGAAGTAGGAGATAAATATTTCGTTCTTCTTTTCACGAAGAACATCATCAGTCTAACTTTATTCAAAACAAAGTACGTACATTTGTATTTATAGAAGAGAAAGTGAGTTTGTGGTGGACTTGAGGGTAGGGTAGTTAGAGAGGATTAGATTTTACCTTACCTAATACTGTCGGATTTTACTCCAACCCCCCTATCTTCATATATATATATATATATATATATATATATATATATATATAGAGAGAGAGAGAGAGAGAGAGAGAGAGAGAGAGAGAGAGTTGTGAAGATATAAATTCAACAGTGTTTAGTAACTGTCAGTTTCCCGCCAATGTGTTTTTCAAACCAAGTTGGTATATGTCGTTTTAAAATCGCATAGACGGGAAACTAACTGTTGCCAAGTCCGTTTACTTCATGTGTTTGCTTCTCTTATACATACATGCTCTATCAATGATAATGAGCACTCTTTACTTATCTATTAATAATAAAGATTCGCTTCCGGCTTTTGTCTGTAACAAAAACTACGTCACTGCTTATGTCACATTACCCAATATCGTCATAACATAGAATAAATACACTCAAAATTTGAACATGCAGCATTAGACAGTCCTCATTGTTTTTTTTTAAACAAGTTTTAATAAATACATGACTGGTATTATGTATCTATATATAGTTTGTTTTATTTTAATACATATTTAAAGTTTACATTTCAAATTGTTTTATTTTTTAATCCTTTAATGAATTTGATGATTTTACTTACTTAGGGTACAAACTCGCTGACGTTGAATTTTTAACTCCCACCCCTCAGGCAATATGTTTCAAAAATCTATTTTACATCGCCCGGAGGGTGGGGTTTTTTTTGCTAATAAATATAACAAACTTTATCTTCAATATTAATGGCTTTTCATTGGAAGATAAGATACCTCAAAGAATCAGCTCATATGAGGCTGTAGCATATACCGACTGCACCTCTGCCAAGGACTAAAATCCCCTGATGGGATCACTTGGCTATGGGTGGGGGACCTGTGATGCTTAAGGATGGAATAATGGTAGTTGAGCAGTCCATGCCATGTAACACTCCACTTAGGTTTTTACTTAGGCTTAGAGAGGCCCCTTCCAATTAATCAGCTGGTCACGTCTAATATAATTATCCAAACCATGTTGCTCTTATGGCAACCCCTTGAGAATCGGACTCACTAAGAATGATTCACTAATCCAACCTGTTAATCATAACAGCACCATTAAGTGACCTAGCTGCCTTCTGGTGACTTTACAGATACAAATTACTAATAGAAATGAAAACACAGGATTGATGGGAAAACAATTCCTTTAATATTGACCCCTAAAAATTCTGATCTAAAATCCCAAATACCCATGTGTCACAGATGCCTTTCTTTTCTTTTTTTCAGGGTCCTTTTTCTTACGAGTCCCAACTTTTCAGATAAAGAACAATGGGCAACAGCCCTTGAAGCAGTTGTCAAGAAAAAGAACAGGCTACAGTAACCTCTTAAGGATAAAAGAAACTTGAACAACTCTGAAGAACTGCAAGTTGAATAGATATTTACTAATCTGAGCTCAGTTGCGGCACAAGACTGTAGTATGAGAAAGCCATTGAGAATCGGACTCACTAAGAATGATTCACTGATCCAACCTGTTAATTATAATAGCACCATTTAGTGACCTAGGTGTCTTCAGGTAACTTTACAGATACAAATTATCAACCAACAACTTTTCTTGTTGTTGTTGTTATTAAATTAAAACTACAACTTTTGTGAAATAATCCATTCGTTCCTATAAATTCTTGAGTGGAATATATATAGTTAAGTGAGGTAACTCTTCCCAAACAAACATGACCCTTACTTAGGCTAGACGGGCAGTCATAGAAGCACACTCCGATCAATCGGTTGGTCACGTCAAGCCCTAGCAATTATATGACTGTCCCAACCCTATTACCCTTATGGCATACCCCAACTCTTTTTATCATGCATGTGCTAGAAGGCTGAGGGTCTTAGTGTCCTGGGTATGACGTTAAACTCTATCTGATGGGGAAGTTCAAATTCTGGTGGTCTGGGTAATGTGGAGTACCCCTTCATCACTATTAATCTGAGGTTCACCCTACCCGGAGTGGTAGTACCTGCTAGGGAACTATATATGGGTTAAATAGAAAAAATGATCTTAAAATGTGTTTTTAAAACTTGAGTAAAAAATTGAATAACTATCAAGAATGAATCAAACAAAACATCTTCGGTATAAAGTAACCCAACAAAGGTTGACATCCCTTAAATTCCAACGAACCAACCCAAACAAACAATATCACTCTTTAGTAAAAGTGTTATATGATTCATGGATAGCTTATGAATTGTGTAAGTAGTGTAGATAATTTTGAATCGAAGTTCGTTAAAAAAACATTCAAATAACGAGGAAATGGAAAATTACCATTATTGACAGCGTTAAACCTCGAGCTCACCTGCACGCCGACTTCTGATTGGCTGAAGGAAGGCGTGAGAACAGAAATCAGTTTTAGTTAAGTTAGTTGAGGTCAACCAGTCAGTGAGATCAGACGGTTAAGGATCACACTCTCAAAATGCCGTTTCTCATCCGCGCGGTTTCGAGAAAACTTGGCCTGGGTTTGTTTTAATAAAGACTAATAAAAAAAACAACAAGTCTTGTGTATTAATTAAAACAAGAAATGGGCAGACACGCAACCTGAACAATAGAAGGAATCAACCCGGAGAAATCAGCCCTGAGGAAAATGGCCAACCAAGTAGACAAGCAGAAGAGAAAAGTAGAAAAAACAGTCAATCATCCCCTCATACTCTTCCCTCTCTCTCTCTCTCTCTCTCTCTCTCTCTCTCTCTCTCTATATATATATATATATATATATATATATATATATATATAGCCGATATGTTAAGTGGGTATAAAGAGCAATACAGAGCAGCATCAACTAAGAGGTTGATCAAAAGAGAAAGAAATTTGATGGCGAGGATCCACTTCTGAGATTAATTCCGTTGTTACATAATTGTTAGTACTCTAACAATTATGTAGGGTTGGTGTAGAAATCAAAATGGCTGTTAGAAATTACGGCTAGCAGTTTTTTGAGTGGGAGTATGTGACGATATCATGGAAGATTGATTGGCACATGTTAAACTCGTGTTAACCCATTCTCCGGTAGATACCGTGAGAATTAGTAGAGAAATGAGAAACAAAGGCTCTTTCCAATTTTGATTTAACAGAGTTAGATCAGTACTGGGCAAGCCACTGAGATAGCAAGTCGTGATCAGCGCGCTCCTGTACTCACACTCTGCGCAGTTAGTCTCTGGGGATTTCCAAATAAAGTATGATATAAAGAAAATTTAAGTCTTGGGTGATTTATCCAAAAACTACTAATGACCCAGGGCTTCTGATAGACGAGAAATCCCTAATGGAAGACCAGACACGAAATATCCAAATGAAAGTTCCAGACGCTAGAAGAACTCCCAGCTACATAAGATACCAAAGATTATCAGAAGTATATAACACCGGGTCCACTCTGACCTGGAGTTGTAGTGCATGTTAAGGTCTCGTGTAAGAACGCCACACTTACCATCAGCTCTCCACTTTACCACATAGACCTTAACTGTGACCTTGAGTTGGCTAGATCGGTATCGAACTCGGAACCTTAGTAATAAAAATAAAGTTGGCGGAGTGGCGTATTGTCGGTATCAGCTGGACAGCGAAGGAGTATATCCTCTTTTCGCTAGCGTTAGACCAGGGAGATTGTTTTTGCTGATGGGGAGCGCAACACCTACCATCAGCCCTCCATTTTATCGCAGAGATCAGATTACCCAATCTGTGCTACCCATGCGCTGAGTTGGCGGAGGCTGGTATCGAACCAGCCCCTCCCCCATTTTACCGCACAGATCAGATTACCCACTCTGTGCCACTCATGCGCTGAGTTGGCGGAGGCTGGTATCGAACCAGGAACCTTGCCATTCCTAGGCGGGTGCTCTACCGACTGAGAATCAAACTTAAAACAATACAAAATAAATTTGTGCATTTATTCCATTTTCTGCTTTTTTTGTCAGTGAGTAAATTGCAAAGTTTGTTTGTAATTCTCCCATGAGTAATCTCCCTTGTTTGATTGTCTCGATCCATTTCACTGTCTTCCCGCCAACAACAGCAACAACAACAATAACAACAACTTGTAGGCGTCACCAGGACGAGCAACTTTACTGCAGAGCTAAATAAATCCAGAGTCAAAGAACTGGCAAATGGTAAAGTCAGTTTCCCACTTTCTTTCTTTCTTTCTTTTATTTTTCTTTCTTTGGGCCATTATTCTGTCTTTCTTTCTTTCTGTTTCTTTCTTTGCACCATTATTCTTTCTTTTTTTTCTTTCTTTCTTTCTTTCTTTGCACCATTATTCTTTCTTTCTTTCTTTCTTTTTTCTTTTCTTTGCACCATTATTCTGTCTTTCTTTCTTTCTGTTTCTTTCTTTCACATTATTCTTTCTTTTTTTTTTCTTCTTTCTTCTTTCTTTCTTCTTTTTTTCTTTCTTTCTTTCTTTCTTTCTTTCTTTCTTTCTTTGCACCATTATTCTTTCTTTCTTTCTTTTTTTTTCTTTCTTTCTTTCTTTCTTCTTCTTTCTTTCTTTCTTTGCACCAATATTCTTTCTTTTTTTTCTTTCTTTCTTTGCACCATTATTCTTAATTTTTTTCTTTCTTTATTTTTTTGCACCATTATTCTTTCTTTCTTTCTTTCTTTCTTTCTTTGCACCATTATTCTTTCTTTCTTTCTTTTTTCTTTCTTTCTTTGCACCATTATTCTGTCTTTCTTTCTTTCTGTTTCTTTCTTTGCCATTATTCTTTCTTTTTTTCTTTCTTTCTTCTTTGCACCATTATTATTCTTTCTTTCTTTCTTTTTTTTTCTTTCTTTCTTTGCACCATTATTCTTTCTTTCTTTCTTTCTTTCTTTGCACCAATATTCTTTCTTTTCTTTCTTTCTTTCTTTGCACCATTATTCTTTCTTTCTCTCTTTCTTTTTTGCACCATTATTCTTTCTTTCTTTCTTTCTTTCTTTCTTTATTCTTTCTTTTTCTTTCTTTGCACCATTATTCTTCTTTCTTTCTTTCTTTCTTTCTTCTTTGCACCATTATTCTTTTTTCTTTCTTTCTTTTCTTTCTTTGCCCATATCTTTCTTCTTTCTTTCTTTCTTTCTTTGCACCATTATTCTTTCTTTCTTTCTTTCTTTCTTTCTTTCTTTCTTTCTTTGCACCATTATTCTTTCTTTCTTTCTTTTTCTTTCTTTCTTTTTCTTTCTTTTTCTTTCTTTCTTCTTTGCACCATTATTCTTTCTTTCTTTCTTTCTTTCTTTCTTTCGTTCTTTCTTTGCACCATTATTCTTTCTTTCTTCTTTCTTTTTTCTTCTTTGCACCATTATCTTTCTTTCTTTCTTTCTTTCTTCTTTCTTTGCACCATTATTCTTTTCATTTTTTTTCTTTTTTTGCGCCATTATTCTTTCTTTTTTTTTTTCTTTCTTTCTTTCTTTGCGCCATTATTCTTTCTTTTTTTTTTCTTTCTTTCTTTGCGCCATTATTTCTTTCTTTCTCTTTCTTTCTTTGCACCATTATTCTTTCTTTTTTCTTTCTTTCTTTGCACCATTATCTTTCTTTTTTTTCTTTCTTTCTTTGCACCATTATTCTTTCTTCTTTCTTTCTTTCTTTCTTTGCACCATTATTCTTTCTTTCTTTCTTTCTTTCTTTGCACCATTTTTTTTCATTTTTTTTCTTTTTTTTTTGCGCCATTATTCTTTCTTTTTTTTTTTCTTTCTTTCTTTGCGCCATTATTCTTTCTTTTTTTTTTCTTTCTTTCTTTGCACCATTATTCTTTCTTTTTTTTCTTTCTTTCTTTGCACCATTATCCTTTCTTTTTTTTCTTTCTTTCTTTGCACCATTATTCTTTCTTTCTTTCTTTCTTTCTTTGCACCATTATTCTTTCATTTTTTTCTTTCTTTTTTGCGCCATTATTCTTTCTTTTTTTTTCTTCTTTCTTTCTTTGCGCCATTATTCTTTCTTTTTTTTTTTCTTTCTTTCTTTGCACCATTATTCTTTTCTTTTTTTTCTTTTTTCTTTGCACCATATCCTTTCTTTTTTTTCTTTCTTTCTTTGCACATTATTCTTTCTTTCTTTCTTTCTTTCTTTGCACAATTATTCTTTCATTTTTTTTTCTTTCTTTTTGCGCCATTATTCTTTCTTTTTTTTCTTTCTTTCTTTCTTTGCGCCATTATTCTTTTCTTTTTTTTCTTTCTTCTTTGCACCATTATTCTTCTTTTTTTCTTTCTTTCTTTGCACCATTATCCTTTCTTTTTTTTTCTTTCTTTCTTTGCACCATTATTTTCTTTCTTTCTTTCTTTCTTTCGTTCTTTCTTTGCACCATTATTCTTTCTTTCTTTCTTTCTTTCTTTGCACCATTATTCTTCTTTTTTTTCTTTCTTCTTTGCGCCATTATTCTTTCTTTTTTTTCTTCTTTCTTTGCACCATTATTCTTTCTTTCTCTCTTTCTTTCTTTGCACCATTATTCTTTCTTTTTTTTTTCTTCTTTGCAGCATTATTCTTTCTTTTTTTTCTTTCTTTCTTTGCACCATTATTCTTTCTTTTTTTTCTTTCTTTCTTTCTTTTTTTCTTTCTTTCTTTCTTCTTTGCACCATTATTCTTTCTTTCTTTCTTCTCTCTATCTTTCTTTCTTTCTCACTCTTTCTTTCTTTCTTTCTATCTTTCTTTCTTTACACCATTATTCCTTCTTTCTTTCTTTCTTTCTTTCTTTGCACTATTATTGTTTCTTTCTTTCTATCTTTCTTTCTTTCTTTCTTTTTATCCTGAGCAACGTCCTGTCAGTATTTCTCTTCTGTATTTAAGTTAATTTTCATTCTTGTT
The DNA here is from genome assembly GCA_023376005.1 of Doryteuthis pealeii. Lineage (NCBI taxonomy): Eukaryota > Metazoa > Mollusca > Cephalopoda > Myopsida > Loliginidae > Doryteuthis > Doryteuthis pealeii. The sequence goes on along the minus strand of CM042139.1, from coordinate 24,621,442 downwards.
GGAATATTTGGTCTGGGTTCACTTCCAAGGGGAAGTATTCTCATGCCAGAGACTGACATGACAAACCCTTGTACAGAGAAACCGAATACATTCCAGGTAGTGTTTAGTAGACTTTTCCAATTTGTATGTGATGAAATCGAAAAATTCTGGAAAAAAATCATTCTTGGCAGACTTCTTTAAAATTGCTCTCAGAGAAAGAGAGTTATACTCATCAATAATTTTAGAGTAGGTTTTCTTTTATTTTATTGTTTCTTTTTATTACCATCCTTCAGTCGTTAGTATAATGCAAAGTAAGAATAAATAAAGAAGAGAAAATATTTGAATTCATAACACACATATCAACTATTATTTGTTGGTTTTTTTATCTATTGTTTTATGTCTACCCATATTTTTAAAATATTGAATGTGGGTTCAAATCCCGTCAAAAGTAACTAAACCTGTTCGTGGGGCTTAGAATATGCTCACGAAACCCCCTGCAGAGAGGTAAGAACAGGCATCAAAAAAGTGTCGGGAGTATGTATATATCCAACGCCTCCGCCACGGTCGGGATGTGACATAAGCGGAGTAAAGCTGGTTTGAATTCAAACTTTTCCTTCTCCTATACTGGTTGCCTAACCAATTTATTATTTATCTATCGTCTAGCCATAAATTTCATGTATTTTACCAACACCTCAACTACGGTGGGGTGGGATACAAGGTCATTTTTAAGCGGAGTAAAGCTGGTTTGAATTCAAACTTTTTCTTCTCCTAGACTGGTCGCCTAGTCGAGGCTAAAAAAAACACGGCCTGCCATAATATGTACTCATACCTAGGTGCCCCATCGTGATATAGTAGTCAGCAAGTTTGTCTCACAGATCCATTACAACTGAATAGCGAGTTCGATTCTCACTGGATGCCCCATACTTGCAACCTTATGTCACATCCTAATCATGGTGAATGAGTTGGTTAAATATCTACTATTTACCCATAGATGAGAAGGGAGAAATTGGTACATGCCTTTCCCAAAGGGAATTAGCGTGAGGTGAAATGCAGCGTCGTCCAGTATTTGAACTGGAGTCGCCGATTTCATTTTCTACGACGATAACCGTAATACAAGAGCACCTCTAAGTGTCCTAGGTACGTATGAAAATAAGTCTTGGTTCATTCGTCTTGTATTCCAATAAAAGTATTACTTACTTAGTGTGGGGGCTGATGTGCTGAAATAGAATTTAACGAAAAGAAGGAAAGGACAGAGACAGGAATGACTATAGAGTTAGACCTTTTTTTATCGGGTTCACACTATTTCGTTGAGGGGATATATTTCTCGAACAATTCGATAGGTGTTACCTCTCCAAAATCTTTAAGTCTCTCTAGCATCTTCGAGACCTTTTCAATGCCAAGAACTTGTTTTTTTTCCTGCGCATGCCCAGAGGGCTCTTCCTGTTCTAAGCCCTCTGGAAGATTGTTATTTTTGTGCCTTTTTTATTTATTTATTTATTTTATTTTATTTTGTTTTATTTATTTTTACTTTTATTAATCCCCACATACGACTCTAGCTTCCCTCTGATGTTAAGGCTCAAGTTCTGGAGATCTACCGAGTGTGTATAACCCCATTAGTTGCCATTAATGCCAGTTCCACTTTGTCCCGGAGTGTAGTGTTTGTTAGACTCCCATCTATGGATCAAAATGATTATTCGTATCCGATAGGACCGTGAAAAACAAAAAAAGCTCATTAGAAACAACAACACAATCAATGTAAATATGAACGTACAATGAATGCGATTCCCTGACCTTTAGGTATAGAATAACCTTAGACGTGTTGACATGCCGTTAAAATCAACCAATATATCAAAAGTAAATTCCACATTCATACTTCCCGCTTTTTTAACAATCGGATGGTTGGGGTTTTTTTTTGTTTCTTTGTTTAATGGCTTATCAAACTTCAAACTCAAAATTCAAACCTGTTAATTATTTGCCTATTCTAATCCACTCACAGCGGCTCTCCACGCACGTGTCACTTGCTTACAATGAAAATCACTACGTGAACACCTCTGCCATCTTTTGATGAGTTCTAAGGTGAATAGATAGGAAACTTTGAAATATCCCATCTTACTGGTAAAAAATACCAAGAAAAGTTTTGTCTAGTCTTCTTACTTTGATGTCACAACTTTTAAAGTCAAACACCCTTTAACTGGGTAAGTAGGGTTTCCTATGTGGTGAAAGATGCAAATTAACATAAAAAATTACCACACAAAATATTTTTTTTCAAGACTTTGCCTTCATCTGAGGAAATAAACTTCAATCTTTTAAAATGTTATCACTGTTACAGCTTACTTATTAGGTAAAAAGAAGCATATCAGGGGTTTCGGTGGTAATCGGCACATATTTTCAATATGAATTCTAGTTATAATATTTTATTCATTCCGTTTAAAATGACAATCTTTGCTGTTTCAAATATTGAAATTGCAAAGTTTTCTAACCAATTTATATGCTAAATGGTGCGAAAACGAGGAGTTTGGGCGCATTTAAGTAGACGATCTTTGATGCTATTTCCTCAAACAATGGTGCAAGTGCGAGATCTAGTTTTTTATATAAGTACTATCATGCCAACACACAACTTTAGCTGTTTGAGAGAATTTGATATTTTAAAAATAGTGAAAAACCAACCGAACCTACTGGGAGAGTCCCCATAGCGTTGTGGCCAACATACAGTAGTGAATTCGGACCATGTAACCATTAAGCACCCCAGGTGAGAGCTGTTTTGAAAAGAACACCTTTTGCTTTTCATCGTAAACTCCTAGTTGTTTGTTTACAAACAACAGGCAATTTTTTTGCATTAGATTTTGACTGTAAGATCTTTTTTTAATTGGTTCATGTATATTTACCACCCAAAGGCATGTTCTTATACTAAAATAGTTTTCGATTATAATTTTAAAAAATAGTTATTTATTGGTTACTTGGTCTCAACAACATTTCATCTAAATAAACATATCTGCATTTCTCTTTTGATTAAATAAAAAATATATATATCTAAATATAAAAATGCGTCATTCATATAAAAATGTGTCTTTCGTTCAAAGTTTTTAAAACTTAAAAAAAAATTCCTATTGAATTAACAACAACAATATGAAATAAGTATTTTTTTATTAAACCCGAAAACTATTTAAGTATAAAAACGTGCCTTTGGGTTGTAAATATACATGAACAAACTTTTTAAAAAATCTTACAGTGAAATTCTAACGCAAAAAAATTGTCTGTTGTTTGAAAACAAACAACTGTGAGTTTGCGGTGAAAAGCAAAAGGTGTTCCTTTCAAAACGGTTATCACCTGGGGTGCTTAATGGTTACATGGTCCGTGAATTCGAACCCTAGTCGCACTATTACGTTCACTTTCGGACTAATACCCTCGGAAAATATATAAATCCCTTCATCTTTGGGTTAAATAGTACAACTTCTTTTCTTCTAAAAGGATGGTTTTGACATTAAATAACCCATGAAGGTTGATATACCATTAAACAACGAAAACAAACTAGACCTGCGTATAACATTTACAAAAAAAAATTTTTTATATTTTAAAAAAATTTAAAAACTTTAAGAAATTAGATAGTTTTAAAAGAAGAGAATAAAGTTTACTAACTTATAAGCATTTTGGTTTGGTTTGGTTTGGTTTGTTTTACGGCATATCAACCTTAGTGGGTCATTTAATGCCAACAAAGTTTTGAAATAAATTCATTCTTAATGGATAATCAATTTTGTTTATGAACTCATGTTTTTCTATTTAACCCATAGATGGGACCCTAACAGGTACTACCACTCCAGGTCAAAGAGGACCAGGGAGCAATGGTGATGAAGGGGTGCTCCACATTTCTCCAAAACTGGAAACTCACCATCAGATACAGTTTAACGTCACTCCCATGACATGTAGACCCTCAGCCACCGCCTTCTAGCACCCATATGATAAAAAGAGTTGGGGGCTTGCCATAATGGCAATAGGGTTGGGTCAATCATATAGGTGCTAGGGCTTGACGTGACTAGCCGATTGATCGGAGGGTCCTCTCCAACCGCCCGTCTAGCCCAAGAACTGACAAAGTGGAATATTGCATGTCATGGACTGCTCAAACACTTGGGTTCTATCCTTAAGTATCACGGGTCACCACCCACGACCAACAGGTGGCCCCATTGGGAGAGTTTTACCCCTCTGCAGAGGTGCAGTCGGTGCCTACTAACGCCCCAGCCGACAGGGTGGATAAGCATTTTGATCGTTTACTGTGACATGTTGTCAACATTTCTATAAAATCCAGAAATTTGAACATTTAAGTCAAAAGGCAATCTCAAAGAAATTGATTGACGTTATCTTGGGGAAAAAAGGGGAATTTTAAATATTGCCGACATTGTGTCAAATATCCCCTCGATTTGAGAAGGAATATAAATCGGCCTAAAGTATTAAGTAAAAAAATACATCTTACTGGTGACAAAAAAAATAAAATTTTAAAACTGAAATAAACATTTCAACAAAATCAAGTTAACTTACATTTCATTTTCATTTTCATTTTAAATCTCTCTCTCTCTCTCTCTCTCCCTCTCTCTCTCCTTCTCTCTCTCTCTCTCACACACACACACACACACACACAAAACACGCACGCATGCACATACACACACACACCACACACATATACATAAAGGTATGTGTATTGATAATTTTTTATAATTTTTATAATCTATCTCTTCTTTTACAGCAGGCCACATACATTCATAAATAGATATGTTTTTGTCTCTCCCTTTCTCTCTCTTACTCTCTCTCTCTCTCTCTCTCTCTCTCTATATATATATATATATATATATATATATATATATGTATATATTCATTTACCCTACCTCTCTCTCTCTCTCTATATATATATTATATATATATAATATATATATATATATATATAAATATTTCCCTCGCCATCCCTCACATGTGAATAATTTTATAGTCTCATCTCTCTACTCTTTTACTCGAAGCCAAAAACATACTCACACACAGACACACACACGCAATATATATATATATATATATATATATATATATATATATATATATATATATATAGAGAGAGAGAGAGAGAGAGAAGAGAGAGAGAGAGAGAGATTGATAAATAGATAGATAGATAGAGAAGAGAGAGAGAAATAAACACACATATATGTATATATATATATGGTGTGTGTGTGTGTGTGTGTGTGTGTAAATATGTAAAGGGAGTAGGAAGAAAGAGATTAGGAGGAAGGTAAACTGTAAAGATTAAGAGGACAGAGAGGAGAGAGAGAGAGAGTAATACCACACCCATACCCTTTCACACACACTCTCACACAAACACAAACACTCCCCACATAAGATATATATATATATATATATATATATATATATATATATTATGTGGGGAGTGTTTGTGTTTGTGTGCGAGTCTGTGTGAAAGGGTATGGGTGTGGTATACTCTCTCTCTCTCTCTCTCTCTCTCTCTCTCTCTCTCTCTCTATCTATCTATCTATCTATCTATCTATCTCTCTCTCTCTCTCATCAATCTTTCCAGTTTACCTTCCTCCTAATCTATTTCTTCCTTCCTCCATCCTTTACATATTTACACACACAGACACACACATATATAAATATACATATGAGTGTGTTTATTTCTCTCTCTCTCTCTCTCTCTCTCTCTCTCTCTCTCTCTCTCTCTCTCTCTCTTTCTCTCTTTCTTTCTCTCTCTCTCTCTCACAATATTTGTGTGTATAGATAATTTTATCATTTCTGACTTCTTTTACTCGATGCTACATATCTATCTATCTATTATCTATCTATATATATATATATATATATATATATATATATATATATAAATGTATATATATAGTTATTTACTAAGTTCAGAAGTATGGGGCGCCCATTACACCACGTGTGGTGCCCTATATATATATATATATATAATTATATATATATATATATATATATGCGTGTCGTGTGTGTGTGTGTGAGTGGAGATGTTTTCTCTCCCTCTCTCTTCATCTTGCTAGTTTACACTATTGTGTGTAGATCTCTCTCTCTCTCTCTCTCTCTCTCTCTCTCTCTCTCTCTCTTCTCTCTCTCTCTCTCTCTCTCTCTCGTACAATCTTCAATATTTTTTTTAAATGTTTTAAAAAACAAACCGTACCAACTGACAGCCTGAGGGCAAAATTAAATCTTCGAAAAAGTTCCGCTTAAAATTGCTTCAAGTTTGGTTTTTGTGGGGTTTTTTTTTTTTTTTTGCAAATTTTCGTAAAAATAAAATCTGTCAAATAAGGAAAATATTTTCCTAAACGTACGGTGTAGATAAAAGCACAGAAAAGGCTAAATCATTTTTTGTTTTTTTTGTTTTTTTTGTTTTTGTTTGTTTTTGTTTTGTTTTTGTTTTTTGCTGGGAGATATTCCACATCTGAATCACATGGAAGGATAAATGGGAAAAAAGAGTAAAAAAAAAAACTGACAAGAAAATTCTTAATGCTCAAACTTTATATAAGACGATCATCTATATATTAATAGGCTTTTACCTCCGTGTGTCAAGCCATGTCGTCAACTCAGATAGATAATTGAGTATTCCACATAAAAGACCGCCATAAACGTGAAAAAAGAGAGGAGAAGATTGAAAGACAAGAGAAGAGTGAAAGAAAAAGGCGACTGGAGTGAAAGAAAGAGAGGAGAAAGTGAAAAAATAGAAGGGAAGAGTGGGCGAAAGAGAGGGTGAAAAGAGAGAGAGAGAGAAGAGAGAGAGAGAGAGAAGTGTGAAAGAAACAATGAAAGAAAGAAAAGAGTGAAAAGAAGAAATCTTGTGACAGCGAGAGAACGTCATCTACGTCACGGTCATTCTGCTCAAAAAGGTCATTCGGGTCACCCTCCTGGTAATATATAAAACGGATTTCATTGAAATCAATACATTTTACCAGTATGTATATTTACCAACTCCTCCACACGAGCAGGATGTGACGCAAGGTCAATTTCTTGATAAACTTACGCAATTCCGTAAGAAGTGACGTAATTTCGCTTACAGTCAGACAGACACCGAATCTCCATTATCATAAGACATATATATATATTTACCAACCCCTCCACATGAGCAGGATGTGACACAAAGTCAATTTCTTAAGCAAAATTTGAATTCAGAGTTTCCCTTCTCTGTTGTATACCCTTTCTTTACTTCTTCACTTCTAGTCGTCTTCTCTTCTGGCCGGTTTTGGTTCTTCTTCTATCATCTTAACTTGGTCTGGTCTAGCGTCTGGTGTTGACTTGGGGATTCCGGCCTGGTCTTCTATTGGGGATTTCTCTTTATCAGAAGCCCTGTGTCATTGTTAGTTTTTTAGGTAATAACACAAGACTTCGATTTACTTTGATGTTACTTTATTTTCAATCCCCAACCCAGACATCTGTGCAGGTGAGACTTACGTCCTACGAGCTCAGCTCCTACTTGCTAACTGAATGAAACTTACTTACTATCTAAACTGGAAGAGAGGGTTCTCTCTACCGGTTCTCACGGTATCCACCGGAAGGTTAGGACTGTAGTCAAGCCTTGTTACTCATCCTTCAAGGCCGTGGGCTGTAGCTTATAACGGCCATTTTGATTTCTACACTATTGCCATAAATATTAGGTCTCTAATAATTATGTAACATCTCCTCTCTTGCCTAAAGGATTTGAACTCGCGGCGACGAGTCCATTTCTCATGACTTTTAACCATTACACCACGCGCTTACTAAGACATATATAGTGTAGACATTGCAGGGGTTGTAAAAGTTGCTCCCATGCAGGTGGTATATGTTCTAGTTTGGCAAGTCTACTTTAGAGACCAATACTTGTTACCAAGTTGAGAATAACGGTAGCGATTTTTTGTTGCTTATCATATTGGTTTTCATATATATATATATATATATATATATATATATATTATATTATATATATATATATATTTACTAACGAGTAAGATGTGACACAAGGTCAGTTTCGTAAGCGGACTTTAATAGATTTAAATTCAGAGTTTTCATTTTCCTAGACTAGTCATCAAACCAAGATTGACGAGCCCAGTCTGTCCTACTATTTACCCATACCTGGAGGGAGAGTAGCTGGACGCATACCTTTTCCAAAGGTATTAGCGCTATGTGAAATGCAAACAGCCTTGTCCAGGATTTGAACTCGGGTCGACGAGTCCATTTTCTACGACCCTAACCATTACACCACGCACCTCCAACCTACATTTTACCTTTTTTATATGCTCCAGTGTAAATGAAGCATGACAGTCAAAACAAAATGGACAATCTTCTCTTGTAATTAGAAATGAATACCTGAGAAAATAGGAAAGTAACCAACTGGATTAAGAAACAACTTACTGTTACAATCTGTTGGGCCATCCTGCGGGCCTTAAGCTAGAGCGCTTGTCCAGTAGAATAGGACCCTTGGTAAATCTCTTGGTAAAGAGTCCTGAGTGTTGGTAATCGTCTGGTAATCCTGAGTACTGTAATTCCCTCCTCAGTGAGTGCAATTAGAATTATGGACAGTGTGGGGGTTTAAGTAGTGTATCAGCCACGCAGTATGGCTAGTGATTGGCCGGGGGAATGAACCACGTGACCTTGGAAAGTCTATAAATCCATGTGGGGAATTGGAGCACACCTTATATTCCAAAATATTCCAACACTTACCTGCGTGGAAAATTTACGTTAAATCGAAAATGATTTTATGTTTCATGCAAGATAATGATGTGTAAGAAATTTGCTATCCAAATTGCATACTGCCCTGTCGGGTGGGCGTTAGAATGCACCGACTGCACCTCTGCAGAAGGGTAAGACTCTCCCTATGGGACCGCCTGTTGGCCGTGGGTGGCGACCCGTGATGCTTAAGGATAGAACTGAGGTGGCTGAGCAGTCCATGACTTGCAATATTCCACTTTAGGCTTTTCTTGGGCTAGACGGGCTGTTGGAGAGGCCCCCTCAGATCAATCGGCTGGCCACGTCAAGCCCTAGCATCTATATTATTGTCCCAATTCTATTGCTCTTATGGCAACATCAATCCTTCTTATCATTTGGGTACTAGAAGGCGGTGGCTGAGGGTCTACATGTCATGGGAATGACGTTAAACTTCCTCTGATGGTGAGGTTCCAGTCCTTTTGGGGAATGTGGAGCACCCCTTCATCCCCATTGCTTCCTGGTCCACTATCCGGAGTGGTAGTACCTGTTAGGGTCCCATCTATGGGTTAAATAGAAAAACATGAGTTTATAAACAAAATTGTATTATGCATTAAGAATGAATTTATTTCACAACTTTGTCGGCATTAAATGACCCACTGAGGTTGATATGCCGTAAAACAAAACAAACCAAACTAAACCAAATTGCATGACATGATTCAAATGACAAATGTTCTACTTGAATGAGTGAGTATAAAGTAGCTAATAACTTGAAACAGATTTTTTTTTAATTTAATTCTTCCGTGAACATCTTATTCAACTGGAAAATAATAATAATAATAATAATAATAATAATAATAATAATAATAATAATAATAACTTGTCAACTGGTGGATTTTGCAGTGCCAGCAGATCCACAGGGTGAAGCTAAAAGAAAATGAAAAAATGGACAAATATCTCGACCTTGCCAGAGAACTGAAAAAGTTATGGAACATGAAAGTGAAAGTGATACGAATTGTGGTTGGTGCACTTGGAACAGTCCCAAAAGGATTAGAAAAGGGTTTGGAAAGTTTAGATATCAAAGGAAGGATTGAAACCATTCAGAACACTGTACTGCTGCAATCTGCCAGAATACTCAGAAGAGACCTAGAGATCTGAGAAGACTTGCTGTCACTCAGACTCCAGTGAAAGACCATCAGCTAATGCTGATGTGAAAACTCAAAAGGAGTAAATAATAATAATAATAATAATAATAATCATTGCTATAATAGAAACAACTGTAATAGTGTTATACTAGCAGGACCTGTAGATATAGCGCAGTATGATAATTTAATTATTATGATGTTTGATATTTGTAGACTGTTTCTAAAAGTAGAAGGGGTGCTGGAATAAGTCTTAAGTTCTTAAGAGCTACTGCCAAATAGTTCAATATGTAAAAAGTATAATAATCTTGATTTAACTTTCTCTCACACTTTTTTGTCTTTCCTTTTCATCCTTTTACTATGTTGAATTGAAACAAATTAGCGTTATCGCTTCTGTGGGCTCACTCCCTCTCTTTATATTTCCCCTTAGAAATTGTTATTTATTGGATGAGTGTTTGTTCAGACTAACTGAGATTTGTAAACTGATGTGTAATCTCCATTTAACTTAATTCACGATGGGAAATTATCAAACAAGATATGATGTCAAAACAACACTATTGTTATATACCCCCATCATGATTTGGATATATAATGGAGGCGAGAGAGAGAGAGAGAAAGAGAGAGAGAGAGAGAGAGAAAGAGAGAGAGAGAGAGTTAGATGAGAGATGATAATTCTTACTTGATTACTCTTCTGGTCACTGACTCGTTGCTTACTGCTTCTACTTTGGGCTGACTTCTATCTGCTAGGGGTTGATTTTCTTTGTTAATTCTTCTTACAGGGCTGGTCATTATCTTAACATTCAATTAACAACAAGATTTGGTTGTAGTTGATCAAGCTTTTATTTTCAACCGTGCCCATTTGATTCCGCCGCGGGGAAACTGCCCCACCAGAACCGACAATCACGTCTGCACTCCTTGAAAGTCGGGTCGAATCTGCTAACTAACTTATTTTCATGGCACCCAATCGCGCACCTTTTTCAAGGCGTTAAGATTATTAACCGTCCATAACTATCGGTAATTTTCCATGGACCCCATGATTTTGAATTAAAGGTCCGAATTCAAATTTCTAGCTACAGGTACGTTCATAAATTATGACTGCTCATAATTATGTAACTCTAGGTATATATATATTGGTTTGATTTGGTAGTTTGTTTTGAAGGCTATTACGATGCAATTGTAAAGAAAAATGAGGTAACTATGATGTTCGTCTACTTTTGATTTATTTTCTTAATATTTCGGGATAAAGATTTCTTCGTCAGAAGATTTCTGAAAACGACATTCTGGAGCTTGTGGCTAGGATCAGTCAATAATTTTTTATGTTTGGTTATATCTTCCTCTGTACTTTACGTGTGTATGTGTGTAAGTGTGTGTGTATGTGTGTGTGTTTATGTGAGTATGTGTATATGTAAGTGTGTGTGGATGGGTGTCTATCCAACAATGTCTTAGTATCATTCCAGATTTGGCCCATCTTTTTTGTTTTGGTAAGGCAGGTCCCACGGCAGTACGTGGTTTGTTTATGTGCGCGCGCGCGCGTGTGTGTGTGTGTGTGTGTGTGTGTGTGTGTGTGTGTGTGTGTGTGTGTGTGTGATCTTCACTCAGCTGTTGGTGTGATTGTTTTTATTATCTGTGGTGTGCTATGTATATTTGTTCTGCCTGAGTGCTTTTGTGTGTGTACGTGTATGTTTAGTAAGGGTTATATATATATATATATATATATATATATATATATATATATATATAGTGTGAACAAAAAGTATTAAGACAATCAGGAATATTTCTTGTATGTTGTTTATTCTCAACTAGTTTCGACCTTAGGTCATCTTCAGGAGAAAATTTCTTATTTGAAGAAATTGTTGATAGATTATTAGAAAGGAAGCATTATAGAAGAATTATAAAAGTTTAAGTGTTTTTGTGGGTTTAACATGCTGTTAAAATCCGGGTAGGCGAGTGTGTTTAATAGTAGCATGTCCATTTGTTCCGTGAAGAACCTCCATGAGGTAGGTTATTTTTTAGATGCTCTTATATATGTGAGGGAGGGGTTCATGGGAGTTGTGTGTATGACTGTATGTGTATACATATATATGTATGTGTGTGTTTACATATACGTGTGTGAGTGTGAGCGTGTGTCTGTATCACGGTACTGTGCGCGTGACTTCTAGATTTTTAATTGGGTCAGGAGTGGCTTGTTTGATGCGTGGTGGTCAGTGTTTGTTTATTTAGGTGACCTCGGCCACCCTCGTAGGTGTAGACAGGTTTATTACCCACTGTTAAAGTGGACGTGTTTTTTTATTAAAGCCGTACGGATGAAAGCTTTTTAACATTTGTATCCATCTGTATTCGTGGTTTTCGATTAACGTTTTGGTGTCGGTGTTTGTTTGAATTCTTTCAATGAGGGTAAACTTGGCGTATCATTAAAATCGTGATCATCCATATATATATATATTATATATATATATATATATATATATATATAAGTAAAGAAATAATATATAAGTATAATATAAGAAGTATAATATATAAGTAAAGAAATAACAAAAGACTTAGAGATTTAGATTTGTAGTCTATTTCAGGGAGCTTAGATAAACTGTCTAACTCTCCCGACTCATCAGATGCGAATGATGAATTCTTTATTACTTTAAAGGCATTTGAAAACATCAGTTTTTTTTATATTTTATAGTCCTGTGATATGAATTCAAAACAAAAACCTTGATGTTGCAAAAAAAAATTAGGTTGTAGTTTTAAATATGAGCATTTCCACCACAAATATCTCGGCTCCCTGAAATAGACTATAATGCTAAATCTCTAAGTCTTTTGTTCTTTCTTTACTTATATATTTGCTCTGTGACTCTAACATTAAGAGCACACAGTGAGCTCTCAAACTGTGACAGGTTTTTTAAATAAAACTCTTGTGTCGTAAGGAAGATTTCTTCTCTGGACTTTTGGATTATATATATATATATATATATATATATATATATAATTGAAATAATCATGACAAGCAAACTCGGCGAATATTGCATGCGACGTGTGGAACACTGTACAGCTGTTTCGACCTAATTAGGTCTCATCAGCAGAGACCTAATTAGGACGAAACAGTTGTACAGTGTTCCACACGTCTCACGCGATATTCGCGGAGTTTGCTTGTCATGATTATTTCAATTATAATTATCAAATTCTCTAAAAAATAAATAAATTTCATATATATATATATATATATATATATATATATATATATATATATATATATATAAGAAACATTCTGTATGTATGTCTGTGTTTTGTACAACGACCGAGCGCACGTCCTTTTATAGAGGAAAATAAATGGAGACAGGCAAAGACCAAAGTTCAATAAAATACACATCCTATTTTTGCCCCAGAGGAGGTAAAAAATTTTTGGAACGTATAAACTTAATGCTCTTTTTGCCTAGAATTTACATTTTATACTTATTATGTATGATTTTTTTTTACCTTTAATCATTGTGCGTGTTTGTTTTTTCGGTTTTTTGTTTGTTTTTTTTCGTTTTTTTTTTCATCACAGAAATTTCGAAGTTAAATATTTTTGTAATTAGTGTAACTGATGAAACGAATGTAGATAAGATCGATTTCAGACAGTGCGTGCTTAACAAGATCAAAAAGGATTCATCGAATTCAGAAAAATCGGGGTAATATTTGAATTGTCTCTGCTAATAAAGTTGTGTATCATGAAATGCCAGCAATAGTTTATTTAGTTTCAGTCATCAAATCTCACCCTCAAAGTTTCTCCCCTCTGGACGACAGAGTTCAATCGATAATCGAACTTTCCTAAACGTAATAGAAGAAAATCCTTAGCTGAAAGCGCAATAAATAACACAATTTCATTTAATAACCCCCACCCCTGAACCCAGACACGCCTGTCGGCTGGAGTTGTACAATACACCAACTGCACCTCTCCAGAGGAGTTAAATCCTCCTATAGGGTCACTTGTTGAGTGGCGATCGTGATGCTTAAGGACGGAATCCTAGTGGTTGAGCAGTCCAGTGATGTTCCGGCTTGGAGCTTTGCGGAGTGTGGAGTACCCCTTTATTGCCATTACTTCCAGGTCCACCTTGGACTGAAGTGGTAGTACCTGTTAGGGTCCTATCTATGGGTTAAATAGATCAAAAAATGAGTTTTTAAAAATATGTTTAAAAAAATTGAATTTTACAAAAAATTGAATACCCAACAAGAAGGAATGCAACAAAACTTCTTCGGCATAAAATAACCCAAAAGGTTTACATGCTGAAAAATCTAACCAGCCAGCCAGCATGAACCCAGAAATGCGTCAAAACTTGAACAACGGGTTCCACATGATTTGAGCAGTTCTCTATTGGGCGTAATGGCTACGTTACGTTATGACTCCAATTTAAGAAATATGTTGCGTAGCCCTTTACATAGACGAAGATTGTATAGTATACTTATCTATTTCTCAAGGGTATTAACGCTTGGTGAAATGCAAACAGCCTTGTTTAGGATTTGAACTCAGGTCGCCGTGCCCAATAACCATTACACTATGTGCCTCTATTTTTATCTTTCGATTATTAAAATTCTCACTATGTTATTGTTTGTATGTAGTAGTAGTCAACAGAGTAACCTATTGTTGGTATCAGCCAGACAGCAAGGGAGTCTATTCCTTTTTTGACTTGTGCTAGACCAGGGAGATTGTTTTTTTGCGTTTGGGGTGGAGTACCACATCTACCATCAATTCCCCACATTACTACACAGATCCAAGCTGTTCTACTCATTTGCCATGTAAGGGCTAGTACTGAGCCCATAATCTTGTGGTTCCTAGGCAGATGCTCTACCGACTTTCTCTGGATTTGGATCTGCTATGTGGCGTCTGGATCTGGATTTGTTGGGCTTGATTTTCTCTGTTCTTCTTTGGTCTGGAACTACTTGGGTTCTCTTGGGCTCTTTCTGATTTGTGTCCGTTTGCTGTTTTTAATAACAAGCACAAGACTTGATGTTTTTTAAGAGCTCCTTATTTTTCAATCCCGCGTGGAGAAATGAGGCCTGAGGAAAGACCGCCATCTTCCGTCTGTCCCGTTCAAACATCCAGCGAAGTCTAAATGTTCTAACTCTCCCTTCCACTCATTGGCTGTTTCGGCTCGGCTCTTGTCAATCAAAATCCAAGGTCAGTAATTTAGGAGTGATTTGATTTGAAAGGAGTGATGCCGTGCTGATGGTAATCATAATATACTTATCTTCTTCTAATCCTGTTCTACTACTTGAGGCTGGATCAGAGTTGCTGGTACCTCTTGATCGGTTGTTGGGCTGGATGGCATTCTCGCCGTTTGAATCTAGAAATTACTTGGGTCGTCTCCTGGGTTACCTTGTCTTGTACCGTTCATAGTTTTTAATAACAAACGCAAGACGTTCTTGTTTTTTCTGAGCCCATTTATTTCATACCCAGGTCAAAATGCCTTGGAGAACAGACACTCATATTATGTCTGGTCTCTTCAATAGCTCTCCTTCTCTCATTCTCTTCCTTGCCTTGTCCTGACCAATAAGGAATTGACTGGTAGTGTTGTGCTGTCCTCTCAGAAATCAAACAGGTCGCCTAGTTACTTTCCAATATTATCTATACGTAACTTAGATTTGGGGGGATTTTTCCATCTCATTATATTACACCGGGTAAAAACATGAAGTTAATTCCAAAAAACAATCGATTCTGTGTGTTATATACCTTTTTATGGGAGGGATCCGTTTTGATTCTATTTTTCTTGAGAGAGCCACCCATGGTTGTGCCCTCATATTTAATAGTCTATTTCTTCTGTTATGAGAGATATCAGTGGTTATATCTCCCATATTAAATCTTCTACTTTTTGAATAGCTGGGCTGGTATTTCTTATTATCTTCCAAACATATAGAAATACAAGTAAATAAAGCAAACAAGATATTAGGATTAATACAGAGGTCATATGAATACATGGATAAAGAAATGCTGAAAGATTTATTACTTGCATTGATAAGACCTCATTTGGAATTTGCTAATGTGATTTGGAGTTTAAGAGTAATCAAGGACATAAAACTCATTGAGGGAGTTCAAGGGAGAGCTACTAAAGTAATGAATTATTTAGAAACCCTTTCGTATGAAGAAAGATTTAGGAATATTGACTTATCAAGTTTGGTTTATCGATGTACAAGATAACATATGATTGAAGTCTACAAATATACACATTGATTTTATTCAACGAACTTTGATCTACTAAACATTGCTCAAATTATCAACACCATAAATTAAAACGATTAAAAAATATTAAATCTTCTACTTACTTTTTGAGTAGCTGGCTGGTATTTTACTTTCTTCTGATTCTTGTGTGTAGCTTGGCCGATATTCTACTTTCTGTATTTCGTCTATCAGTCTGGTTCTGCAAACTTTTCTTAACTTCTGGTTCTTGTCTTTTGTTGACTGGTCTGGTAAGGTTCTCTGGTTATGCCAAGATTGTCATAGTTTTTAGAGACAAACTCAAGGCATATATTTTTTTTTGTGATCACATTTTATTCAGACCTTAAATCTTAGGATTTATCAACAGCGCGGGGCCAAGTCGACGCTTCTTGACATCATGAGGTCTAACGGTTGACTGATTAACTAAAATTCTTCTATTCCCACCGTTGCCTAACCGGAAATTAGGTTACGCTAAGGTTATCATGTGCCACACGGTTCGGATTTAAATTCAACAGTCCTGAATGTTTACTTACGATCAAATCACGTTGAAAGCACCGGTTCCCGTTAGACCCTTGAAGTTAAGCAACGATGAACCTGTACAATACTTAGATGGGTGACCATTTAAGCAATAGTAGGTACTGTAAGTAACCACATATCAAAATGACTTTATTCGGCATTAAATGCTCCGCAAAGGGTTGATATGCCGTAAAACAAAACAACCAAACCAAATCAAATCTTTTTCTACACTAACCGTCTAAAAACAACGGTACGCCCATCAATATATAACATGTGTTCTTTTTCACAATGGTTGGAAAAATTACTCGTTTGCGAAGAAAGGATTATTAATTTCTTCGATATTATTGATTCCCACTAAATTCAATCATTTGTAGACATTCGCACGAAAGTAGGGAAATCACAAATCGTCACCGGACAGAAATAATGACACATTAGTGTTTAATGTTATTTTATATTTGGGGAAAAGATTAAAATTTGCGAACAAAAATCGATAAATACTTACTTGTTAAAATAATTGATTCTAGCGAAATTAATTCGCTCTTCGTTTTTTGTTTTCGGGGAATATACAATTACCCGATTAGTGGACAGTATTGTATTTTAACAGGAAAATATTTTAGACTTTCTGAATATGTTGTAAAAGCTGATGGGAGAGAAATAGAAAAAAAAGCAATTTTTTATTTAAGGGTCCTTTGAGAAATAATTTCCATTTACAAAAATCATTTTACGAATGAAATTACGAATGAAGAATACAGGATTTTTAATATCATAACGCAAATTAGATATCTCATGGCTCTACTAAACGTCATTTGTTACTACATATAACACACAAAGCACGTTGATCATATAATTAAACGAATTAAAATTATTCATATATTTATCAAACCCTCCACACAGGTAGGATGTGACACAAGGAAAATTTCTTAAGCGGGGTTTACCAGGTTTGAATACAGAGTTTTCCTTCTCCTAGACTGGTTACCTAGCAAAGGTTAAAGAGCCCTGTTCACCCTACCATTTACCCATAGTTGGAGGGAGAATAGCTGGATGCATACCTGCCCCAAGTGTATTAGCACTATGTGAAATGTAAACAGTCTCGTCCAGGATTTTAACGCGGGTCGACGAATCCATTTCTTACGACTAACCATTACACCACGCATCTCCATAAAAGTTAAAATTATGTAGACCTTTTTATATAAACATTAGTACAGAAGCATACACAGAAATTCGAGTATATATATATATATATATATATATATATATATATATATGGTGTGTGTGTGTGTGTGTGTGTGTGTGTGTGTGTGTGTGTGTGTGTGTGAAAAGCAAATAAAACTGATATCCATATGAATGTTACCCTCACAGGGGGATCTGGATTTGGGGTGGGGTAGAATCAATAAGGTAGGACACATAAAGCAAATAAAACTGGTATCTGCAGGAGTGTTACCATCACGGGACAATCTGGAATATTTAGGGGAAAAAAATTAATAAGACAGGACTGACATTTCAAGAAGTGTTACCTTAACGGTGAGACCTGGAACATTTTTGGAGAGAAAATTGATAAGACAACATTCAGAAAGCAAATAAAACTAACATTTGCTGGACTGATCCCTTCACGTATGATTTTTGGGGAAGAATATTAATACTAAAAAGCAAAGAAAACTGACATCTACAGGAGTGTTTCCCTAGCGGAAAAATCTGGAACTTTTGAAGAAGAACATTAATAAGATAGGACTCAGAAAGCAAATAAAACTGGCATCAGCAGGAGTTTTCCCTTCACGGAGAGATCTGATTTTTTTTTATTTGGAAGAAAATTGATAAAACAGGACTCAAAAAGCAAACGGGGACAATCCCCGTGGCATGGTGGCTAATACGCTGGACTGAGGCATCGTATTAAGCGAGTTCGAACTCCAGGCGCGCTATTGCGTTCTTTAGTAGTAATACCTCCGGGGAAAGGTATGAACCCCCTCGTCCCTCTAGCTATGGATTAAATATAACCACTACTGTTCTTCTACAAGGATGACTTTATCATTAATAACACACAAAGGTTGATATGCAATTAAACGTAGAACCAAAAAGCAAACAGAATTAATTTTTCTTTATTAAAACTAGCAACAGCCTCCAGGTGTCGTAAAAATTAATTTTTGAAAGACATAGCCTGAGAGGGTGAGAGTTAAAAATTCAATGTCAGAGGGTTTGTATCATAAGTAAACAAAATCCTCATATTTATTAAAGGAGTAAAAAAAAAAAAAAAAAACAATTTGAAATCAAAACTGAGCCCAGTCCCTCTCAAATAAAATGTTACATGCATGTATATTTTCCACATCAATTTTCCACAAAATCGTAGGTATTTATTTATTTGTAAACTTTTTAGTTAACTTCTTGTTACTGAAAAAAAAAAGAACGAGAGTAAAAAACAATTTTTAAATTGCTTACTCAAATTTTGGGGTAATATAGCATAAGAACATTGTGACGTAAGCTGTGACGTTGAGCTATGACGTAGTTTTTGTTACAGACAAAAATACAGACAATCTCCATTATTAATACTAGTACAAAATTTAAAAAAACACCGTCCGAGCGATGTAAAAATAGATTTTAGAAACATACTGCCTGAGGGTTGGGAGTAAAAAATTCAATGTCAGCGAGTTTGTACCCTAAGTAAGTAAAACCATCAAATTCATTAAAGAATTAAAAAATAAAACAATTTGAAATGTAAACTTTAAATATGTATTAGAATAAAACAAACTATATATAGATATATAATACCAGTCATGTATTTGTTAAAACTTGTTTTAAAAAAACAATGAGGACTGTCTAATGTTCCATGTTCAAATTTTAGTGTATGTATTCTGTTATGACGATTTGGGGTAATGTGACGTAAGCAGTGACGTAATTTTTGTTACAGACAAAAACCGGAAACGAATCTCCATTATTAATAGATAAGATAAGATAATAGATAATAGATGTAATTCACTTTATTATGTTTAGCCCGTGTGACGCCAGGTTCTCTTGCTGGTTTTAAATGATCATGTTCTATCTCATACGTTATTTTGGTCTGAATTTCTTGGATGATCAATTATTCACTGATATACTCTTACCAATGTCCTTATCTTGATTGTTATTACAATCGTTACGACTCAACGCGCTCATTTCTTAAGGGAGATAACTATTGAGTCTAATTATAGACTACTTCCCCTTATTTATTTATTTTCAATTAATGATAATATAAATTCTATAGTCTATAATCTAATAGTCATTAACACGTTTACTTCATCATTAGCTTAGAAAATTGCTCGTTTGCTCAGACATAAATATTGATTTCTTCGATATTATTGAGATCGCTAAATACATATATATATATATATATATATATATATATATATATATATATATAAATGGACTCTGCCGTCGATTTTCGACGTATGAGGGTTCATACACACAATGAACTCCCACACAGGTATTTGTTTATAGTGGCGAAGGCTTGTGTTGGACCATCCACACTTTTCGGCACAGTCGATAGGAAAAAATTGGTGCAAAAATTGGTGCAAAAATTGATGCAATATATATATATATATATATATGTGTGTGTGTGTGTGTGTGTGTGTGTGTGTGTGTGTGTGTGTGAAAATGGAAAAGGAATTGAATCCGACAATATGAGGAAAAATGAGTAAAGAAAAGAAATGTAGATGGATAAAATGAATTTAATCGATATCACATTAATCGATATCACTTACACATGTGTTTCGGTCAGTTTATGTGTGTGAAAATATTTCGCACACATAGAAGAATCGACCTTCATCAGAGTGAACATTTATTTTGAATCGAAATATTTTCACACACATAAACTGACCGAAACACATGTGTAAGTGATATCGATTAATGTGATATCGATTAAATTCATTTTATCCATGTACATTTCTTTTCTTTACTCATTTTTCCTCATATATATATATATATATACACACATATATATATATATATATATATATATATATATATATATATATAATATATATATATATATATATATATACATATATACATATATATATATATATAAATATATATAAATGGAGTATTTTGAAGGCTAAACGCATATATAAATACATACATATACACTCAAACACCCACACGCAAATAATTATATATATATATATATGTGTGTGGTGTGTGTGTGTGTGTGTGTGTGTGTGTGTGTGTGTGTGTGTGTGTTAAGTCCCCGCTCTTCACGCTGTGGTCCACTGGTTCAATCTCTAGTGGCGGAGATTGTGGTATGCACTGCTGATGAGACCAAAGGAGGTCGAAACAGCTGTCCAGTGCTCCGGATGTCGCAAATGGTGTTTGCCGAGTTGTCTGGTCGTGGTAATATGATTCAAAATTATCAATTATATATAATTCCTCTATCAAAAATTCAATATCAAAAATTCAAAATATATACCCTTTGCCCATTAGGTTGCGTTCTGAGTATTCAGGCCCCGAATTGGGAAGTCGTTGTCCTAGAGGTACCCTTGCCCTCTGTAATCCTGCGATGGGATACATGGCAGTATAGGTTAGGTGACTGCGCATTTGAATTAATATTACCATTGACTAGATTATTTGGCATTCTCCGTTTGTGGCATGGGCTGGTGGCCCAGGGTGTTAAGTCCCCGCTCTTCACGCTGTGGTCCACTGGTTCAATCTCTAGTGGCGGAGATTGTGGTATGCACTGCTGATGAGACCAAAGGAGGTCGAAACAGCTGTCCAGTGCTCCGGATGTCGCAAATGGTGTTTGCCGAGTTGTCTGGTCGTGGTAATATGATTCAAAATTATCAATTATATATATAATTCCTCTATCAAAAATTCAATATCAAAAATTCAAAATATATATATATATATATATATATATATACATGTATACATATACGTATATATATATATACATGCATATGTAAATACATACGAACAAATACATATGTATATACATATATAAATATACATATATATATAAATATATATATATATATATATATATATATATGTGGGGGGGAATATGAGGAGATTAATCCGACAGTATGTGGAGAAAAGTAGACAAACACGGGATGTTGAAGAAAATGGATGTTTATTGTAGGTAGTGATTTCGACGATGCAACGTTTCGGTCTGTTAGACCTTCTTCGGGACTTTAGGAATAGAGTTCTTGCTTCAGTGATGAACATTTTCTTTCTAGTGAATTAGGATGTCGTGAATACGGGGAGGGGTGGTCGGTTAATGGTGCCAGATATAACCCGGGCACCTAACACCTGTGGCACTGTGATACAGTCCCTGTCGGAGAGAGGGGGAGAATCCACCTCCAACCTCTTCTGACACCATCAACCGACCACCCTCCCCTTATTCACGACCTCCTAATTCACGGGTCATGCTAAACGTCATTTGTTAGTACATATAACTCACAGCACGTTGATCATGCAAATTAAAACTTAAATTTATGTAGGCCGTTTTGATATGAGTATTAGTCCAGAAACATACTCAGAAATTCGCGTGTATATATATATAATATATATATGCCAGTTAAAAAAGATATGATTTTCCGAAATATTGCAATTTTTTTCCTGATGCTTCATATCCAACATCCTTTTATGTACATGCATTATATTTTTTCAACACTTACTTTTAGATATTAAGATAAGTTAAATATCTAGGATAACTCATTTACATCATTCATATATATATATATATATATATATATATATATATATATATATATATATGACGTGGCCTACATATTTAACTAATGCTAATAGCACATATAGGATTTTCCGAAATATTGCAAATCATTTATTTCTGATGCGTCATTTCCAACGGCCTTTCATGTAAGTAAATTATATTCATGTTAACCCTTTTTTTCAGTTATTAGAATTAGTTGAATATATATACCATCTTATTTTCATCAAATTTATATAAGAAGCATATGTGGAAGCTACACTTCAATATGTGAAGATAGGAGGGTTGGAGTAAAATCCGACAGTAGGAGGTGAGGTAAAAGGAAAAGTGAACAAAAATAATAACTCAAACAAGTCCAAGTAGGAGAGAAATATTTCGTCCTTCTGACGCGAAGAACATCCTCAGTCTGACTTTATTCAAAGCAAAATACGTACATTTATGTTTATAGAAGAGAAAGTGAGTTAGTGGGGGAATTGAGGGGTAGGGAGGTTTCAATCAAATCCTCCCTAACCTCCCTACCCCTCAATTCCCCCACTAACTCACTTTCTCTTCTATAAACACAAATGTACGTATTTTGCTTTGAATAAAGTCAGACTGAGGATGTTCTTCGCGTCAGAAGGACGAAATATTTCTCTCCTACTTGGACTTGTTTGAGTCATTAGTTTTGTTCACTTTTCCTTTTACCTCACTTCAATGTGTATATGGTTGGGTGGTTGGATTTTATGGCATATCAACCCTTGTTGGCTTCTTTTTTTACCGAAGACGTTTTGTTTTATTCATTCTTGTTCATTTCCTGCTACTCTACCCATTACACCACGCACCTGCTTTTATTTGTATACTATATTAAATTATGGATGAAGAACAATAACAAAATGAAAATAGCTCACCCAAAAATTTTGAAAAAATGAATTTAAAATATTGAATACCCATCAAGAATGAATAAAACAAAATGTATTTGGCATGAAATAACCCAACAAGGGTTGACATGCCGTAAAATCTAACAAACCAACCATTAAAATCTTTGTTTTAGTACTTTTATTTGCCATGCAGGACCCTGCTAGAGAAGCAGGGACGAACTCACAAACGACATCCTCCTGTGGAAACGTTTTGTTTTATTTATTCTTGTTGGGTATTCAAATTTTTAACTCATTTTTTAAGCTCATGTGATTTTTTAAGACATACCAGTAAGGACCGTCCAGCAAATACCTATAATGACCAGGACTGGAT
>CM042139.1:24568026-24593026 GCA_023376005.1 Doryteuthis pealeii | reverse complement strand
ACTTATTGCTACTGAGTAATGAGAATTACTTGAATTATATTTTGTATTATGGAAATTCTGACCGTATTATTCATATATTCAGATAAACAGAATTAAAGAAAAAAAATAATTGAATGGTAAATTAATCATATTTCCAATTTACGATATTAGAATCATCAGAAACGACAAATTTCATTCCCTTGATATATTACCCCGTTTTTTGTTTTTTTTTTGTTTTTTTTGTTTTTTGGGGGGGGTATAAATTTCTGCAACGATTTTTTGCTGTTATATTGTATTTGACATTAGAAATTAATTGTAATTTCAATATTGATTTTAATAAAAAAGAAAAGAGTTATTTCATATTATTGACTTAGCATTTGTGAAATATTAAGAAGTTTAATAATGGAGTTTAATATGGAGCAAACCGATCAGATGGAGGAAAGGATATTGTTTAAGGGTCTGTGACAACAGATGGAACAAGCACAATAGACACACACACACACACTCATTCATACCCCCGCCCTGTCGGCTGGGGCGTTAGAATGCACCGACTGCACCTCTGCTGAGGGGTAAGACTCCCCCAATGGGGCCACCTGTTGGCCGTGGGTGCGACCCGTGATGCTTAAGGATAGAACCCAGGTGGCTGAGCAGTCCATGACTTGCAAGATTCCACTTTAGGCTTTTCTTGGCTAGACGGGCGGTCGGAGAGGCCACCTCCGATCAATCGGCTGGTCACGTCCAGCCCTAGCACCTATATGATTGCCCCAACCCTATTGCCCTTATGGCAAGCCCCACCCCTTTTTATCATATAGAAGGCGGTGACTGAGGGTCTACATGTCCTGGGAATGACGTTAAACTCTATATGATGGTGAGGTTCCAGTTCTGGAGGTTTGGGCAATGTGGAGCACCCCTTCATCACCATTGTTCCCTGGTCCACTCTGATCCTGAGTGGTAGTACCTGTTAGGGTTCCATCTATGGGTTGAATAGAAAAACCTAAGTTTATAAACAAAATTGTATTATCCATTAAGAATGGATTATTTCAAAACTTTGTCGGCATTAAATGACCCATTGAGTTTGATATGCCGTAAAACAAACCCAACCAAACCAAACTCACATTATTGCCCAGCGCCTGAAGCGCCCCCCTCGGGGGAATGCCAACAGGATCGACGCATTTTTTGTGACTACCACCCATGAGCTTCGGCTTGTGGGTGGCCCACATAAAAATGTCTTTGTGTCACGCCCTCATGAGTGGGATGAGAGGCAAATACCTTAATAATATGGGCTGTTTTGAGGCAAATCTATCTCAGAGACCTTTATAGAGACATTGTCAATAAATAAGATACTAATTAAGATTAAATAATGATTATTTTATAACCATTGAGAATATAAGGTAAATAACTAAAATAATTGTGACGTTGGTGGTGACGTGGTTTTGGTTACAGACAAACACACACATAATCTCCATTATAATAATATTATATAGGAATGCTAATTATTTGTATTAGAATGAAATAATTTAAATCATATAAATGTGTTTGAAAAATATTAGAAATAACTACACAAAAATGTAAATATAAGTATACAATTAACCCATTTCCCTAATCTCTAAGCATAAAATAACACTAGATGGGTTGACATGCCTTTAAAATCAATCAATCAATCAAACTATTAGAAGGAAACATGTAATCAACAAAGCGAGTTCGAATTCCGACGAAAATTGTTTATACTCAATTGGTACAAATGCTCGCATCCAACTCTTTGCGTACCAAATTTCCCCCATGGCGGTAGCAAATCTTCTTGGTATATGTTTAGCTGTATGATGAGATATTTCAAAGTTTCCTATCAATTCACCTCAGAACTTAATGAGTGAGAGTCGATATCTGTGTGTTAAGGTAGGATCGCAATGATAGGAGAGCTACTGCGAACGGTTTATGGCAGGAAAAGAGTTAAAGTGTGTCTTCTGTTCAACCTCTAGATATTTTGATTAAAAAATCACAGACGGCAGATGTGTTCACGTTGTGATCTTTCAGTGTAAACAGGTAACACGGCTGAGAGTCGCTGTCTACGTATTAAGGTAGGATCGCAATGGTACGAGAGCCACTGTGAACGGTTTATGGCAGACAAAGAGTTAAAGTGTGTCTTCTGTTCAACCTCTAGATATTTTGATTAAAAAAATCACCAACGGCAGATGTGTTCACGTGGTGATTTTTCAATTTAAACAAGTGACATATGCAAGTGAGTCTGACATGATTGGTTGTTTTGTCTTACGGCATATCAACCCTTTCGGGAATATTTAATGCAGAATCAAGTTATTTTGATGTGTGGTTACTTACAGTACCTGCTATTGCTTTAATGGTCACCCATCTAAGTATTGAACAGGCTCATCGCTGCTTAACTTCGGTGATCTAGTGGGAATCGGTGCTTTCATCAACGTTTGACCGTAAACAAAGAACAAGAACAAGAACAAGAACAAATATGAAAATGGATGGAAGAAGAAGAAGAAGAAGAAGAAGAAGAAGAAGAAGAAGAAAGCAACAACAACAACAACAACAACAGATTGAGTGAGAAGAAGAAGAAGAAAGAAGAAGAAGAAAGAAGAAGAAAGAAACAACAGCAACAAGATTGAGTGAAGAAGAAGAAGAAGAAGAAGAAGAAGAAGAAGAAGAAGAAGAAGAAGAAGAGCAACAGCAACAAGATTGAGTGAAGAAGAAGAAGAAGAAGAAGAAGAAGAAGAAGAAGAAGAAGAAGAAGAAGAAGAAGAAGAAGAAGAAGAAGAAGAAGCAACAACAACAACAAGAGTTCGTGAACAAAACAATCTTCCGTATTTAACAAGCCATATTCAACCGGAAGCAATAAAAAGACAATTGGCGCCCATCATATTGGCGCCCATGCACATCGTCGTACGAGATTAACTATTAACACCCACCATCATATTTGTTATCATGACCCCTTGCGAACAAAGTCCTTTTATACTGGGAACATCTGCATCACTTTATTATCTATATATTAATAATCACGATCCTTAAAAGTACGACCGTTATCATCTTGGAACTTGTTCCCTCCCACCCACCCCCTGCTATGGGTTAGATAGTACCACTATTGTTCTTTTACGTGTATGGCTTTGGAATCAAATAACCCGCAAAGTTTAATATGCCATTAAACAAATAAACCAAACCAATTCAGCTGGTTATACTCCTGGTTTTGAGTATGGTGTCTATCTATATATTAATGCTCGTGTTCCTTAATTGTACGACCGTTATCATCTTGCAAAACCCTCTCGTTAAAAATCAGACCGTCCAGAAAAATAAGACAAGAAAGAAAGAAAGAAAGAGAGTAGGGGAAAGAGAGAGAGGGTGTGAGCGTGCGGAAGCGATTACGCTAATCTGTTTCAATCGAACATAATGAAAAGATGAAATAAAGGAAAGAAACAAAACAGGAGTGAGAGAGAGAGAGTTAAATGAAGATTAGTATACTTTTTACATATTGAACTATTTAGCAATAGCTCTTAAGTAAACATATCAAACGTTGTAATAATTAAATTACTAGCACCACTTGTAGATATACCATAGTATGATAATTTAAATCCTGAATTCAAACTCATTAAGCTCCACCTAAAAAGGGCCCTCGTGTCACATCCTGCTCGTACGGAAGGGTCGATATTAATATATATATATACCACACCTTGTAATCTTCGAATCACGATAGGAGTGGGGGGGGGGCTTTTTGCTAACATTCGTCAGAATTCGAATTAAATCTTCCACTCATATTCTACAAAATAATGTTAGACTACTATAGGTATATATATATATATTTACCAACAACTCCGCACGAGCAGGATGCGACACACGGTCAATTTTTTAAGCCCAGTTTATCAGGTTTTTATTCACAGTTTTCCTTCTCCTAGACCGTTTGCCTAACCAAGGTTAAAGAGTCCAGTCTTCCTTACTATTTACCCATAGCTGAAGGGAGAATAGGATTCATACCTTTCCCAGGGTTATTAGCGCTAACTGAAATGGGTATAAGATGTTCGAAAAGTCACCACTTTTATTTATAGACATTCCCAAATTCGGCAGCAGCCATTGACCAATGAAAAACGACATAGAATGCGTTTAAGGTTGTTGGTGATTGACCTGAAATCAGTTGCTAAGTGGATTTAATACCTGAAGAAACACTACAACTGGATTCTCTGCTACAATGTGGACACTCTTTTCTACCTATGATTTCAAGGACTGCAACAGACTTTCTACTACTGAGTCTACACCCTTTTCTACCATTGAATTTACCAATAGGAGATCTAAACGCCTTAAATGGCGACCAGAATCGTAACAAATAATTCACAGGTTCAATCGTCAACGAATCTTGGTATTATCCAATCTTGAATAGTGTTTTATAATAGTTGAGACTTTTTTTCTGAGTAAAAAGAAAACATGCATTTGAAAACTCTAATCAATCTTACAACGTTTCAAAACTTTATACAAAAAGAATAAATCAAAATCTGATCGATAACTGAAAGCCATTTTATTGATCAGTTTATTGATTTCCTGATATTTATTATTCAAAGTAAAAACTGATTTGTGCCCATGTATAAAATGGAAGCAATTAGTTGTGGCTTTTTTTGGGGGGGGCAGAAAGTCACCCTAAACAAGACCAGTTGGTCGCTACTCTCAAAGCCATACAGAATGACAAATGAAGTGTAAGGATATTTTTAAAAATATTACAAAGGGACGACAAAGCAGAAAGCAAAGTAAGTTATATAATAATAATAATAATAATAATAATAATAATAATAATAATAATAATAATAATATAGCAAACTAGCACAACGGGAATATAAAGTTAGGCACGACTGGGTTGGGAATCTTCATTATTTTTGCGCAAAAACCTAGCTCTGGTGATATTTAGTGTGCATATATATTCACTTTGTCATTAATTATTGTACTTTCGTAGTTTCCTCCGGACATACGTACATAGAAACAACTGCCCTTTATATATGTATAGATTAGTGTTCTCATCAGTATTCAACCTCTTTTAATATTCATTCAATAACTTTCTGTTATGGCATTGATTATGCTACTCATATTGGGTGTACATGAATAGCTAATCTATAAGGTGCTTCTATTCATTATTTTAGTTAATGGCTTCATTGGTCGAAATGCTTATTTACTAAACGCAGAAAAGTTCTACCTGTGTTTATGATGGGATATTTCAAAGTTGACTATCTATTCACCTCATATAACTCATTCGATTCAAATAAGGTTCTATTATTATCATTGTAAGCTGTGACACGTGCGAGACGCGCTGTCAGCCGTTTACGGTAGGATCGCAGTGGTGGGAGAGCCGCTGTTAGCGGTTTAAAGTAGGCAAAGAGTAAATAATAATAAAAATTCATTGTTTATTTTTGCATCAGTGCAAAATATACGAGGACACGTTCTCCTATGGAGTCTGACACATGGATTAGGGGCCCTAGGCCTCTGATCCAGGGAGTAAGGTAAAGTAAGTAGCGTGGTCCCAGGGGACGTCCTCCAGACATCACCTGTCCACGTGTGGCGCAATGGTTATCGTCGTAGGCAATGAACTCGGTGACCAGAGTTCAAATCCTGGACGAGGCTATTTACATTTCACATAGCTGGAAAAGGTATGAATCCAACTATTCTCTCTCCAGAGATGGGTAAATAGTAAGGCAGACTGGGCTCTTTAACCTTGTTATGGCAACCGGTCTAGGAGAAAGAAATCTCGGTAAAATAAGTAGCTTGGTCCCAGGGGCGTCCACCAGGCAGTACCTGCCTCTTCGCCTAAAAGGATCAGGCTCGGGTTTATTGGCCGGTGTCTGAGGCGCCCCAAGAGGGGATTGCCGACGGCACCGCGCATTTTTTGAATAGGCCATGAGAGTCGGTTTGTGTGTGACTCCCCACTTAAAAAAAAAGATTTTGTATTAACCCGGCCTGGTGGGAGATCACAAAAATTAAGTTGTTACATTTAGTGAATGGAATTTAGATTTGTAAATGTAACTATTTACCAAATTGACAATAAACTAATTGGATGGTTTTGGATAGTTCCGTTTTTGTATTCTATTTTGTTTTCTGATGAAGTCTAATCTAACTTTAGCAGGTTAGTCTTAAATGATAAAACAATTATTTAGTAACGCTACACCACATAGTGAAGTTTATTGCTTTGGTGTCATTTTTACTGGTTTCTTGTTTCTTTTCTAATTCTCGTTTCTTGTAAGTTAGGCGTTATATTACCTTTCAAGTAAGATCAAGTGTTTAAATTTTCTATTTGATTTTTATAGTAAATAAAGACATTATTATTATTTTGAGTTTTCACATCAGCATTAGCTGATGGTCTTTCACTGGGGCCTGAGTGACAACAAGTCTCCTCAGGTCTCCAGGACTCTTCTGAGTATTCTGGCAGATTGCAGCAGTGCAGTGTTCTGAATGGTTTCAATCCTTCCTCTGATTTCCAAACTTTCCAGACCCTTTTCCAATCCTTTTGGGACTGTTCCAAGTGCACCAACTACAATTGGTATTACTTTCACTTTCATATTCCATAATGTTTTCAGTTCTCTGGAAAGGTCGAGATATTTGTCCATTTTTTCATTTTCTTTTAGCTTCACCCTGTGATCTGCTGGAACTGCAAAATCCACCAGTTGACAAGTTCTTTCTTTTTTGTTTATCAGCACTAGGTTTGGTCTTCTTGCTGAGATAAGGTGATCCGTTTTTATTTCAAAGTCACAGAGAATTTTATGCGTTTCGTTTTCAAGAACAGATTCTGGTTTATGCATATACCATTTTGTTGTATGGTCAACATTTTTTGCATAATTCCCAGTGGATCACCTTCCCAACCCAGTCGTGTCTAGTTGTGTATTCTCGTTGTGCTAGTTTGCTACATTCGCAGAGTATATGATTTACAGTCTCATCTCTATTCCCGCAAAGTCTACATTTACTATTTTGTTGGGTCTTATCAATTTTCGCTTTGATATAGTTTGTCCTTATGGCATTATTTTGTGCAGCAATTATAAGTGATTCAGTTTCTCTTTTCAGATTTCCCTTTCCTAACCACGTCCAAGTCTTTTCATGTGCAACCTCTCCGATTTGTCGTTTGAAGCGTCCATATAATTGTTTTTCTTCCCATTTTTGTTTTTTAGTCTTTGTTGTTTTTCTGTTTGTCCATCTGTCGCTTCTACTATTGTTGGCCGCCATAAGTAGTTTGCCTTTGCTCTTTCTTGTGTAATCATTGAACATAGAGAGTATTATTTTACAAAACATTACGCTTGCCTGGCCATTTTATGTTATTTCTTTTTTTATATACAACTAGCAAATATATGCACCCTCCGGGTGCAAGTATTTAAGTTTAAATGTAATAAAATATTAGATTAAATCAGAAAGGCTAATGAAACTAATTAAGAATTCAGATAAAAAGATTTGAAACGGAGGGGGGTATAATCGGAAAATAGAACAACTGAAACTTACTCTTTCATCACTTCCGTTTTTCAATGCTAAATTTTCCTAATTTAACTATTTAGTTAAAATAGGAAGTAAAGAATAAAATTACAGTTATTTCTTCTTGTTAATGAATTTATTTTAGGATTTATTGAAGAGATTTTTACTCATATTCATTAAGATAAAACCAAACAATTAGAAATCAATAATACCAATCACATTTTTATTAAAATCAGTTTTTTTAATATCAATATGCAAATTAGATTTACGTTTACACTGAAAACTGGTATTTTGTTGTATATATAAATACAATTGCATGTTATTAGTATTTAGGTAAGGCCAATAGTATTAATAATGTCAAACAGTTTTATTATTAATTGAGATTAGATTTAAATAGAAATAGAATCATGGAGAATGTGTCGT
Source organism: Doryteuthis pealeii (assembly GCA_023376005.1). NCBI lineage: Eukaryota > Metazoa > Mollusca > Cephalopoda > Myopsida > Loliginidae > Doryteuthis > Doryteuthis pealeii. The sequence continues at coordinate 24,585,184 of CM042139.1, read as the reverse complement.
TAATAACTAAGGAAATTGTGACTTGAGTAGTAATATAGTTTCGGTTACAGACAGAAAAACACACAATCTCCATTATAATAAGATATCATCGATAGATAAGTAACACCGTTATCATTTTTCTTCATAAAACTTTTTTTCATACAGATGTTTCTGATGTTAAACATATGTCTTGAGATCAATACCTTATTACTGATAAGTAAATTAGTTTTACTCTTACCGATACGCTAAACTTTTCAAGGAACACTGTAAACTTATGTATGAATTCTCTTTCATCTTCCTATTTGTACGTTTCGTAATTAAATGTATTTTGGTGTTATAATTGAATATCCGCATTTCATTTGTTTCTTTATTTAATTTCTATAGAAAATTCTATAATGGTTCTCAAAGTCCATTTGTCGATTCACTTTTGGATAGCTATTAACTTCTCCGCATCATATTGTACTTATCTTATTATGTCTTCTTGGCCAGCTCGTCTACCCTACTATGTGGCATCTTCTATGCTGGTTGAGTCGGCTATTGTCTATCTGGATATCTGGGCTGGTTCTCTCTGCTCCTTTGAGACTTCTTGAGACTTCTTCATCTCTATGTCCGTTGTTGTTTTTAGTAACGAACACAAAGATTTGGATATTTTCAGACGTCTTTATTTAACCCAAGCTAACCATCACGCGCGGAAGAAATAACCATCTTGAAGACACGTCTGCCTCCTCCAAGAACCAACAACTGACTCACCAAAGTTCAACTCATCCTCCCGCTCCCACGAACTGAACTGACCAATCAAATAACAGCAATAATGTCAGTGAAAGGCCAAAACCCTGTAAATTCAAAATTACCATTATTTTCTACTCTACTGTAAGGTGACATAAATACTGGGAATTAATGAGTGGTCCGAGATACTGATAGGTACGCATCCTGCGTCACCGACGCATAAAAATCTAAAAGGACGCAGCGAAATTCTACCCATGTGTCCCAGTTTGTTTGTTTTTTGTTTTGTTTTTTTGTTTTTTCTTCCTCCACCATTTCCAGCTTACTGTAAATACATTTCAATATTTTCTTGGAAATGAATTACACGCTATGAGGTACAAGGTAGGGGTTAGTCAGCTTTAGTTATTCATAGATAAAAACTCTACAATTTATTAAGAAACTTTAGTTGGGACCTATCAAATTTCCTGGGACTCATTCAAATAAAATACATGCGTCCCAGGACGCACTAAATTAAAAAGCAATCACCATCACTGAGTGGTACTCAAACCTATTTCCAGGGTAAACGGGTTGGTCATTCCTGGAAATTATTTGCTCCCTACCCCCATCTATTCAGGGTGTTTTGAACGGGCATGTGTTTGAGACAATCGAATATTCGTGAATATTAGAATCCACCGACTGCACCTCTGCAGAGGGGTAAGACTCCCCCAATGGGTCCACCTATTGGCCGTGAGTGGCGACCCGTGATGCTTAAGGATAGAACCCAGGTGGATGAGCAATTCATGACTTGCAATACTCCACTTTAGCCCTAACTTGGGCTAGACGGGCGGTCGGAGAGGCCCCATCCGATCAATAGGCTGGTCACGTCAAGCCCTAGCACCTATATGATTGCCCCAACCCTATTGCCCTTATGGCAAGCCCCAACCCCTTTTTATCATATGGGTGCTAGAAGGCGGTGACTGAGGGTCTACATGTCCTGGGAATGACGTTAAACTCTATCTGATGATGAGGTTCCAGTTCTGGAGGTTTGGGAAATGTGGAACACCCCTTCGTCACCATTGCTCCCTGGTCCACTCTGACCTAGAGTGATAGTATCTGTTAGGGTCCCATCTATGGGTTGAATAGAAAAACATAAGTTTATAAAGACAATTTTATTATGCATTAAGAATGAATTTATTTCACAACTTTGTCGGCATTAAATGTCCCATTGAGGTTGATATGCCGTAAAACAAATCAAACCAAACAAAACCAAACAACACGAATATTCCTGTTAGAATATAACAGAAAGATGGTATAATCAATAAAATGTGGAAATTTTGGAAAATGGAAAAAAGAATAAAAAGTAAGAAACAGCAGTATTTGTTGCCGCTGCTTTGTGAAAGGGTTTTGAGTCCAACTGGATTAAACACAAACCCAAACAAATAAAACGGGCTGTTAGAGTACCATAATTTCATAAGCAGATTATGGTTTATGTACGTGCCTGTAGTTAGAATATTTGAATTAGGCGTGAGATAGTTTTAGATTGAGATGCGGCAGAGAATTCAGAGTGGGTGGGTCTGTAGGTCGCTCGCTCTGGGCCGGTCTCGATCCGCAGCGGATGAATATGGCTGGGTTCTGGAAATAAAGCTTTATCAGAAAACAACCAAGTCTTGTTTGTTGAGTTAATATTACAAGAAGTAAAACCAACCCTTAACGGAAAGTCCATTAAATCGACTAAAGAACATGGCGACCGAAGTAGACGAAGTAAACTGAAAATAGCAAGTAAGAACCATCATCTCATATCTCTCTCTCTCTCTCTCACTCTCTCTCTCTCTCTCTCTCTCTCTCTCTCTCTCTCTCTCTCTCTCTCTCTCTCTCTGTATGTGTGTGGGGGTGGTATACAATATTCGTAAGGGTGTATGTCTGTCTGTCTGTCTGTCTCTCTCTCTATCGACGTATTATGTGGGTATACAATATTAGTAAGGGTGTCTGTCTGTCTGTCTGTCTGTCTCGCTCTCTCTTCTCTCTCTCTCTCTCTCTCTCTCTCTCTCTCTCTCTCTTCTCTCTCTCTCTCTCTCTCTATCTATCTATCTATAGACGTATTATGTGGGTATACAACATTAGTAAGTCTGTCTGTCTGTCTGTCTCTCTCTCTCTCTCTGACTCTGTCTGTCTGTCTCTCTCTCTCTCTCTGTGGGGGGTATACACATTAGTAAGGGGTCTGTCTGTTCTCTCTCTTCTCTCTCTCTTTCTGTGGGTATACAATATTAGTAAGGGGTCTGTCTGTCTGTCTCTCTCTCTTCTCTCTTCTGTGGGTATACAGCATTAGTAAGGGTGTCTGTCTGTCTGCCTGTCTGTCTGTCTCTCTCTCTCTCTCTCTCTCTCTCTCTCTCTCTCTCTCTCTCTCTCTCTCTCTCTCTCTCTCTGTACGTGTGGGGGTATACAGCATTAGTAAGGTTGTCTGTCTGTCTGTCTGTCTGTCTGTCTGTCTGTCTGTCTCTCTCTCTCTCTCTCTCTCTCTCTCTCTCTCTCTGTGTGTGTGTGTGGGGAGGGTATACAGCATTAGTAAGGGTGTCTGTCTGTCTGTCTGTCTGTCTCTCTCTCTCTCTCTCTCTCTCTTTCTGTGGGTATACAATATTAGTAAGGGTGTCTGTCTGTCTGTCTGTCTGTCTGTCTGTCTCTCTCTCTCTCTCTCTCTCTCTCTCTCTCTCTCTCTGTACGTGTGGGGGTATACAGCATTAGTAAGGTTGTCTGTCTGTCTGTCTGTCTATCTCTCTCTCTCTCTCTCTCTCTCTCTCTCTCTCTCTTCTCTCTGTGTGTGTGTGGGGGAGGGTATACAGCATTAGTAAGGGTGTCTGTCTGTCTGCCTGTCTGTCTGTCTCTCTCTCTCTCTCTCTCCCTCTCTCTCTCTCTCTCTCTCTCTCTCTCTCTCTCTCTCTCTCTCTTCTCTGTGTGGGGTATACAGCATTAGTAAGGTTGTCTGTCTGTCTGTCTGTCTGTCTGTCTCTCTCTCTCTCTCTCTCTCTCTCTCTCTCTCTCTCTCTGTGTGTGTGGGGAGGGTATACAGCATTAGTAAGGGTGTCTGTCTGTCTGTCTGTCTGTCTGTCTCTCTCTCTCTCTCTCTCTGTGTGTGGGGAGGGTATACAGCATTAGTAAGGGTGTCTGTCTGTCTGTCTGTTCTCTCTCTCTCTCTCTCTATCGAATATGCACGCCTTGTTTGGGTTGTTGAGTCATCCGAGAAGATTTGAAGGATCCAGTTGCCAAATAAATGGGTAAATAGCAGGGCAGACTGGTTTCTTTAACCTTCGTAGGCAACCAGTCTATGAGAAGGAAAACTCTGATTTCAAACCTGTTAAATTCCTCTAAATAAATTAATCTTGCGTCACATCCTGCTCGTGTGGAGGCGTTCGTAAATACACTAAATTCACATACACATATGAAGATAGGAGGGTTGGAGTAAATCCGACAGTATGAGGTAAGGAAAAGGGAAAAATGGACAAAGAACAATGACTCAAACAAGTAGATGTAGGAGAGATATATTTGTGCCACCTACTATACCATAAAACTAATGGCCTAACTTAGTGCCACTAACCTCAACAACGCTCCACACCTACCATAAAAACTGATGGCCTAATTTTGTTGCCACCATCTTCTACATCTTTTACCATTACAATCCCCCACTCTCCATGCAATAAATCAAAAACTCTCCCCTGACCAACCAAGAATTTTAACCCACTTCTTTTTACCACCCCCCTTTCTTAACAAGCACCAAGCAACCTCCTCATCTTATCTCCCCGAACAAACTACAGTCCTCTGATCTTTCCGTCTCCACTTTCCATGATAGATATCCTCTGACCAACCAAATCTTCACAAACTTTCCCTTCCACTGAATTCATCACCAAACTCACTTTCTCTTCTATGAATACAAATGTATGTACCATGTTTAGAATAAAGAGACTGATGAAGTTCCCGCTTAAAGTGGAACGAAATATATCTCTCCTACATCTACTGGTTTGAGTTATTATTTTTTGTCCATTTTTCCTTTTTCCTTACCACATACAGATATAATAATAATAATATATAATAATAATAATAATAATAATAATAATAATATCTTTTCAGCTAGTATATTAGGTCTGAGACCTGTCAGCTGTTCCTTATAAACATTCATTTTAATTCCACAGAATATTTATAATCATTCCACAGATTATCCAACTTTGCCTTAAAGGAGTTTAGAGATGGGGCATCTACTACTGATGATGGTAGTTTATTCCATGTATTCACCACTCTGTAGCTAAAATAATTTTGTCTTGCGTTTGCTTTACAAGATTTTTTAAGGAGTTTTAATTTATGTCCCCTGGTATTGATATTTTGAGCAATGTTTAGTAGATCAAAGTTCGTTGAATAAAAACCATGTGTATATTTGTAGGCTTCAATCATATTCCCTCTTATACGTCAATAAACCAAACTTGGTAAGTCAATGTTCCTAAGTCTTTCTTCATACGAAAAGGATTTTAAATTATTCACTAATTTAGTAGCTCTCCTCTGAACTCCCCCAATGAGCTTTGTGTCCTTGATTAGTCTTGGGCTCCAAACCACATTAGCAAATTCCAAATGAGGTCTTACCAATACAGTGAACAAATTTTTCAGCATTTCTTTATCCATGTATTCATATGAACTTCGAATCAATCCTAATGTCTTGTTTGCTTTATTTACTTGTATTTCTATGTGTTTGGAAAATTTTAATTCAGGGTCCACATTCACATCAAGGTCTTTTCTAACTCTGTATCCTTTAGTATTTCTCTTTCATTAGAGAAATTTTTTCCCATAGAGTATTCATGTTTTGGGTTATTTCTTTCTATGTGAAGTGCCTTACATTTAGATGTATTGAATCTATATAACACTAAAAAAAAGTTTCCGTATATGTTCATTGGTTTAATATGTTAACTGTCATAAAACACTAATTTCGATCTGAGACATACGCTTTAATATTTTAGTATTTGTTTGATATATATATTAGCATTCAATCGAATAATTCTTTTGAGTATTACATTTAATGGTTGTCCAAACATTCTGATGGCATTATCGATTCGATATTCTGGCAATTTCTCTACGCACAGATCAGTGAATATTTCCCGATTAATGAATGTCCTTTCCTTTTTCATTCCATTAAGATTATTGGAAATCAGTTTTCTTCTGAACCTTTTTACGCTTCCCTTCTATTATAAGGTGTCACGTTCGCCTCGACGTTGATTTATTTCAACGCCTGATAGACTCAACCAATCAGATCAGGCTATTTAATAGCAGAGAAAATCACAAGAATGCTGCCAGCCATATCTATATATTATTACGCTTGTTTGTTAATCTTCCGACCGTTATCATCTTGCAAAACCCTCTGGTTAAAAATAACCTCAACCAATCAGATCAGGCTATTTAATAGCAGAGAAAATCACAAGAATGCTGCCAACCATATCTATATATTATTACGCTTGTTCCTTAATCTTCCGACTGTTATCATCTAATAATACCCTCTGGTTAAAAATAGCATCAACCAATCAGCTCAGGCTATTTAATAGCAAGAGAAAACCACAAGAAATCTGCCAGCCATATCTATATATTAAAACGCTTGTTCCTTAATCTTCCGACCGTTATCATCCTGTTTTCAAGGATTTTTCTTGATTTCGACAGTAGGTTATTTGATAAGTGAATTGGAAATCACTTGAAGGGATAAGTTTATAGGGTAATGTTCAAGTTTGTTGTAAGCGATAGTTTTGTTGGAAGTTTTTTTAACACAATTTTTATAAACTCGTTTTTTCTATTTAACCCATAGATGAGACCCTAATAGATACTACCACTCAGGGTCAAAGTGGAACTGGAGCAATGGTGATGAAGGGGTACTCCACATTCCCCAGACCTCCAGAACTGGAACTTCTCCATCAGATAGAATTTAACGTTATACCTAGGATATGAAGACCCTCAACCACCACCTTCTAGTACATATATGATAAACAAGGGTTGGGGATTGCCATAAGGGCAATACCATCCGTATTAAGATCACTGAGAAGAACAATGAGCTTGATGGTAGGTGGTCATCCCACCTTCTTGATTGTCTTTGGACTGAACTATCATTTCTCATATATATTTACCAACCCTTCCGCACGAGCAGGATGTGACACAAGGTCAATTTCTTAAGAGGAGTTTAACAGGTTTGAATTCAGAGTTTTCCTTCTCCTAGACCGGTTGTCTAACCAAGGTTAAAGAGCCCAGTCTGCCCTACTATTTATCCATAGCTGAAGGGAGAGTAGGATTCATACCTTTCCCAATGGTATTAGCGCTAAGTGAAATGCAATTACCACATCTAGGATTTGAACTCGGGGCGACGAGTCCATTTCGCATGGATTTAACCATTACACCACGCGCTTCCTATTTCTTATAATCACACCGGAATTTATTGCCATATAACACTATAGTAGTGTTATAAGATTGACTGGCGATATTAAAATAAATACTTAAGAATAATTAGGATGGTTTATTAAAAGTTAAGTTATAATCCTTTGTAATGAAAGAGGAAAAGTGTAAAAGTCGTTTTTGTATGAATTATTTCCGTGATTACCACACGTGTCTCCGGCCAGCTGCTCTTTTGATGCCCTATGCGCCCACGCTATGTTCCTTTTACCTGTAGACCCGGGATCGATGCAACTTGGTCGGAGTGTGTGGATATAAGGTGTGCTCCAATTCCCAACCTGGATTTATAGACCAGCCAAGGTCACGTGGTTTATTCCTCCGGGCCAATCACTAGCCATACTGCGTGACTGATACACTACTTAAACCCCACACTGGTCGTAATTCTAATTGCACTCATTGAGGGGGGACTTACAATACCCAGGATTACCAGACGATTATCAATACTCAGGACTCTTTACCAAGAGATTACCAAGGATGCAATTCCACTGGACAAGCGCTCTGGCTTAACTACAGGATGGCCCAAAAGATTGTAACAGTATCTTTGTGACGGGTTGAGAAATTAGTGCAAATAAGATAACACACTGTTAACAATAATAACGGTTTTATTCATGTATATTGAATGAAATAATACATACCGTGACGGCATAGGACCACGCCCATCTTCAAGTTAACCTATCGCAACCTGTTAAATGCTTCGTTCTACTTAAGAGTGACACGGTGAGTTCTTTTCGTTGGTGTCAACTAATTTTTAATGAAAGGGGAAAAGTGTAAAAGTTATTTTTTTAGTTAATGGAAAGGGTTTTGTTAGAATGGGAAAATCGAAATATTGTATAAATTTTTATTTTACTTATTGTATTTACAGATACAGGCAAAGGTGTCTGCAGGCCACTAAGGCGATATGTTTATTAAAGCTTCAGAAATCAAGGGGTAGATTTATTGGGGGAAGGACTTGTTAATCTTGTCACCACTGCAGAATAATTACAATTTTTCTATAAAAAAAGACGTTCTGAACTGTTAAAAAGTCAGTCAAAACGGAGCCAGAGGGAAGAACCACTGAAATTGCTGAAATTAAAAATCTTTGCCACCGGAAGAAATAGATTTTGCCACCAAGAAAAACTCTGATAAAAGAACTGATACAGTCCACATTTGCTGAATCACCCAATGCTAATTAGCAAAGAAGAAAATGCCCGATGAAGCTTCTTACCGTGTCTTTTCTCTCCGACTTAGTGTGCAAAACATATTCCTCTCTATTATATATAATAATAAAACCATTGTTATTGTTAACAGTGTGTTGTCTCGTTCTTAGAGTTGCCAATAACTATGGCAGCGCATTTCCAGTGATCTTCAGACCCGTCACAAAGATGCTCCGACCAAGTTGCATCGATCCCAGTTCTGCGGATCAAAGGAACACGACGTGGGCGCAGTAGGCATCGACAGAGCAACTAATCGGAAACACATGTGGTAGTCACGGAACTAAGTCATCTTATCAAGTAATGTGACTGGCATAGGGCTACAACACTTCCCAGAAAATGACTTGGACCTAGCCAGAGAGCCGAAAAAGTTGTGGAACATGAGGGTACCAATCGTAATTGGCTGAATTACTGAATGCTAATTAGCATAGATCAAAGCTTCTCACCGTGTCTTTTCTCTTCGACTTAGTGTGCGAAATATATTACTCACCGTTGTATATAATAATAAAACCATTGTTATTGTTAACAGTGTGTTGTCTCGTTCTTAGAGTTGCCATTAACTACGGCAGCGCATTTCCAGTGATCTTCAGACCCGTCACAAAGATGCTCCGACCAAGTTGAATTGATCCCAGTTCTACGGATCACGAGAAACACGACGTGGGTGTAGAAGACATCGACAAAGCCACTGGCCAGAGATACATATGTTAGTCTCGGAACTAAGTCATCTTATCAGGTACCGTGACTGGCATTGGACCACATAAGTATAAGGTTTGAAATCCTAGTTACATAAAAGGATTACACAACGTAATATAAAACAATTATCTATGTCCAATTCCTGATGAGCCGGTGGTTGCTGGTTTTGCTCCATCTCATTCGCTTAAGTTAATTTCAAGTTCGCACCCTAATGGTTCTCAAATGCGTTCTAGTGATAATTGAATTCGTTCTCCCTAATTCTTTTTCCTAATCACTTCCCCTGTTTAAGACTATAATTGCACTACTATAACCTTGTAAAATCCTGCACACGACTGAACCTATTGGGCCGCAAAAACAAGGACGTGGAAATCGGTCGATGTGAATTATTGTATAAAAAGAAAACGCTATCTCAGAATCTTAACTTAAAAAAGATGATTATAAAAAACTAATCGTCCCGATTAGTTTTTTATAATCATCTTTTCTCATTTTCTTTTAAAGGACCTAGGAGGTGTTTGCTGTGTAATGGTTATCGTCGTAAGTTGATGATTGGTTGGCTGGGTTTGACGGCATGTCAACCCTTGTAGGGTATTTTATGCCGAAGATGTTTTGTTTTAATATAATTATCATAAGTGTAATCTTTTTATATGCGTTCTTATTTAATTTCGTAGTCTTTCTAATTTAATATATTTCATTACATTAAAACTTAAATGCTTACACCCGGCGGAGGGCGCATATTCTTGCTAGTACGTATAAAAATCGCTATGAAAAGAAAACCGAAAAGTAAATATCATAGAGAGTTAAAATATAATTATCATAATTGTAATCTTTTTATATGCGTTCTTATTTAATTTCGTAGTCTTTATAATTTATAAACTAACATTAAAACCTAAAAGCTTACACCCGGCGGAGGGCGCCTACTCTTGCTAGTATGTATAAAAATCGATATGAAAAGAAAACCGAAAAGTAAATGTCATAGACAGTTAAAATTTAATTATCATAAGTGTAATCTTTTTATATGCGTTCTTATTTAATTTCGTAGTCTTTCTAATTTAATATATTTCATTACATTAAAACTTAAATGCTTACACCCGGCGGAGGGTGCCTACTCTTGCTAGTACGTATAAAAATCGTTATGAAAAGAAAACCGAAAAGTAAATATCATAGAGAGTTAAAATATAATTATCATAAATGTAATCTTTTTATATGCGTTCTTATTTAATTTCGTAGTCTTTAAAATTTATAAATTAACATTAAAACCTAAAAGCTTACACCCGGCGGAGGGCGCCTACTCTTGCTAGTACGTATAAAAATCGTTATGAAAAGAAAACCGAAAAGTAAATGTCATAGAGAGTTAAAATATAATTATCATAAGTGTAATCTTTTTATATGCGTTCTTATTTAATTTCGTAGTCTTTCTAATTTAATATATTTCACTACATTAAAACTTAAATGCTTACACCCGGCGGAGGGCGCATATTCTTGCTAGTACGAATAAAAAATCGTTATGAAAAGAAAACCGAAAAGTAAATATCATAGAGAATCGGCGAACAGAAATTGTCGAGTTTCAAACGAAACTGGACACAAAAGAATGGCGAAAAACAAAAAAATAATAATCATAAAACAGGGATTTTTTCTTCTCTTTTTCTTTCATAGATCACAGTACATTTATCAACCGCGCGTCGGTGTGCTTTTTATTTTGCTTGTCACCGTCAGATTTATTGGGCTTTTTTTTTTCTTTCTTTTTTTTTTTTTTTGCCTTTGGTGTAAAAGATTAATGTATGGACAGTTGTGAAATCGATGGTCAGAAAGGCATGAACTTCAAATGATAAATACAGACACGTCCAGTTAAGGACAACAAGTTTATTGACATTATTTTTATTACGTTTCAGCTTTGTTTGTTCTCTGTGAATAATTGAGTTGTGTGGATACATGCTTACCAGAAATGAAGTGCTTACTCTACAAGAGCAGATGTCAGCGGTATCAAGTAGGTAACACAAGCATGTTTATTAAACACTTAAAAAAAGGATGGCAACAAGAATGTTCAGACACCAAAGAACTCAGCATTATCGGCATTAAATTACCCACCGAGGTTGATATGCCGTAAAACCAAACAAACTAATCTTAGGTTAATCTAGCACAAGGCCGCGAGGCGTGTGGTACCTAGTGAGGATGATTTATCAATCAATTTTTGTTTCGGGTTAGCTCAGTCGGTAGAGTGTCCGACTTGGAACCACAAGGTTCCTAGTTCGATACCGGCCCTCGCCAACTCAGCGTATGAGTAGCAGAGGGATCAGTGCGGTAAAGTAAGGAGCTGATGGTAGGTGTGGCGCTCCACCTCAGACGCCCCAAAACAATCTCCTTGGTCTAGTGCTAGTAAAAAGGTGATAGACTCCCTCGCTGATTGGCTGATAACGACTTTAGGCCACCCCGACAACTTTACTTTTGTTTACATAACGAAGTGATCATTTTTTTTTTGGTTATTAAGATTCTGGATTATTTGGATTATTCGGACTATTGTCCTCATCTTTATTGTTATGTACACAACGTTTCGGCCGATGTGCCCTTTGGTATTCTTTAGGTATTTCTTGTCGGACCCAAGAACGTTCTCTTCGAACTTGGGAACCTTCTAGTCAAACTCGGGAACATGTTGTGCGACCCTTCACGGAACTTCGAACCGAACCCTTTATACTATCCATGGGGGTAGTCTGTTCTCATTCCGTTAACCATACCGGTTTACGACATGAAGGCTCCTGAGTTCAGCAAGAAGGTTCCCGAGTTCGAAGAGAAGGTTCCTGTCTGACAAGAAATACCTGAAGATGGCCACAGGGAACATTGACCGAAACGTTGTGTGAATAACAATAAAAATGAGGACAATAGCCCGAATAATGCAAATAATACAAATTATCAAGTCTTGTTTCAAAGACCATACGACCTGGCGCCCCTTCGTCAAACGAGGAACGAGATGGAGAGAAAAATAGAGGAAAGTAGCCGCCACAGAAAAAGAGCCAAAAGGAAGGAGAGAGCAACTCCAGCAAGCATCACTGTTTGTTTGCAGTCACTGCTCCAGAGATTGCCATTGAAAAATCGGTCTGTTCAGCCACTCACGCAGTTGCAGATTTTTTTTTAAATGGACACTACGCCATCGGCTTTAGTAGACAGAAGGATGCCAACATTTCAAAGATTCACAGAAATAGTATTAAAATTCTAGTCGTCATTTTAGGCGTTTAGTTCTTCTGTTGGCAAATCCACGACGATATTTAGATTGGGTCCAAGTCTGTAATATTCCTAGAAATTCTAGGTAGAAAAGAGTGTTGTATCAGTATATCTCCTTGTAATCCTAATCTGTAGTGTTCCTTGAAATCCTAGGTCGTAAAGAGTGTAGTATCAGTTGATCTCCTTGTAATCCTAGTCTGTAGTGTTCCTAGAAATCCTAGGTATAAAAGAATGTAGTATCAGTTCATCTTGTAATCCTTCTCTGTAGTATTCCCTGAAATAGAGTGTAGTATCCAGTAGTAAAGAGTGTAGTATCAGTTGATCTCCTTGTAATCCTAGTCTATAGTGTAATCCTAGTAGAAAAGAGTGTAGTATCAGTATCTCCTTGTAATCCTAGTCTGTAGTGTTCCTTGAAATCCTAGGTAGAAAGAGTGTAGTATCAGTTGATCTCCTTGTAATCCTAGTAGTGTTCCTTGAAATCCTAGGTAGAAAAGAGTGTAGTATCAGTTGATCTCCTTGTAATCCTAGTCTGTAGTGTTCCTTGAAATCCTAGGTAGAAAAGAGTGTAGTATCAGTTGATCTCCTTGTAATCCTAGTCTGTAGTGTTCCTTGAAATCCTAGGTAGAAAAGAGTGTAGTATCAGTTGATCTCCTTGTAATCCTAGTAGGTAGAAAAGAGTGTAGTATCAGTTGATCTCCTTGTAATCCTAGTCTGTAGTGTTCCTTGAAATCTAGGTAGAAAAGAGTGTAGTATCAGTTGATCTCCTTGTAATCCTAGTCTGTAGTGTTCCTTGAAATTCTAGGTAGAAAAGAGTGTAGTATCAGTAGATCTCCTTGTAATCCTAGTCTATAGTGTTCCTTGAAATTCTAGGTAGAAAAGAGTGTAGTATCAGTAGATCTCCTTGTAATCCTAGTCTGTAGTGTTCCTTGAAATCTAGGTAGAAAAGAGTGTAGTATCAGTAGATCTCCTTGTAAACCTAGTTTGTAGTGTTCTTTGAAATCCTGGACAGAAAAGAGTGTAGTATCAGTTAATCTCCTTGTGGCAGAATGTCCAATTAGCAATTGATTCGAGGATATTTGGCGACGATCATAGATACTTTCTGTGCTCATTTTTAATTAGCTAATTTTTTACCAGGAGTTCCTGCTGCTGTTGGGAAAGTTCATAAATAGGAGTGGTGATTATACCTAGATAAACTAACACTTTTTAAAATGTCTATTTGACTGGGAAAGATGTTGAACATCTAGAAAGAAAGACAAAATATGTGATAATTCTTTCTTTTTTGAATTTTACGGCATGTCAACCTTGTTGGCTTATTTTATACCAAAGACGTTTTGTTCTATTCAGACTTAGTTGGTATCGAAAGTTTTTTTCTTTTTTTAACTCAATTTTTAAACACATTTTTGTTAACTCATTTTCTTCTATTTAACATATATATGGAGGCGCGTGGTCTAATGGTTAGAGTCGTAGGAAATGGACTCGTCAACGCGAGTTCAATTCCTGGACGAAGCTGTTGGCATTTCCCATAGCGCTAATACCCTTGGGAAAGGTGTGAATCCAATTCTCCCTCAGCTATGGGTAAATAGTAGGGCAGACGGGGCTCTTTAACCTTGATTAGGCAACTAGTCTAGGAGAAAGAAAACTCTGAATTCAAACCTGTTAAACTCCGCTTAAGAAATTGACCTTGTGTCGCATCCTGCCCGTGCGGAGGGGTTTGTAAATATATATTTTAATATATATATATATATGAGACCTTAACAGGTACTACCACTCCGGATCAGATTAGACCTGGGAGTAATGGCATTAGATGCAGTTTAACGTCATACCCAGGACACTAAGACACTCAGCCACAGCCTTCTAGCACATATAAGATAGGAATGGTCGGGGGTTGCCATAAGGTGCTGGATCTTGACGTGACCAGCCGATTGATCGGAGTGAGCCTCTCCGACCTCCCGTCTAACCTAAGTAAGGGCCACACAATGATTATATCTGATACATCTGTAAGAGTTAAAAGGGTTTTTTTTTCAAATGATGAATACTTAATAGATTATACTTTATCAGCACCGTTAGGTAAAATCTGACCATGCATGTATTGAAATAGAAGTTAAAGTGAATCCATATTTTGAAGATATAAACAGAATCTGGTCTAAACCTTCCGAAGAGTTTACTGTCAGAAAATGGAGGAAATATTAATAGGAATTATCGTTTCAATACACTTGATGTTAATGAAGTGTGGAAAGAATTAAATCGATAGATAAAATCAATATTGGAAAATGTTCCTGAAGTTATTAAACATTCTATGAACTCGAAGATCCATAGAAAAATTACTTTGATAGATTAGAAGAGGACAATAGTCCGAATAATCCAAATAGTATAAATTATCAAGCCTCATTTAAAAAATGCAGGGAAATATAAATTTCCAATTTGATGAGAAAAATTAATTAGAAATTCTATTAATTATTTTAAAAGTTTCAACTAGATCACCTCTCATTCTTCGTTTTAATAAAAACGTAAAGTTGGCGAAATGTCCTATTGTCGGTATCAGCCGAACAGCGAAGGGGTCTATCTATCCCCTTTTCTCTAGCGCTAGACTATAGAGATTGTTTTTGGTTTTGGTTTTGCTGAGGTGGAGCGCAACACCTACCGTTAGCTCCCCACTTTACCGCACAGATCAAATCACTCAATCTGTGCTACTCATGTTCTGAGTTGGCAGGGACCGGTATTGAACCAGAAACCTTGCGATTTCTAGTAATCGGCTATTTTGTAAAAGAAAAGGAAAAATAAAGATTGGTTGGTTGGTTGGTTGGTTGGTGGTTAGATTTTACGACATGTCAACGCTTTTTGGGTTATTTTATGCCGAAGACGTTTATGTCAACACTATCTAATATTTTGAAAAGTCTTGATATTATGAATAAATATTATGGAGAAGGGCATAATGCAGATATTATACGAGGGAAGGTCAAAAATTATCCACAATTGTTTGTTTTTTTTTCAATGTATTTACACAAAAACAGGGGATGAACAAGTTCGTCATTTTCTATAAGTCATGGTACAAAGTGAAGACACCCCTTCAAACATTGTCATCAACGGGTGCAGCCTGGAAGCAATGGAGAGCTTCAAGTACCTTGGGTCCACCATTGCCAATTCAGTCTCCACGGACAGTGAAGTCAACAGCAGAATCGCCAGAGCGGCGGTAGTTATTGTCAAACTGAACCAGAGAGTCTGAAACAGTGCCAGCCTTACTAAGAGAACCAAACTGCGCGTCTACAAAGCGTGCGTTCTTAGTACTCTCCTCTACAGTAGCGAAGTCTGGATCACATATTCATACCACGAGACGAAACTGGAAAAGTTTCTACCTCAGATGCCTATGCTGTATCCTACGCATACGCTGACAGGACAAAGTGCCCAACACAGAAGTGCTGGAACGAGCAAACATGAACAGCATGTCCGCCAACATCTGCGAGAGACGACTGAGCTGGCTTGGTCACGTCAGGAGGATGGACAAAGGCCGCATTCCCAAATACCTACTGTATGGCGAATTAGCAGAGGGTAACCCAACCAGTAGGGATACCACGCCTGCGCTTTAAAGATGTCTGCAAGAGAAACATGAAGACATGCCACATTAACACCAACACATGGGAGGCTTGTGCAGAAGACCGTACGACCTCGCGCCTCATCGTCAAACAAGGAACGAAAAGGAGTGAAAAAGAGAGGAAAGAAGCCGCCACGGAAAAGAGAGCCAAAAGGAAGGAGAGACAATAGCAACTCCAGCAAGCATCACTGTTTATTTGCAGTCACTGCACCAGAGATTGCCATTTTAAAATTGGCCTGTTCAGCCACTCATGCAGCTGCAGATAAAAAAGATTGGACTCTACGCCATCGTCTTTAGTAGACGGAAGGATGCCAACAACTCCTTCTTTTTCTGTGCACTTGGTTCAGCGATCCACAAACTTGCGTATTTCCCAAGAAGGTTTTCGGTTGGTCGTGCAACCATTTCTGTCCTGATTCTTTCACATCTTCATCCATAGGAAATCGACGACCTTGTAAACCATCTTTAGGCGATTCAAAGGTCTGATAGTCATGATAGTCGGAAGAGGCGAGATTTGGGCTGTAGGCGGGATGTTCCAGCACCTTAAACCCAATTGGTTAATGGCATCAACAGTCTGGCCACTCGTGTATGGGCCTGCATTGTCATGTAAGAACAAAACTTTCTTCGACAAGCGTTTTGTTAGAAAGTGTTGCAACCATACAATAGTATTGACTGCTAAGTCACCTGGCTTCCATCCTTAAGTTTCAAGGGGCGCAACCCACGGCCAACAGGTTGCCTCGTTGAAGGAGTGTTATCCCTCTGCAGAGGTGCAGGCGGTGTATTCTAACCTCCAAGCCTACAGGGTGGTCTACACACATTTAATTGATCCACAATGCCACACTGCCAATGAGGTTGAAGTTTACCCGAGACTGTTTGTTTCATCGTCACCAGGTTGTACAAACAGCGCGTTTACCATGACTCTATCTCGCCAACCGTCCCTATTAGCCATCTCTCCTGCTAAGTCTTCCACACGGTATCCAAAATCCGTACAGAGTTGATTGATATAGATTTTTTGCCGATCGGCCTACACTGATGTTTCCTTGTGTAAGTGTACACAAGAGAACATCGCCTATGAGTTCGTTCTTGCTTCTACAGCAGTGACTAGCATGTCTAGTTCGTGTTACTTGGATGTTTTGTGCGATAGGAGGTAAGTGGTCGTACTGCTGCTTCTTTGTGGGGTGTTGTTTACAAGATTTGTTCCAGACAGCACGCAGCATCCTTGAGTAGTTCCCATCAATCTTTTAATCCAAGCATTTCGTTAGAGTCCAACCATACATTAGTACTGACACGGCTACATCTTGGGAGAAGTCTCGCTTTATCTTATCAGAGAGAT
>CM042139.1:24555526-24563026 GCA_023376005.1 Doryteuthis pealeii | reverse complement strand
GTTACTATACGCATTGGAAAGGCATGGACTGCTATGAACAGATTAGATTATCCATCATATGGACATCTAATCTCTCTGATAAGATAAAGCGAGACTTCTCCCAAGATGTAGCCGTGTCAGTACTAATGTATGGTTGGACTCTAACGAAATGTTTGGATTAAAAGATTGATGGGAACTACTCAAGGATGCTGCGTACTGTCTGGAACAAATCTTGTAAACAGCACCCCACAAAGAAGCAGCTGTACGACCACTTAACTTCTATCGCATAAAACATCCAAGTAACACGAACTAGACATGCTAGCCACTGCTGTAGAAGCAAGAACGAACTCATAGGCGATGTTCTCTTGTGTACACTTACACAAGGATACATCAGTGTAGGCCGATCGGCAAAAACCTATATCAATCAACTCTGTAGGATTTTGGATACCGTGTGGAAGACTTACCAGGAGAGATGGCTGATAGGGACGGTTGGCGAGATAGAGTCATGGTAAACGCGCTGTTTGTACAACCTGGTGACGATGAAACAAACAGTCTCGGGTAAACTTCAACCTCATTGGCAGTGTGGCATTGTGGAATCAATTAAATGTTGGCTTGGAGGTTAGAATACACCTCCTGCACCTCTGCAGAGGGGTAACACTCCTTCAACGAGGCAACCTGTTGGCCGTGGGTGGCGCCCCTTGAAACTTAAGGATGTAAGCCAGGTGGCTTAGCAGTCTATGACATGCAACACTCCACTTTGACCCTTAGGCTAGACGGGCGGTCGGAGAGGCCCCCTCCGATCAATCGGTTGGTCACGTCAAGCCCTAGCACCTATATGATTGTTCCAACCCTATTGCTTTTATGGTAAGCCCCAACCATTTTTATCATATGGGTGCTAGAAGGCGGTGGCAGAGGGTCTTCATGTCCTTGTAATGACGTTAAACTCTATCTGATGGTGAGGTTCCAGTTCTAGAGTTTTGGGGAATGTGAAGCACCCCTTCATCCCCATTGCTCCCTGATCCACCGTGACCCGGAGTGGTGGTACCTGTTAAGGTCCCATGTATTGGTTAAATAGAAAAATGTGTTTATTAAAAAAATGAGTATACAATGATATAATATAATATGAATTTATTTCAAACTTTGTCGGCATTAAATGATCCACTGAGGTTGATATGCCGTAAAACAAAACAAAACAAACTAAACGAGTGTAGATAGGTAATTATTATCATCATCATCATCATGTCACGCAAGCAGCAGGGATATCCATGACAATCTCTCGCAAACCCTCCCTATCATTCATTGCCCCTGGGAGGTCTTCGGCTCAGCAACCAGCATCCTCGCATAGTTGGTCAATGTAGGTCCTTGCTGGGCGGCCCACACTAGCATGCCCGTGTGTTGGCTTCCACAGGAGAACGTCGCTTATGACCTCGTCCTTGCTTTTCCAGCGGTGTCCAGCATGCCTTGTCCGTCTTACTCGGATGGTTTGTGAGATGGGGGGGGGGGCAGGTGGCCATATAGCTGCTTCCTTGTGGGGTGCTGTTTCCACGACTTGTACAAGACTGCACCCAGCATTCTTGCGCAGCTCCCATCTAGCTTATTCTCAAGGCGCTTCGTTAGGTTCCAAGTGGTGCAGCCATACAACAGTACTGATATAACCACTGCCTGGAAGAAATGTCGCTTTAGTTTGTCAGTGAGATCGGATTTCCATATGACTGATAATTTGTTTGTGGCCAACCATGCCTTTTCATATTCGTGTATTAATATTGTTCTCTGTGGATGAGATATTACTACCTAGGTATGTGATAGGTAATAGTCATTAGTAATCCGATTGTATTTGTGACCTGGCGTCTAATTGAAGGAGTATGTAACTTCTATACTTATCTAATACTGTTCTACTTATCTCTCGACTGGATTTTGTTGGCTCTCTGCTGGTATTCTGGATCTGTTGTTGGGCTGGCCTTTTCTCTGTTCTTTAAGTCTGGAAATTACTGGGGATCTTCTTAGGATGTACTTGGGATGGCGGTTCATTGGCCAATGATTTTATTATACAAATGCATTGATTAATGATTTTTACTATAGGAATACATTGGCCAATGATTTTTACTAGAGAATCTGGTTGGATCTCTGCTATTCTAGAACAGAGTTCCTGGTATTCTGGATCTGTTGTTTGGTAGGTATTTTCTCTGTTCTTTGAGTCTGGGGTGTACTTCTCTTGTGTCGCTGATAGATATTAATAAAGAACTCAAGACGTTCGTTGTCTTTTTTCGTTTTCTTTTGTCTTTGCGCTCATTTTTTCATTAACCCAAGTACAAGCTTGGGAGTACAACTGCATATTCCGTCTGTCATCCTCAAACACTCAGCTCAGACTGACCCCACGCGTCCAACAGATCTTCTCCTCTCCCTATCTCATTTTTACCCCTTGCCACTGTTGACACCCCTCGACCAATCAGAAGCTAACATGTCAACCTTTCACACGTCATCCCAAATTCTATTTAATTTCCATTATTAAATAACGTATAACTAACACCTTGTGTTTTTCAACATCTTATCATTTTACAACAGTTAATATTTTCTGTGTTATAACCATTGGGCTAAGTCTGTGCCTCCCGCTATTTACAGGGAGATAACCTTATTTATTACACATTGTCAATTCCCTTTGAAATATTAACTGGCGTCTAATTCGTTAGTCTTCCTAATTTAATATATTTCATTATATTAAAACTTAAATACTTACACCCGGGAGCGCAATCATTATTTCATTGGGCTAAGTCTATGCTTCCCGCTATATACAGAGGATACCCTTGTTTACTACACATTGTCTATTCCCTTTGAAATATTAACTGGCGTCTAATTCGTTAGTCTTCCTAATTTAATATATTTCATTATATTAAAACTTAAATACTTACACCCGGGAGCGCATTCATTATTTCATTGGGCTAAATCTGTGCTTCCCGCTATATACAAAGAGATACACTTATTTACTACACATTGTCAATTCCCTTTAAAATATTAACTGGCGTCTAATTTGTTAGTTTTCCTAATCATGTTAAAACTTAAATACTTACACCCGGGGGTGCATTCATTATTTCATTGGGCTAAATCTGTGCTTTCAGCTATTTACAGAGAGAGAGATACCCTTATATACTACACATTGTCTATTTCACCGGTTCCAGCAGATAGATCAGAAAGATGTATTGAACATTTATATTTGGGTATCTTTTGGAAATCAAATCACTGACATTTAATACCTGACATTTCATGACAGGCAACCATATTTGACCAGACATTGTCATTTGATCAGACACAACAAAAATATGATGTAAACGAAACCACATAATCTTGAAAACGTTTATTTCGAAAGACGAGTCAAAGATGACTACATTTGACGCGCTCTATAGATGACCAGTGTTTCAGAACATTGTCTAAGCAAAATCTACAGATGATCCCACAAGTCAAATCCGAAACCTGTTCAACATATCTCGGTTCAAAAATCCATAAAGCTCAATTATAAATATCAAGTTATTGTTTTTTGAATTTTTATTCATTTGTAGACTGTTTCTAAGAATTAGAGTCATTATAGTGTCATAACAAATCATAGAACATTGAGACCAAGACACCATTAAGCACCCCAGATGAGACCTAGATTCAAAAGGACATGTTTTGCTTTTCACCGTTAAAATCCGGTTGTTTGTTAACAGACGATTTTTAGACGCACTTTTTTTAATGATAAAACTATAAACGAAAGGCACGTTTTTATATTAAAGACACTTTTTTTTTACTTTCATGTTGTTGTTGTTAATTCAATAGCAATTCTTTTTTAATTATAAAACTTTTAACGGTAGACACGTTTAACACGGGAATAGTTCAAGCTATAAAAAAGTATATTATAAGGTTATAATAATAACAGCTAACCCTAACCCCTAACCCTAACCCCTAACACTAACCCTAGCCCCTAACATAACCCATAACCCTAGCAAAATATTTTTTTAAATAAATACCTTTTGATATTAACTATCCGTTGCGGCACATGGAAAATAAATAAACATCTCTTTGGTTTTAAGTTTTATTTTAAAATAAATTACAATATTAGTTTATCTTTAGTGAAAAATTAATTTTTTCACATATGCTAACAACAACATGAAATAAATATTTTTTATTAAAATCAAAAACTATTTTAGTATAAAAATGTTACTGGTTTTTATCGGCCGGCTGTTTTGTTTACTAACAACCGGTGAAAAGCAAAATTCAGTTCCTTTCAAAACTGATCTGGGCTGGGGTGCCAATTAGTGTCAAGGTTCGAATATTGTATGTATTGATCCAAGCCCTCCTCATTGCGACAGGGCTGTGTAAACTTGGTTTGTCAGAGTCATGCCGTTGGTAACTTAAGCTCCTGGTAGGAGTAACCCAAAGCGGACAGGTCTGGCACCTAGTGGTATTAGGGCCAAAACCCAACCAAAGGGGCTCTAGCAAAAATCCAAAAGGCGTCTCCATCATCGTCAGGAATCAACGGCTTGCGTCTGTGAAAAATCTGTGGCAAACGAGGGCATCTCCTTACCCTGACCGGGATATGCATGCAGGATTTGGGGACCGCTTGTGAATTTCCTATTCCCTTGTTATTCCTTCCATGAATTCTCCACAAGTGAATTCGTTGGATGGAGCCGGCTCAACCGTTAATTTTCATAGAACAGAGTATAGATTTATTTTATGTCGGCATTTTGATATAAGTTTTGATCTATTTTAAATATTTTTCTGTTCTTGGAAAGTGATGGTGATCATTTTTTCTTCCAAACAAAATGATACGCCACTTTCAAATATTGTCATTGACTGGGGCAGATTTTCAAATTTTTGATTGTTTTCTTTAGTATTATCTGCGTTATTCGGACTATTGTCCTCATCTTCATTGTTATCTGTACAAAGTTTCGGCCGATATGCCCTCCGGCCTTCTTCGGGTATTTCTTGTCGGACTCGGGAACCTTCTCGGACTCGGGAACTTTCTTGTCGTAATCGGGAACCTTCTTGATGTAATCTGGAGCCATCACGGAACTTTGAACCTAACCCTTTATTCTGTCCACGGGGGTATCCTGTTCTCATTCCGCTAACCATAGATGGAGTACGGGCGTTAAGCTGTGTTAATTATTATTCTATGTTACTACTGCCCTTGATCAGGATTGAACCTGCAATCTAGAGATAACTGTCACTTAGAACTGTCTTAACCTAACTACCTTATCCACTAGGCCATGTGTCTGATTGTCTTTTCTTTGTTTTTTTGGGGGGGTGAGGGGGCAGTGTTTATATTTCTTGTCAGCTAATCTTATTTTAATGGAGATTCGGTGATTGTCTGTCTGTAACGTAAACTACGTCATTGCTTACGTCACAATACCCCCAGGAACGGCATAAGTTTATAAATGAGTGTAACGTAGCCGTTCGTCACAATACCCAATAGATATATTTGTTACGTACTTTCTTACTGCTTCTTACTCTGGTCTTCTATTCTTCCGGCCGTCTTCTGATCGTCTAGTCTTCTGTCTTCTATCTTCTAATGGTCGGGTATATCTTCTACAGGTCTCGTCTGGTCTTTCTTATCTGGGGATTCCGTGTCTGGTTCTGCTGGGGACCATTTCTTATCAGAAGCCTTGTGTCATTGTTAGCTTTTAGTAATAACAACAAGACTTCGATTTACCTTTGATGTTATTTTATTCCGGATCCCCAGACCAGACAAAATGCGCGCTGAGAGTTACATCTTGCTAGCTTCTAAATCTGCAACTGACTAACTGCAACTAACTGACTTACTGAGTTGCCCACCTTAAACCGGAAGGGGGGGCTTTCTATCGGGGTTCCGTTCCCACGATTCTATCCCCAGAAAGCAAGGTGAGAGTGAGGTCAAGCATTGTCACTCACTCTCAAGGCCATCAGCTGTACTGATCGCCATAAGGATTCCTATACTACCTTAAAAAGTAATAGGGATCCAATTAATATGTAACATGAGTACGTAATTTATAGTCAAAATACTTAATACATAGAATAGATCGTATATTTATTAACGATGTCTCTATGAGAATCTGAGTTAGATTTGCCTCAAAACAGACCATGTTTTGTGCGTTTTGAATCTCGCAATGTGTCTTATATATCACTAAGAAATAAGGTTTACAAAGTATATGGTGTGGTTAATTTGCATACCGGTTTTAACAAAACCGGGTTTAATAGATAATTACATGGTGTTATTGGTCTCTAATATTATTGTTTTATTCTCCAACGTATCAAAATCAATCCTATTGAATAATTCTATATAGAAACCAATTAAAATATGATTAGAATAATTCTAATCGTTTTATATGCGTTCTTATCTAATTTCGTTAATCTTTCTAATTTGATATATTTCATTATATTAAAACTTAAATAGTTACACCTGGGGGGCGCATTTTCTTGCAAGTGATAATTAATGTAAATAGTTTTTTATGGTCTTTCTATTTGATTATTTAGACTTCATTGAGTTTTAGAACATTTAAATTAAGTTTTGATATTTTCAAAATACAATAGTACCTTGACTTACGAGTTTAATTCGTTCGGCTCGTAACTCAATTTACTCGTATATCAAATCAATTTCCACATTGAAATAAGCTGAAATGCCATCAATCCGTTCCAGCGACTTCCAAATAAAAACATCCTAATTTTTTTGTTATGTTTTTAAAATAGCACTGTATTGTATGAAAACATAATAAAATAGAATGTAATGAATTATGTGCTGTAACATGTTTTAATATTCATTTTATGTAATTTTATTTTATTTTGGCGTAATAAATTCTGAAAATTAAATGTTTTATTGAACTTATTGACATAAGCGTATCTGAAGCTCTATCTCAAATTTTAGCTCTCAACAAAAAGCAAAAAATCAAGCACTCGTAAGTCAAGGTACCATACGTACGTTGAGGCACTCTTAAGTCAAGGTACCACGTACGTTGACAAGTACTACGTTGAGGCACTCATAAGTTACCACACGTACGTTGAGGCACTCTTAAGACAAGGTAACGCAAGTTAAATAATTTCGTAGACTTCTATCTAGCGATTTATAATTTAGTGAGTTTTAAAATATTTAAATTGATTAAGTTTTGATAGTTTTCAAAATACTATTATTGTAACATAAAAGAGAGAGAGAGGGGGGGAGTGGAAAGAACCAGTAGTTTAGCATGGAAAATGTTTAAGTATTAATCAGCACAACATGACATGCCGTTTTCTCATTGGTCGAGACGTGTTAGGCGGCGAAGTGCGGAGTGGAAGAGCAACCAGATTCGAGCCTCTCCACGTAGCACAGAAGAGGAAATAATACGACGATCATTTCTATATGACACATCATCACTCCATTCAGACACGAGAGCCATAATATCACATTATTACATATTAGTCTGTTTTGTTTACACTAATTTTTATAAGATATCTTACAAAGTTTTTATTTAACCAAATTTTATGGATTTTATGGCATGTCAAACCTTGGGTTATTTTATGCCGAAGACATTTTTTTATTCA
>CM042139.1:24543026-24553026 GCA_023376005.1 Doryteuthis pealeii | reverse complement strand
CGTTACCCGGTTTCATACAAATATAGAGAGATAAATAGGAAAAACAAAGTGTTCCAAAAGATATGAATTTATTATGAGCCGACGTTTGAACGTTTCGGTTTATGTAAAACCTTCTTCAGGATAATATGATAAAACGAAGACATATTTCCAACTCAAGCTATTCAAAAAACTTCCATCACTTTTTGAACTACAAAGAATCTTTTTCTCTTCTTTTTATCAAATTTCCCTGAAGAAGGTTTGGTTATTTCCTAGTTGAGTAACATGATATTACAGGGTGACCCAGAAAAAACAGAACCCAAATTATCTATTTTCCCATTAAACTAATCCTAAACCCCAACCCTAACCCTAACTCTAACCCTAACCCTAAACCCTAACCGTAACCCTCCTAGTTGAGTAACATAATATTGCAGGGTGTCCCAGAAAAAAAACAGAACCCACAAATTTTGGAATAAAAGTGTTAAATTTTTTTTTAATTTTAAGTTTAAGTCCAACAAGGGTTAGGGTTTAAGGTTAGGGTTAGGGTTGGGGTTTAGGGTTAGTTTAATGTGAAAATAAATAAATAATTTGGGTTCTGTTTTTTCTGCGTTACTCATCTTACTCAACTAAGAAATAACTGAAGGTTTTACATAAACCGAAACGTTTAAACGTCGACATGAACATCATAATAGATTCATCTTTTTGGAACCCTTTTTTTCCTATTTCTATATATTGTCGAATTCATTTCCATATTTTACCCCCATATATATATATATATAAGTTTCATATATCTATATTACATTTTTTTAGTAAATTGCTGCTTTAAAATGGATCCTTATTGTTTTGCATAGACGTTTAACTCCTTGACTAATTCAAGCCGCTCACAGCGCCTATCACATCACTGAGATCCTACCGAAAGCCGCTGTCACTTGCTAATTGTTGTTAAGGACATTATTCATTGTTGGTAAATGACGTCATTTATTGTTGTTTAGCAACAACAAAATAAGGACGCTATTCATGTTGATAAGGACGCTATTTATTGTTAAGAAAGGGTGCTAGGGACCCATTTACTTGTGTCGCATCCTGATCACAATGCTAAGACGTTACTCAGCTATGCGTTAAAACACAACTATTTCTCTGAATTTTTTAGGTGAGACTTGATGATTAGTATTATCTGCATTATTCGGACTATTATCCTTATCTTCATTGTCATATGTACAACGACCGCCACAGGTATTTCTTGTCGAACTCGGGAACCCTCTCGGACTCAGGAACCTTCTTTTATCGGCCGAAACTAATAATAGATAATACTGAAACAGATAATACTAAGTATCACTACTGTTATTCTACAAGGATGGCTTTGTAATTGAATAAACCATTGTTTTGAGGGAGAATATTTTCCTAATAAGCTGCCATAAAACAAAGGGTAGTTATATCAATGGATTTTAACGGCATGTCAACCCGTCTGCCTAGAGGTTAGCTTGGTTGCGTTATTTAACGCCAAATCTTTTTTCATATATATATTTACCAACCCTCCACGCGATCAGGATGCGACACACGGTCAATTTCTTAAGCGGAGTTTAACAGGTTTGAATTCAGAGTTTTCCTTCTCCTAGACCGGTTGCCTAACCAAGGTTAAAGAGCCCAGTCTGCCCTACTATTTATTCATAGCTGGAGGGAGAGTAGAATTCATACCTTAACGCATAGCTGAGTAACGTGTTAGCATTCTTTAAAAAAATTGTACATAAAAAATAATAGAATAAATGGACACAATTTGTTATTCTGTATTATTTAGATATTTCAGAATGTTTTTCTCATCTTTATTGTTATATACACAAGTTTGAGCTGATGTTCCTTCCAGTCTTCTTCATGTGTTTTTTGTCAAACTCAAAAATTCAGAAAAATAAGTTTTTTTTTAATAATACATTAAACAACTGAGAGGAATGATAAAGAAAATAAAGTCTAAATCTTTTTTAAAAGACTTATCTATTTGTTTGTCTTGTTTTGTTTTGTTTTGTTTTACGGCATATCAACCTCAGTGGGTCATTTAATGCCGATAAAGTTTTTAAATAAAGTAATTCTTAATGGATACTCAATTTTGTTTATAAACTGACGTTTTTCTATTTAACCCGTAGATGGGATCCTAACAGGTACTACCACTCCGGGTCAGAGTGGACCAGGGAGCAATGGTGATGAAGGGGTGCTCAACATTCCCCAAGCCTCCAAAACTGGAACCTCACCATCAGATAGAGTTTAACGTCATTCTCAGGACATGTAGACCCTCAGCCACCGCTTTCCATATGATGAAAAGGGTTGGGGCTTGCCATAAGGGCAATAGGGTTGGGGCAATCATATTGGTGCTAGGGCTTGACGTGGCCAGCCGATTGATCTGGGGGGGCTCTCCGACCGCCCGTCTAGTCCAAGATAGGGCCAAAGTGGAGTATTGCAAGTCATGGACTGCTCAACCTACTGGGTTCTATCCTTAAGCATCACGGGTCGCCACCCACGGCTAACAGGTAGCCCTATTTGGGGGAGTCTTAGCCCTCTGCAGAGGTGCAGTCGGTACCCAGCCGACAGGGCGGAGAATTATCTATGTAGCGCTGAGTTAGTAGCAACTCAAACAAAAATTAAAGTTCAAAAGAGTTTTGGTTTTTATTTCAAGATTTGGACCATATGACCTTTAGGCACCCCTTTTGTGAATCCGGTTGTTTGTTAGGGGTTAGGGTTAGGGATTAGTTGTATAATTTTTTTCAAACTCTAAAAATCGTCTGTTTACAAACAACCGGATTTTGACGGTGTAAATGAAAAAAATGTCCTTATGAATCGAGATTGCAAAAGGGGTGCCTAAAGGTCATATGGTCCCAAGATTTTTCCAAATATACGAAATTCTGCAAAATATAAAACTTTCGGGAATAAAAACTAGAATGTTTTTTTTATAAAAGTTACCTTTTATTTACCTTTATCGGACAAGTTTTTTTTTGTGGGGGTGGCGAGCAGATGTTTTCCAGATCACCGGTGACAATCCGGTTCCATTCGGTTCTCGATCTCGCCCTTCTTCTCCATATTGATCCGAAACCCTTGACGATTTCATCTTCCCATCGTCGTTTCCTGTCTTCTGAGTGGTCGTTTCCGTCTGTCGGATACTACGCGACAACTGCACGGCTCCACCTGTTGCTGAGAACCTGGCAACGTCTCCGGCTCAGCGGAATTTCTGATTTCGGAATTTTGCGACCATGCTCTTCACTCCATCAATCCATCTTGCGTTCTGTTCTTCCTTCCGATGTGTCTCGCAGATCCCAAGAACATGACAAGTGATCTTCTTTTAAACATTCAAAAATGGAGGGAAATAAATTGGAACACAAGCTAAATATAGATTCTAAAATATAAAACAGGATTTTTAGCAAACAATATGCTTAAGCGTGAAACTTCGCCTACAAGAGATAACCAAAGTTCCTGCTGAGTATATATATATATATATATGGTATTTGTAGAAAAGTGATTTACCGGTGAAAATGGTCCAATGGTTAGTTGATGCAAGTTTCACAATGATAAGACAGCGATATAACAAATATAAAGTGCTCAATACGTTAGTAGAGCAAATTTATTATCATAAAGGTACACGGTAATAACCTACTCGATTTTCACCATAAGGATCTTCAGAGTAAATCCACTGGATTAATCAAGATATTGATTAATTGCAGTCGATTTCACGTGTGTATTTTTTCGCGATAAACGGTTGATTATAGGCCCGCGGTCGAAGAACGCTGATTTAAATCACCGATGGCAGATTCTTGTACTTGGGAAAGCCAGGATGTGGTTTGGGGGAGGCTTCTTATACCCCCGGGACGTGTTGGTTTATTCGGACGTTTAACATCTGCATTGTCCTACCAATATAGCTAGCAGCACACCAGCATTGGTATTTGTAAATTATATAACTTTGTTCAAAGATTGGCAGGACGTAGATTTTTTTTTCCGGGACAACTTGCCGAATTTGGTCGACCTGAGCGTTCAACATCATTTGTGTCTGTACGACCACGTTTAAAGTCAGCATTCCACCTCTTAACCATTGTTTCCGACGAAGCAGAGTTCAATAACACTTATCAAGCCATTGCTTTGCTTGAACAGTATTTTTGCCATCAGAAAGCAATGCTTTATCAAT
Source organism: Doryteuthis pealeii (assembly GCA_023376005.1). Taxonomy (NCBI): domain Eukaryota; kingdom Metazoa; phylum Mollusca; class Cephalopoda; order Myopsida; family Loliginidae; genus Doryteuthis; species Doryteuthis pealeii. Next base: position 24,548,891 of record CM042139.1, on the reverse strand, counting down.
ACAGGAAATTCAGATTTTTCCATTGTTTTGAAAATTTGTAATAGTAACTTAACTTAAATAACTGTAATAAAATTTTTTTTAAAGTCCTCGGCATAAAGCAACCCAACAACATGTCGTAAAAACCAACCAACCAACCAACCAACCAACCAACCAACGGTTTATTTCTTACAACGTTAAGCATTATAGATGAGCGCCTCCTTAAACGTGGGTATATATGAGTGCATCCATCTCTCTCTCTCTCTCTCTCTCTCTCTCTCTCTCTCTCTCTCTCTCTCTCTCTCTCTCTCTCCATATATGTATATATATACATATGCGCGCTCATGAGTGTTTGTTTGCGTGTGTGTGTGTTTGTGTGAGTGTGTGTATTTGTATGTGTGTATGTATTTGTATGTATGTATTTGTGTGTGTGTGTGTGTGTGTGTGTGTGTGTGTGTGTTTCCCTATGTGCTCTTATTCGTGTGAATAACATTTAATGACAATTCGTGCACCTGCAAGAGCCATATCGTTCGCGATTGGACACTGAATTGATGTAGTTGCCAAACCCCCACCGCACCCCCTCATCCAATCGGCCTTAATGACTCATCTGAACGGGGCCTGTCCCACCTGAATTTGCAAGTGAATATCTGATGTTACCATTATGTGAGGTTGATGCAAAATTTTCCAGAATACTTTGACAAAGTCCTTTATTCAAAATAGAAAAAAAAACTACCATTCGGGCAGTATAAGAATTAATTTTTGCCACGCTCTTTCATAAAAAAAATATAAACAGATCTTTGAATATTTTTTTTTAATAATAGGTATGAAAAAATAGTTTTGCTGTCAAAATTCAAATAAATGTTCTCTTTCTAATAAAACCAAGTGTCTAACAGTTAAATTCAAATTAATTCAAATATTTGAGGTTTTTCTTTTGAGGGCGTCAAAACCGTCTGTTTCGATTATCGTCGGTCACAAAATTTTTGATGGACGATAATCAAAACAGGGTTTTTTTTCTCTCCGTATAATGAAATATAGAATTTAGTATGGAAGAACATTATGTGACTATTTCTTGTTTGTAAATAATTTTCTCGTAAAACTCTATACGTTAGATAACTTAATATATAGGTTGAAATAAAACAAACTATATATAAATCAATAATACCGGGCTTGTATTTATCAAAACTTGTTTTAATACAAAATGTGGACCGTTTAATGTAACTACTTAATTTCTGAGTATTTATAATACAGGGTTGTTCATTATTATATGTTTAAGTGATACCATGTATATAGATGAGTTGATTATTTTAATTCGTTTCATGTTTCTTTTACGTAGCATGTATACTGAAGTGTCATCAATTTGTATCAAAATCCCAATATGTTGCATATCGTGCGGGCGGAAGTAGGATTTTCCGTTTAAACCAAAACAAAGAAAAGACGAAAAAAAATACAAAGGACTTTTTCCGGTTAACGCGAACAAAGAAAAAAGTAGAACAATGAAATCGGAAGTAGATTTTTCCGCTGATAACAAAAGAAAATGTGGGGGCGGTTTATATACATAAAATAAAGTCAATAGCAGGGACGGCAGTTAGTGAGACAGAAGACTCGGAACAGAGAACCAGTGAGCTGAGAGCCGCTCACGGTCCATCACGGTCCATCACGGCCTACAGGCTGTGAGACCCACGTAGCCACCTCTTCCACCTCACCAACCCATTCCAGCAGTCATTTTCAACCCTCATTGTCAACGCTCGCCACCCACGCACAGCCGAGGAAGAAGAAATAAAGTCAAAACTTTCTACTATACACATGTGTTGTGATTTCCTTAAGTGCGACTACTACATTTAAGCTAAGTAGACAATATACACCAGCGATATCAATTTGATACCACTATACTGAAGTGTCATCAATTTGTATCAAAATCCCAATAGTCAGATATGACACTTCTCCCAACCATCCCAATACGACTCTTATGACCAACATAATAAGCAGGTGCTAGAAAAAATAGGTAAATCTGAAGCAAAGAGAAAAACATAGAAAAGAATGTAATAACTTTCCTTAAAAATGAATAATCAGAAAGGGTTTTTTTTTTAAACTAAAATTCTGAACATACAATGTGTAACGTTGTTGGTATTTTCACAGTACCCAAACGTATATACGTAACGTGGCGGTGGTGGCGATATATTCACCGTACTAAAAATGCCTTCGGAACGTGGCGGTCATCTTGTCGATAAAAAAGTACAACGCGAGAAATATATCGTCACAAGCTGGTTAGCTTTTATTTCCAGGTTAGACTCGACTCGTGGGTTGTGTCGGAGAGGAGGAAAGGCAGAGAGACGGGGAGAGAGAACTATTAAACTACCGTAATCCCACATGGGACCAAGGGCAGGTCTTAACCCTACGCTGTCCCAAATCGAAAAGAGCCGGTACCTTTCTTCGTCGTTCCACGTGACTTCCGGTTCCGGGCAACACCCGAAACTTCCGGTTGACACTCAATTCTCCATTCGGGGGTCACGCCCCGGTCAAACTGTTTTGTGTTCATTACTCTTTTTAAAACCTTTACTCTCTCACTTATTTCTTTCTTCCTCCTTTTCTAATATAGTAGTTCTCGCTCACAAAAGTCAGTACCATCATTATCTCGTTACAAATGTTCCGTAGGTGAATTGTCTCTGGAGATAAATTCGTGAGATAAAAACATTTCCTATTGAATATGTACAAAGCAAAACTTGGTTATTTCCTATAACTCCAACATAAACAAAGAGGAACCACTCTTGACTGATAAATTATTTATTTATTTATTGATCTACTAGGAAAAAAGAAGACGGGGTTAGGGTTAGGGTTAGTTTAATGGGAAAATAAATTAATAATTTATCAGTCAAGAGTGGTTCCCCTTTGTTTATGTTGGAGTTATAGGAAATAACCAAATTTGTTTACATTATCATCATCATGCTGTGCTAGTAGCATGGATATCCATGACAATCTCTCGCATAAAAAAGGGGTTATTTATAAGTCTAACATGATCAAAGGGGAACCACTCTTGACTGATAAATTATTTATTTATTTATTGATCTACTAGGGAAAAAAGACGGGGTTAGGGTTAGGGTTTAGGGTTAGGGTTATGGTTAGGGTTAGTTTAATGGGAGAATGAATAAATAATTTATCAGTCAAGAGTGGTTCCCCTTTGTTTATGTTGGAGTTATAGGAAATAACCCAAAACTTTTCCTTAAACCATTTTTCCTACACATAAGGGTCTAGTTCTTGTAAGTCTGCAAGAGGAATGTATCTAACAAGAATGGAACGAGAGAAGATACAACAGGACAGAAGATGCCTCTGGGACGATCATAAAATCATTGACATCAATCCGTCTACTAGAAACGATGGCGTATTGTCTAAAAAACGTAGAACCATGTAGCCCGGGCGGGTTGATATGGAGATTGAGCTGTCACTCAAGCAGCAAGTCCCTCTCTTCATACTGCCGTTGGGGCCCAAAAAGAAAGACCCAAAACAATGCAGTTTGGCAACGATAGTGTCGCATGAGTTGCTAGATAGTGCTGAGGTTCAGCATTACACCAGCTTAGGGACTCCATCCCCGGATTTGATTTCAGGATTTAATAGACCCCTCGGGGTCGGGTGTACGCGCCCGCCCCAGGTCAAAATCACGATCGTCGATCCCAGGGGGCCATCCCTCCAGTAAACACCTGCCCCCTCGATTTAAAGGGGCAGGGCTGGGTTTATTGCCCAGTGCCTGAGGCGCCCTCCTTGAGGGGCAATACCGACGGGATAGACGCAATTTTTAACCCCGCCACCAATGAGTCTCGGCTTGTAGGTGGTCCCACGTTAATAGGGCCTTGTGCCTAACCTAGTACAAGTGGGGTACAAGGATAATAACCCCCCTAGCTTTTCCTTGGATTGGGATATAGTCGCTAGGCAGCTGAGGTTGGGCAACTAGTAAAAACTTAGATTAATCAGCTCTGTGCGGACACTGGATACTATCTAGGGGACCTGCCAAGAGAGATGAACGACAGGGACGGATGACGAGAGGTATTCAACGGAATCAGTGTCGTCGGCACGAAATGATGATGATGATGATGATGATGATGATGATTCAAATAGCTTTTACTCTTCCAGAAAGATGGCAGTTATTTACTAAACTTAGATTTGTTGTGGCAGAGGGTCATAATGTAGGGCACTCAGTGAGAATTTAACTCACTAAAAGCAGTAGCAGGGTGGTGAGAACATTGTAGTGTCAGAACTATGCCGTCCGAAACTCAAGTTCCTGGTAAGGCCTCCCAAGTCGGATTGGTCTAACGCCCAGTGGTATTGCGGCCAAAACCCGAGGCTCTGTTGAAAATCCAAAGGAATCAAAGGCTTTTTGCGTACTTGTCCCTGCGTCTGTGGAAAACAAGGGCATATGCATGCGGGATTTGGGGACTGCTTGTGAATTTAATTATTTTCTTGATACTTTCCATGAATTCACCTTGGTGAATTCGTCGGATGGAGCCGGCACGAACGACCCAGGGTGAATGACGTCACAGTTAGTTTACGAAAAATGGTCAGCTAATCTAGCTCGTTAACCATTACACCACCTGAGGTTTCCAGACAGAGGACGATAGCCATCTTTTCCTCCAAGCAAATGATTGTTGGAGTTTTTCATATATATAGTTATTTACTAAGCTTAGCTTAGATGCGGCACACGGCCAGAGGTGTGAGGCACCCAGTGAGAATCGAACTCACTACCAATGGTCTGCTAATCTAGCTCGCTAACCATTATACCACGTGAGGTGCCCAAAAATTTACTAATCTTAGCTGTGGCACAAGGCCAGAAGGGGCACCCAGTGAGAATCGAACTCACTAACAATGGTCAGCTAATCTAGCTTGTTAACCATTACACCACCTGAAGTTTCCAGACAGGGGACAATAGCCATCTTTTCCTCCAAGCAAATGATTGTTTGAGTTTTTCATATATATATATATGTGTGTGCCAGTTCCCCGCTTATAATTATAGACTGGCCAAGGTCACGTGATTGACTCTTCTAACCAATCACTAGCAGTATTAGTGGCCTGATAAGATACTTAAAGTCCCCCATGCTGGTGACACATCAAATACACACTCTTGGATGACGCACATAGGATTGCCTGGATCTTTACCAATACTCACGAAGGACTTATACGATTACCAGTAACTCGGGACACTTTAGTAACCAAAGGATTCACATTGCGGACGGACTCTTTATCAAGGATTCCACCAAATAAGCGCTTCTGCTATAAGGCCAAGCAATGGCCCTTAAAAACTTAACATCGCTTCAAAAAAAATTCATTGTTGTCATCCCATTAGCTAAGCTATGCATTCACTGAGTTGAGACAATAATCAACTATGATTGATTGATTGGTTTTAATGACACGTCAACCCGTCTAGGGTTATTTTATACCAAGAGGTAAATTGTCAGGAATGGTCAGATATAGTGTGTTTTTTCTAGGGATTTTTTTTTATTTTGACCGTAAGATGTCTGCTGTTATTTGTTACTTAATGGAATGGGAATCGCTTAGAATGATAGGTTTATAGGGTTAAGTTATTGGGTAATTTGATGGTTATATTTTTCATATAATTTCCTTTCTTTCGGGAAGGACACAATCTCATCTATACTGACATTTTAAGATATCTTTCATGTCTGTGTTGTAAAAACGTTGTCTAATAACAGCAAAACTAACAATTACACCACGTGAGATTCCCAGAGAGATGCTGATTGGAGGCCTCATTCTCTCCAAGCAAAAGATACAACGCTTCAAAAGAATTTCATTGAGGATTTTTGGGGACTAATAACCACATCGTCGTTGTTATTGTTGTTGTTGTTGTTGTTGTTGTTGTTCCATTTGCTAATCTATTTTTCAGGTTTC
>CM042139.1:24533026-24538026 GCA_023376005.1 Doryteuthis pealeii | reverse complement strand
TCCTACTCCCCCCTCCAGCTATGAATAAATAATAGGGTAGACTGGGTTCTTTAACCTTGATTAGGTTACCGGTCTAGGAGAAGGAAAACTCTGAATTCAAACCTGTTAAACTCCGGTTAAGAAATTGACCGTGTGTCGCATCCTGCTCGTGCGGAGGGGTTGGTAAATATATATATGAGATCTTTGGACTGACCGTGTTAATTTGAAAATGAAATTAGGATCGTCTTTCATTCAACAATTATTTCTAAATTGAAATGAAAGAAAAATCGAATAAAGAAACTGATACTTGGTTTCGGCGGGAAGTATTGATTGGTTGGGAAAAAAACAGTTTTACACCATTTTAATTTGCTTGTCTCGGATGAATACTAAGGTAGTCCTCGCGTTTTAATGGTTGGTGGTGGCCTACGACATCTTAGTAAGCGAATTCGAACTCAAGTCGCGCTATTACTTTCACTTTCGAACTAATGCCCTTGGGAAAGGCACGAACCCGCTCATCCCTCCATCTATGGTTTAAATTGCAACACTAAAGTTCTTGATTACGGTCTAAAAGCTCCGGTTCCCGCTAAATCACAGAAGTTAAGCAACGATGAGCCTGTTCAATACTTAATTGGGTGACCACTTGGCACTTAAGCAACAGCAGGCACTGTAAACAGCCTGAGTACTTAGGTTATAGAAAAGACTTGATTCAGCACCAAAAATGACCCTAAAAGGGTCAATATGCCATAAAACAAAAACTAACATTCTTCTAAAACGATGATTTTGGCAGTAAATAATCCGTGAAGGTTGATATGCCATTAAACAAAGAAACCAAAACAAAACAAACCCGACGAACACTGAAAAGAAACAATTATAACAAATATAGTTCCTCCCATGCAAAACTGTTTATGTGTGTCACATCCTACCCGTGGCGAATTGGTTGGATAAATAAAGCTCCCTATATATTTTATATTTGATATTACAGTATTGTTGATTTTAGTGAGGTACGTGTGATCGTGGTGTACGATTGGTGTACGACTGGTCAAAATATAAAAAAGTCATCATCATCGGGGCGGCCTAAAGTCGGTATCAGCCAATCAGCGAGGGAGTCTATCCCCTTTTCATTAGAGCTAGACCAAGGAGATTGCTTTTGCGTCTGAGGTGGAGCGCCACTCCTGCCATCAGCTCCTTACTTTACCGCACAGATCCCTGTGCTACTCATACGCTGAGTTGGCGAGGGCCGGTATCGAACTAGGAACCTTCTGGTTTCTAGCCGAACGCTTTACCGACTGAGCTAACAGGTAATATTTTTTAGGCGTTTATGAGGACGGTGATATAGTGCGGAAGTGAAAGTTAGTCATGAAATCGCCCTCCCCCTAGCTATGGGTAAATAGTTGGACAGACTTGATTCGTTAGCCTAGTTAAGGCAACCGGTCTCGACAGAAAACTCTGAATTCAAACCAGTGTCAGTTCATACTGAGACTCTCTCTCTCTCTCTCTCTCTCTCTCTCTCTCTCTCTCTCTCTCTCTCTCTCTCTCTCTCTCTCTGAAATGGACTCTACCAGCCGAGTTCAGATGCTGGACGAGGCAGTTTCACTTCGCTCAAATAACAAACGCGAAGTGAAATAGCGCGGAAATGAAAGTTAAACATGAAATCGCAACCTCCCCCTAGCTATGGGTAAATAGTCGGACAGACTTGATTCGTTAACCTAGTTAAGGCAACCGGTTTAGACAGAAAACTCTGAATGCAAACCAGTTTAAATTCATACCGAGACTCTCTCTCTCTCTCTCTCTCTCTCTCTCTCTCTCTCTCTCTCTCTCTCTCTCTCTCTCTCTCTCTCACTCTCTCTCTGCTCTCAAGTTATACGTGTTGTGTATACGTTCAGTGATATTTATTAAAATAAAAACTTAGATTGACAGTTTAGCGATACCTTATACATATTTTGATTCGATAATTTCTTTATTTGCAATCGACTGTAAATTGGGACAGCAATATTATAAGTAAAAAAAAAAATGTTTTTTTCTTTTTTTTTTTATTCCATTTCTGAAGATTTTTTTGTTGTTGTTGTTGTATATCTCATTTCTTTCAAATGATGTCTGCACCAAAATAGACGCGTCAGTTTGCTTGGATTTCAAGTCGTCAAAATTTTCTAAGTCTACCTTCCATGATCTATAGATACTTTTTGACATGCCCCATTTCCACGGGGGATATCTTTCTTGGAAATTTTCAGATTAAAATCGCATTCATTCTTCCACATCTCAACCATTTGTCTCCCAAAGATGGAAGTTTCGGTGCCGCTTGGACAGATTTTCGACGGGGAATTATCCATAAAACTTTGATGAATACGAAAGTTTCTTTGTGAATCTACGAAAATAAAAATGAAAATTATATATTTTCTCGTTTCAATATTATTTGGTCATGGATAAAAATTGTATTTGGATTAACCGATCTGATTATTTGAAATACTAGTATAAAAAATTAAAAAAATACCCTCCGGGCGATGTAAAAATAGATTTTTGAAACATATTGCCTGAGGGGTGGGAGTAAAAAAAATTCAATGTCAGCGAGTTTGTACCCTAAGTGAGTAAAATCATCAAATTCATTAAAGGATTAAAACATAAAACAATTTGAAATGTAAACTTTAAATATGTATTAAAATACAACAAACTATATATAGATATATAATACCAGTCATGTATATATTAAAACTTGTTTTAAAAAACAATGGAGACTGTCTAATGTTGCATGCTCAAATTTTGAGTGTATTTATTCTATGTTATGACGATTTTGGGTAATGTGACGTAAGCAGTGACGTAGTTTTTGTTACAGACAAAAACCGGAAGCGAATCTCCATTATTAATAGATTTATAAATCTAGATTTCTACCACTATAAATATGTTGTCTGTATTATTTGTATTATTCGGACTATTGTCCTCATCTTTATTGTTATCTACACAACGTTTCGGCCGATGTGTCCTCCGGCCTTCTTTAGGTATTTCTTGTCGGACTCGGGAACATTATTCTCGAAATCAGGAGCCTTCATGGAACTTCGAATCGAACCCTAAAATCCACGGTGGTAGACTGTTCTTATTCCGTTAATCATGACCGGATACAAGTGTGAAGTTGTTAAATAAAAAGGCTTATTTCTCTCATGCATTTCAGTGAGAATCGATGTGTCTGTTAAAATTGAAATTTTAGGGACAATTACCCAATCACAAACAGATAAAATGCACTCCAGACAAACTAGAAAAAAAAAACAACCATTTCCTCTTACGCGTTATGAAGTACATTTATCAAAACTGATAATCAATACCTAATAACCAATCAATACTTAATCATAACGAATAAAATGAATTTATTTGGCGTAGGAATAAATTTACTTCGATTTCATTGATTTTTTCAGAGGTCAATATGATTCAATATCGATTAATTTAAATATTCAATTTCATAGCTTGTTAATTCTTTATTTGAACTGTAGACTCTTTATGTTTTTTAAGAATAAATTGTTGTATCATTTGGATTTTTCGGACTAGTATCCTCATCTGTATTGTTATATACACAACATTTTGGTCGATGTGACCTGTAACCTTCTTCAGGTTTTTCTTGTAGAACTCTGGAACTTTATTGTCGAACTCGGGAGCCTTCACGGAACCGAACCCTTTATTCAATCCACTGTTCTCATTCCGTTAACCATGACCGGCTACAAGTATTAAGTTGGGTTAATTATTAATAGAATCTTGCTACACAGCCTAGAAAAGGCAGCACGAAATGTCGGCCTATACGTAAACTCTGATAAAACTGAGTTCATGTCTTTCAAAAACAAAAGCGACATATCCACCATCGATGGCAAACTCCTAAACTCGGTAGAACAATTTAGATACTTGGGCAGTAACATCTCCTTTACAGAAAACGACGTTAATGCACGTATAGGAAAGGCATGGGCCGCTATAAATAAATTATCGGTCATATGGAAATCCAATCTCACAGACAAGTTAAAGAGACAGTTCTTCCAGCCCGTTGTCGTGTCAGTGCTGCTGTATGGCTGCACCACCTGGACCCTAACGAAGCGACTCGAGAATAAACTAGATGGGAGCTGCACAAGAATGCTGCGGGTGATCCTGAACAAGACGTGGAAACAGCACCCCACGAGAAAGCAGCTGTACGGCCACCTGCCACATATCACCCAAACCATCCGAGTAAGACGGACAAGACACGTGGGACACTGCTGGAGAAGCAAGGACGAACTCATAAGCGACGTCCTCCTGTGGAAGCCAGCACATGGGCACACCAGCGTGGGCCGACCAGCAAAGACGTATATTGACTAGCTCTGTGCGGATACAGGATGCTGCATAGAGGACCTCCCGAGAATGATGAGTGATGGGGACGGATGGAGAGAGATTGTCATGGATACCCGTGCTAACAGCGTGACATGATGATGATGATGATGATGAATTGAATAAAGAGTTCGGTTCGAGTCCGAGAAGGTTCCTGAGTCCGACAAGAAATACCTGAAGAAGGCCGGAAAGCACATCGGCCGAAACATTGTGTAGATGACAATAAAGAAGAGGACAATAGTTTGATTAATCTTATTCTTATGGAGATGCGGTATCTTTCTGAAACCGAAATTGCGTCACTGCTTACGTCACAATACCCTCAGGAATTACGTAAGTTTATCAATGAGTATTTAATTCATAGTCAAAATCCTTAATTAATACATAGCCTAAATATTATTTATTAACGATGTCTCTATGAAAATCTTACTTAGATTTGCCTCAAAACAGCCCATATTATTAGTGCGTTTTAAATTCTGCAATATGTCTTGTATATCACTACGAAATAAAGATTTACATGATATATTGTATGGTTAATTTGTGTACTGATTTTAACAAAACTGGGTTTAATAAATGATCACTTGTTGTTATTGGTCTCTAATATTATTGTTTTATTCTCCAATGTATTAAAATCAATCATATGAATGATTTTATATAGAAACTAATTAGAATATAATTAAAATAAGTGTAAT
>CM042139.1:24490526-24528026 GCA_023376005.1 Doryteuthis pealeii | reverse complement strand
TCAAGCTATCTGTCTCACTCACACACATATATTCGCGTGCACAACCGCACACACACGCACACACACATACACCAATATTTGGAGTGAAACTTTTGAAACGTAAAATTAATGTTGGATTCACAATTCTCTTGTGATCATATCAAAATCTCATAAAGATTCAAATCTCAACTTTGTGTTTCCTTGAAAACATAATAAGGGGAGGTCCCCCCCCCACCGTCGCATTGTGGGGGCGTCCTTGTCGTGTAGTGGCTAACTGTCACGTCGTAGTAAGCGAGTTCGAATTCCAGTCATTCTATTACGTTCACGTTCGATCTAATATCCATGCACCATCCAAGACCGACAGATAATGTTCAAAGGAAGTCTCCGTGGCGTAGTGGCTAACGTGCTGGACTCCCACATCTTAGTACGCGAGTTCGAACCCCAATCGCAGTATTACGTCCCCTTTCGAACTTATACCCATGGGAAAGATATGAACTCTCTAACCCTCCAATCGTAGGTAAAATAGTGCCATACTATTCTACTACTAAATAACCCACGAAGGTTGACATGCCATCAAACAAAACTAGGAACCACAAGGTTCCTGATTCGATACCGGCCCTCGCCAACACAGCGTATGAGTAGCACAGGGAACTGTAAAGTGAGGAGCTGATAGTAGGTATCCACCTCAGACGCCAAAACAATCTCCTTGGTCTAGCGCTATTGAAAAGGGGATAGAATCCCTCGCTGTCATACTGATACCGACTTTAGGCCGCTCGGTCGAATTTACTTTTACTATATATATATATATATATATATATATATATATATATTGAATACTGTTCGTATCTGTTAACTCAATCTGTTCGTATCTGTTTTAGTTCTTTTATATCTATATTTATCTTAAACTGTTAATTGCTATCTGTCGGTACATAGATAGATAGAGAGACAGAGACAGAGACAGAGAGAAAGAGATAGATAGATAGATAGATAGATAATGGTCATTTTCATACCTTTTTGAATGCTTCCTTCAATTCTGTCTCTGTACTTTTCCCAGAGTGCATCGGACTGACGCCATTACTAACACTAGAGTCGTCAACATTTCAAAAGTCAAAACGACAGAGACCTTTTCCCACAAAGACACACCTGAGCAAGACAGGTCACATGTTTAGGATTGGAGATCATCACATCTCATGAATGTCACTGTTCAGCCAATTGTCCACAAATCAGATGGACAGAAGAGAACTACAAAAAGGAGATAAAAAGTGACCTTTGACCTCCCGTTGTATCGATTACAGCAGTGGACGTCAGAAAAACCAGTGACTGGATGACATGACGACAGTCTTTCTGTCTGTCTTCTTTTTTTTAAGTGTTCAGAAGTGATCGGGCCATAAAAAATAATTCAACCAAACGCTTTACAAGAATTGCTAAAAGGTATAAAAATAACCAGTTTCAATTTCTTTACTTCAACCCGCCCTGTCGGTGGGGCGTTAGAATACACCGACTGCACCTCTGCAGAGGGGTAAGACTCCCCCAATGGGGCCACCTGTTGGCCGTGGGTGGCGACCCGTGATGCTTAAGGATAGAACCCAGGTGGATGAGCAGCCCATGACTTGCAATACTCCACTTTGGCCGTATCTTGGGCTAGCCGGGCGGTCGGAGAGGCCCCCTCCGATCAATCGGCTGGTCACGTCAAGCCCTAGCACCTATATAATTTTCCCAACCCTATTGCCCTTATGGCAAGTTCCAACCCCTTTTTATCACATGGGTGCTAGAAGGCGGTGACTGAGGGTTACATGTCCTGGGAATGACGTTAAACTCTATCTGATGGTGAGGTTCCAGTTTTGGAGGTTTGGGGAATGTGGAGCACCCCTTCATCACCATTGCTCCCTGGTCCACTCTGACCTGGGGTGGTAGTACCTGCTAGTGTCCCATTTATTGGTTAAATAGAAAAATGTATTTATAAAAACATTGTATTATCCATTAAGAATTGATTTATTTCTAAACTTTATCGGCATTAAATGACCCACTGAGGTTGATATGTCGTAAAACAAACCAAACCAAATTTACTTCAACGTCCTTGCTTCCGGAAATTCGCCAACACTATACCTGATACCCCACCCCTTCATAACACACGCACACATATATAACATGACTCACACACTGTTCCTTTTTCTGACATTTATATGTGCTAGAAAGTGGTGGCTGAGGGTATTATTGTCCTGAGCATCTAATGGTGAAGTTCCAATTTTTTAGCTCTGGGAAATGAAGTACCCCTTCATCACCATTACTCCCAGGTACACTCTGACCCGGAGTGATAGTACCTGTTAGAGTCACATAATAATAAATAAAATAGTCTGAAAAATAGAGCTTGAAAAAAAATTGACATGAGTTTAAGAAATGAGTTTAAAAAATTGAATGAAAAAAATTGTGTGCCCATCAACAATAAATCTTCCTTCATTTCGCCTTTCTTTCTCTCATTCTTTTTTTCTTTTTCTATGTTCTGAACTGATTGAAATTTTGAAAGAAATCGTTTTCTTCTTTCATTTGATCAATGTATACTTTTTCTTTCAAAAGAATTTATTTTTCATTCAACATATTTTCTTGTTCATTCTTTCTTTCTTTCTCTTTTTCTTTCTTTCTTTCATTCTTTCTTAAGCTAATTTTCCTTTCTTTTCTTTCTTCCTCACCTTAAATAAATTACCTTCCCCTTCTATCACCCTTTTTTTTTTTACTTTTCTATGTTAGATTATTAGCTATCATATAAGTGGTTTCTTTCGCACTCTCAGTCAATAATGTGTCCCTTCCTTAAATTTTCTTTCATCGATTCCTTTCTACGTTTCCTCCTTCATTTTATTTTTCTTTCTTTCATTTTTTTCCTATGTCCTAAAATGATTAAAATGTTAAAAAAAAAACATTGCTTTCTTCTTTCATTTGATCAAACTATTCTTTAATGAAATGTCCCAATGAGTTGACATGCCGTAAAACCCAAAATCTGACGAAATTCATTCTCATCTTATTTTTAAACCCACCATCTACAGTTACAATAGTTGGATATGCTTTTTTGTTTGTTTCTTTGATTCTTTGTTTTTTTGTTGGATTTTACGGCATGCCAACCCTTGTTGAGTTATTTTATATCGAAGACGTTTTGTTCTATATATGCTTGATGGGTATTTTTTTTTAAATTGGATTTAGAAAATTTAGAAAAAACTAGTGTTTTATCTACAGACTGACACATAATCTCAATTATTACTTTCAATATGTAACGTGGCGCCTTATTAAATTCATCTGGATCAGAGTTGCTGTTATTCTGCATCTGTCTTTGGGATGTGATTTTCTCTGTTCTTGGAGTCTGGAAATTACTTGGAATCTACTTTTGTTCTCTCTGAGATATATCTCTTATTATAATGGAGATTGTGAGTTTTTTTATTGTAACCGAAACTATATTACTACTCAAGTCATAATTCTCTTAGTTATTTACGCTACATTCTTCATGATTTTATTTTTATTTAAACCTCAATTATTAATAAAAAATTGTGTAACATTATTAATACTGTTGACCATATCTACAGGTATTTGCCTCTCATCCCACTTATGAGACACAAGGACATTTTTATGTGGGCCCACCCACAAGCCGAGGCTCATGGATGGTAAGGTGGAAAAAATTGCGTCGATCTCGTCGGCATTCTCCCTTAAGGGGGCACCTCAGGCGCTGGGCAATAAACCCAGCCCTACACCTTTAAGTCAAGGGGGCAGGTATTGCCTGGGGGATAGCCCCCTGGGATCGACGCTATTAACTTGTAACGATCCAGGGCCGAAGCCACTGGACCCCTGGCGTTGGCCAGATTTACATAGTAATAACATGCAATTGTATTTATATATACAACAAAATAGCGGTTGCGAGTGTGAACAGGAAGGCTAATTAGAATATTGATATTTAAAATTTGATTTTAATAAATATGTGCTTAATATTATTGATTTCTAATTGTTTGGTTTTATCTTAATGAATATGAGCAAAAGTCTCGCGAATAAATCTTAAAAGAAATCCATTAGCAAGAAGAAATAACTGTAAATTCATTCTTTACCTCCTATTTTAACTAAATAGTTAAATTTGGAAAATTTAGCTATGAAAGACGGGAATTATGGAAGACTATGTTCCAGTTGTTTTATCTTTCGATTATACCCACCTCTGTTTCAAATCTTTTTATCTGCATTCTTATTTAGTTTTATTGGTTTTTCTAATTTAATATAATATTTTATTACATTAAATACTTGTACCCGGAGGGTGCATATATTTGCTAGTTTTAATAAGGAACACAAGGCGTACTTGTTTGTTTTTTCCTTTGAGCTCATTTATCTTTTTTTCCTTAACCCATGTACAAGACTGAGAGGACAGAATGCATCTCCCGTCTGTTATCCTCAAACACTCAGCTCTGACTTACTACTCTCACAATTTTCCATTCACTCCTCGTCCCGTTGGCCCCTGCGGACACCTACACATGGACTCACCAGAGTAGGCTGCCCAACAAAGACTTACATTGATTAGCTCTGTACGGATACTGGATGTCGTGAGGAGGACTCACCTGAACCGATAATTGATGAGGACGGGTGGCGAGAGAGAGTGGTGGTAATCCGTGTTGACAGCATGACATAATGATGCTCCTGATGATTTTTCAGCAAACAAGATGCCCCCTCTCTCTCCTCCCCCTCTCTCTCTCTCTCTCTCACTCTCTCTCTCTCTCTCTCTCTCTATATATATTATATATATATATGTGTGTGTGTGTGTGTGTGTGTGTGTGTGTAAGTTGAAAATGGAAGCGAATCCGACGTTATGTTGAAAGGAAAAATAAGCAAAGGAAAGAAAAATGCTGAATGGATAAAACTACTGGGCGAAACACGTGCTATTGAAATAAATCTATTTTTATCCATTCAGCATTTTCTTTCCTTTGTTTATTTTTCCTTTCACCATACCGTCGGATTCGCTTCCATTTTCAACTTACATATATATATATATATATATATATATATATATATATATATATATATATACCGACAACTTCCCAGCCAGAGAGATTCTGTAAGTACTTATTTGCCCTGCCATGAGTAGGATTTAACACAAGACCAATTTTTAAACGGAGAACAGCTGGTTTGAATTTATAGTTTTCGTTCTCTAAGACTGGTAGCCTTACCACGTTTGGTTTGGATTTTTTGTTTAATGGCATATCAACCTCCGTTGGTTATTTAAATGCCAAAGCCATCCTTGTAGAAGAAAAGTTTTGTACAATTTAATCCATAACTGGTGGGTGAGAGAGTATTCGCGCTACTGGAGTTCAAACTCGCTTACTACGATGTCATAGTCCACCATGTTACCTACTTCGTTACGGGGATTCCCCCTAAAGGACCCAATCGGATATACTGTTTAATACATAGTCAGGATTCACCCCTTTAATACTGGCATTAGCGCGAAGTTGAAACGCAAATAGCCTCATCTAGGATTTGAACTCGGGTCGCCGAGTTCATTACTACAACGGTAAACGAGACTTTGGAAGTATCCTCGGAGTTTTAAGTCTTAGTCAAAACTCGACTTTACAACAAAGTAGCTCTACCAAGAAGGCGACACTCTTAGATAGGATTTGAACTCGGGTCGCCGAGTTCATTACTAAAACGATAAACGAGACTTTGAGAGTATCCACAGAGTTTTAACTTGCGTAGTCCGATATCGCAGTCCTGCACGTTACTTACTACACCACGGGAACCCTCTCCTAAAGGACCCAGTCGGATCTACTATTTAATCCATAGTCAAGAGAGAAGAAAGTAATTCATGCCTTTCATAATGGCATTAGCGCATAGTTGAACGCAAATAGCCTCATCTAGGAGTTGAACTCGGGTCGCTGTGTCCATATAAACGATACTTTGGAAGTATCCCCAGAGTTTTGAGACTTAGTCAAAACTCGACTTCACCACAAAGTACCTCTACCAAGTAAGCGGCACTCTTCAATACCATTGAAAGCGGGAACAGGAACAGTCTTCGATTTGGGACATGTGATTACGTGATAATACAACAGTATTTCTATTTAATGTTCGTTGCCAGGACAAAATTGTCGATCGGATCGAACGGATTTGTAAGCAGCAAACGGAAAGAGAGGTTCGGATAGCGACGTCGGAGTTTTCGATCCTATCCCAGGCCAAAGGGATAAGCTTCCACGAAACAATGGAGATCGACCATCGCAGACGACTATTGAATATAGAAGCGCTGATTTAGAAAGGATTATTGGGTGTCGGGGTAAAGCAGAGACGACAAATAAAATTGGTGAATTGTGACAGGAAGGTCTTGGACCATGGAAATAAGTATAGAAAGAAACCTACCGTTCGATGGAAAGGGGATTTACCCGCACTCACTAATCATCGGTGGAAGATTTGACCATGAAGGGCACATAAAAAGTGAATGTCAAGCCTTTCAGGAGAAAGTAATATCGTCCGTTTGCAGAGAGGTCACCGGCCGGACAGGATGATTACGGACACTTAGAATAAACGCTCTGGGAAAACTTAGCTCAATTACAGTCAAAATTAATGATGCACGCTCCAAGACCATATCGGAAGAGAAACTTCTATTATCCATAAGAGGATATTTAATGACATTAAACCCCGACCCACACTTATGGATTGGAAAGGTTAATTTACATATTGCTACCGGTAAGTTTTTGACAATTTACGGCGGGGATGTTAATCAGTTTTCCAGTCGGTCAAATAGCAACAAAGTTCAGACTTTATGCGAAACGTAACTTAAATAGGAATATGATATTATGGAGTGATTGTATACTGACAAATGGCGCACATATTTATTGCTAGCTTAAAAGCCACACAATTGGGCGGCAGTTAAGCTAGCTCCTGCAGAGGGTGCTTGATTAATTTTTTTTCCCCAAATTTATTTCCAAGTTATATAAATTGATATCGTATTAAAAAAAAGTCGTCGATAAAAAAAAATCTCGTAAAAAATCGCCGAAAACAATTGCAGGAATTTAAATTTGAGAATCCAAATTTTCAGCCCTGCATGTCCGGATTCGGTCCTGGGTGTTTTTAATTTGCTAACAGGGTCGGTCTGATTCCAAAATGGTATGATATGTGTGAAAAAAGGGGGTAGAAGGACTGGTAACGTACCGGCTGGAGCTACTGGTTCGGTCGACATAGACCAGAAATGGTTTTGTTCATATAGTTTCCGGCCGGAAGTTGGAGGGGTTTTCGTGAAAAACGCCCTAAATTGGTTGTTTTTGGGTTTTTTTTCAAGTGACACGGCTTCGGTTACGGACTTCAATCGTAGCTGGGGGGGGGGGTTTCAGCAGCCACCGCCTAGCGGTTTTTGAGGCCGGGAAGGAACTCTGCGAATATTACCGAGTTGACTTAGGAGTGTTACGCATCGGCAATTAGTATACGAGGATCATTCAATAAATAAGGGTTTTAAAAAAAAGCTTTTTATGTGCCCTTCATGGTGAAATCTTCCACTGATGATTAGTGAGTGCGGGTAAATCCCCTTTTTCAGAATTTTTTTTTCCATAAACATAAACTCTGCATTGCTTGAAATTGATTTATAGCAATATATATATATATATATATATATATATATATATATATATATATATATATTAATACTCGTGTTCCTTAATTGTACTGCCGTTATCATCTTGCAACACCCTCTGGTTAAAAATCAGACCGTCAAAATAGGTCAAGATGTAATGCAAAAATATAAATCCTGATTATCTGGTGTTGCTTACCGGCCGAATTCTTATTTCTTATTAGTCTTCTCACCTCAGCTAGATAATGAACCATTCCGTTTTTATTATATAGAAAGAAAGGTAAGAAAATGTATAATAAGAAAGAAAGAAAGAAAGAAAGAAAGAAAGAAAGAAAAATATAACAAGAAAGAAAAAAAGATAGTAGATGGAAGATAGAGAGAGGGTTGAGCGCGCGGAAGCGATGATGCTGCTCTGTATCAATCGAGCAAAATGAAAAGATGAAAAGAAAGGAAAGAAAGAAAAAAAGAGTGAGAGAGAGTTAAATCAAGATTATAATACTTTTACATATTGAACTATTTAATAATAGCTCTTAAGTAAATATATCAAACGTTGTAAGGCTGAACTTAGTTTTTTGGAGGTCCCCCATGACAGTTTAACTACAGTCTATGAATGAACTTTTTGCGAATTGGGTTACGGTTTAGGGGTTTGGGGATTATGGTTGTTTTTAATTACGTATTGCTTAAAAAACAACAAAAAAACCAAAATTACTATGCATTACATTATCATTACAAACATTATCATTAATTATTGAATCCAACGGTAGACACATTAGTCTCAGTTGTTTGTGTTAGTATTGCAAAGTATAATTTCAATTAAACTTGGTTTTAAAAAATATTTTCAACATTAAATGTATAGTAATTTTGCGTTTTTTGTTGTTTTTTTTAAGCAATACGTAATAAATAAAAACAACCTTAATCCCCAAACCCCTAAACCGTAACCTAATTCGCAAAAAGTTCATTCATTAGATTACGGAATGGTCCCAAAGTAGCCTAAGTCGAAAAAATAGTTTAAGGCGTGGAAGCACACTGAATCTCCGGTAAATAAAAAGGGTACAAATGCAGAATAGCGCGTATAGCATTTTACGTATAAATAGCATTAGATTACAGAAAGTCCCGAAGTAGCCTAACCCTAACCCTAAAGCTAACCCTAACCCCAAAACTAACCCTAACCCTTACTCTAACCTTAATCCTAACGTCTCAAAGGTTTCGGGTATTTACATGAAATGTAAAGCTTTTGATACGTAATCTAATGATACTATCTTTTGCGCGCTATTTTGCATTAGTACCATAAAGGTACAGCAGTCATTAAAGAACGTTATACTGACAGTCTTCTAGGGCAGGAAAAGACCAATCACTATTGATTTCTTTTTTGAAAAAAGGTACGACTGAAACAGTGCCTTTTATTGCCAACCCCTTAAGGAAAAAATCGCCTTATTTATAAATTAATACGCTTGTTGGGTTCAAAGTTATAATAATGTGGAGTATAGTAAGTTGAACAAAACAACTCCTACCAAGAGTGTTAAACATAACATGGACTTTAATATAAGCAGATGGAGAAACATTTATAACATAGTATACAGATACGTGACAAAGATACATAATGTACACATGAATGACACATAAAAGGAATAAGGATACAAAGTAGATATATCTAGATATAAAAGTAATGAAGGGTTCTGGAGAGTCCATAAGAAAGTCACTTACAAATGCCTGTGTGGGGGTTTTCACCCCCACACAAGGAGGGTGTAGACAAACTGTCCTAAACCATAGTTGTCAAGTCCTGGAGAAGAAAGAGGATTCGAATCTGGCGCTTGCCTGCTTAAATAGCAAAACACCTGGTGGTCGATACCCGAAACACAAGGGAAGATAACTCTTCCAACTTAATAGATAACCCCACACGCTTGTTCCTAAATCTTCCGTCCGTTATCGTCCTGCAACACTCTATTGTTAAAAATGAGACCGTGCAAATTGTTCAAGATGCAATTCAAAAATGTAAATCCAGATTAGCTGGTGTCGCTTAATCGCAGATTACTTACTTGTCCCATTCTATTTCACCCAATTTTAAAAATGAAACATTCCAAATGGTCTTGCGTCGCTTAAATGCTCCACGTAAAATTAAAATGAATTGAAAAAAGAAGTTACATGTTTGTTTTATTTGTAACTAGCAGCGGCTACCCGGCGGCATCTGGGTAGAGGTGGATTTTTTTTAAGTTAGTCCCGCAGATCCATTATTACTGAATCGTAAGTTGAATCCTCGTGGGATGCCCCATTTAAATCCCTATGTAAAAAAATAGACCTTGCATTGATCCAGCTACTCTGAAAAGAAATGTTAATGTCTACTATCTAAAATATTAAATGAAATAAAAACATGCTGTTATCATTTAAATTTTATTTTTTATCTTCACGAATATAAATCAAATCTCTATTATTTTTGCTCAAAAACCAAGCCCTACTGATATTTAATGTGTATATATATTTACTTTGTCGTTAATTGTTTTATTTTCGAAGTTTCCTCCGGACATACAGATTCACACAACTGCCCTTTATATATGTATAGATATTGAAATTGTGAATTACAGAATATATTACAGAATATATTTCGGTAAATTTGATCTTAGGTCGTCCCGGCCTCTTGTCCTAATTTACGTTAAGTAACTATATTGATCTCGAAGTTTGTAGAATTAAATACTTGCAATACTTATTTTATAACGAAAACATTTCGTTTCATTCATTCTTGGTGGGTTTTCAAATATAAAAGGAGTGGACCAGGGAGTGATGGCGATGAAGGGCTGCTCCACGCTCCCCAGAGCTCCAGAATTGGAACTTCACCACTAGATTCGGGTTAACGTCATACTTAGGATACTAAGACCCTCAGTCACCGCCTTCTATCACATATATGATAAAAAAGTGTTGGTATTTGCCATAAGAGAAATAGGGTTGGGACAATCATATAGGTGCTAGGAGTTTATGTGCACAGCCGATTGATGGAATGGGGGCCTCTCCGACCACCCGTCGAGCCTAAGTAAGGGCCGAAGTAGAGTGTTGCATGACTGCTCAGTCACCAGGGTTCCATCCTTAAGCATCGTGAGTCGCCACTCACAGCTAACAAGTGGGCCCATTGGGGTGGTGGGTCTTACCCCTGATGATTGAGACTTCGCTCGTTCGATAAAAAATCCTCAGAAGAAAATGAATCTGGTTTTGAACGATAGATGTAAAACAGTTGTTCACATTTGTCAATATATTGGCTCCTTCTGTTTTTATTGGCGTCAGATTATGACCAATTCAGTCCAGCTGTTGGAAATTGAAGGTGGGTATAGGCTGAGAGGGGATTAGTGGTTCTCTGTCTGTCTGTCTGTCTGTCTGTCTGTCTCTCTCTCTCTCTCTCTCTCTCTCTCTCTCTCTCTCTCAATCTCGCTCTGTCGCACACAATCACTCTCTCTCTCTCACTTTCTCTCTCTCTCTCTGTCACACACACACACACTCACTCTGTCTCTCACACACACACACACACACACACACGCACACACACACACACACTCTCTCTCTCTCTCTCTCTCTCTCTCTCTCTCTCTCTCTCTCTCTCTCTCTCTCTCTGACACATACACACACACTCTTTCTCTCTCCCCCTACAGACGCACACTATCTCTGTCTTCCCCTCTCACACACACACACACACACACCTCTCACACACACACTCTCTCTCTCTCTCTCTCTCTCTCTCACACACACACACACACACACTATCTCTCTCCACACACACACACTATCTCTCTCTTTCTCTCTCACACACACTCTCTCTCTCTCTTTCTATCTCTCTCACACACACACACACTCTCTCTCTCTCTCTCTCTCTCTCTCTCTCTCTCTCTCTCTCTCTCTCTCTCTCTCTCTCTACCACACACAAGCACACACCCACACACATACGTTCTCACTGGTTTACGGTCCATTGGGTTATTTTATGCCGAAAACGTTTTTATTTCATTTCTTCTTTGTGATGTATGGCTCTTATGTGTTGAGCTATTTGGGAATCTTTTTAGATTTCGATTCTATTAGAAATTGGGTATAACGATGCATGTTTAGTTACCTACTGAAATCAGCAATTCAGCTGATGGTTTGGTTTGGTGTGTTTTACGGCATACCAACCTCAGTGCGTCATTTAATGCCGATAAAGTTTTGAAATAAATCAATTCTTAATGGATAATACAATTTTTTATAAATACATTTTTCTATTTAACCCATAGATGGGACCCTAACAGGTACTACCAGTCCGGGTCAGAGTGGATCAGGGAGCAATGGGGATGAAGGGGTGCTCCACATTCCCAAGACCTCCAAAACTGGAACCTCACCATCAGATAGAGTTTAACGTCATTCCCAGGACATGTAGACCCTCAGCCACCGCCTTCTAGAACCATATGATAAAAAGTGTTCGGGATTGCTATAAGAGCAATAGGGTTGGGGCAATCATATAGGTGCTAGGGCTCGTCTAGCTCAAGAAAGGGCCAAAGTGGACTATTGCAAGTCATGGACTGCTCAACCACCTGGGTTCTATCCTTAAGCATCAAGGGTCGCCACTCACGGCCAACAGGTGGCCCCATTTGGGGGAGTCTTACCCCTCTGCAGAGGTGCAGTTGGTGCATTATAACGCCCCAGCCGACTGGGCGGGATGAGTTAGGATGTAAGTGGCCGTACAACTGAATGTTTGTTTTTGGTGCTGCCTCCAGTTCTTTATAGACATTCAAAACCTTCTGTAGAACTGCCCTAAATCTTCGTCCACTTATAAACTTAGAATCTTCCTTTTCTGAATCATTTGCAACAGTCCCAAAAATATAAATAATACAAATTATCAAGCCTCATCTCAAAAATTAAACAAATAAAGATTTATAATTTTATAATGGATTAAATAAATGGTTTGGCTTGAAGTTGTGTTAAAGTTCTTGAATTTGACAAGAAATACCAGAAGAAGGCCATGTGGCAAATCGGCCAAAATTGTGTGTATACAACAATAAAGATGAGGACAACAGTTCGGAAAATCGGAATAATGCTCATTATCAAGCCTCATCACAAAAATTCATGATTTTTACAATATAAATGCATTGGAAATGGTTTTTACTATAAAAATGCATTGGAAATGATTTTTACTATAAAAATGCATTGGAAATGATTTTTACAATATAAATGCATTGGACAATGATTTTTACTATAAAAATGCATTGGAAATGATTTTTACAATAAAAATGCATTGAAAAAGTTTTTAATTAAAATGCATTGAAAATGATTTTTACAATAAAAATGCATTGGACAATGATTTTTACTATAAAAATGCACTAAAAATGATTTTTTTTTTTTTATGTTATAGATTTAAAAATATGATTTTGAACTTTTTGGTCCTCTTCAGCCATGAAATGGTTAAAACATCATCTCCTGCCAAGTTAGTATTAGTGTCTGGAAACGATGAAAAAAGAACTGGTCCGATATAAATAGATAGTAATGTTGTATTTGCTTTATGTCATTTCGGCTTAAAAATATTTTCTTACGACCGCTCTATTTTCGGATAACGTGGTAAAACCGTACTAGTAAAAAAAAAACATTGTCTATGGAAGATAATCTCTCGATGAAAGGGATAGATGATTATTTGGGGGTTTAATGCTGCTTTAACGAGCAAAGAACGGATCAGCTATAAATTTTGTAAGTAAGAAAAATATGAAATAAAAGAGAAGTCAACCTGACCAATAAAAAATAATTCCGTGTGATGTCTCAGTAATTTTTATAAAACAATCCCAGATGTCAGTTTATTGGATTTATTTCCGTTTACTTTGTGCTTCCATATGGCACACATACACACATACATACATACATACACACACACACACACACACACATATATATACCCACACAAGAGTTCCGTAGAGATTTAACATAACTAGTAGAGATTGAGTATAACTAGTTATTGACTTACTAGACAATATCATTCACTCTATGATTCGTTTACTTTGTGCTTCCATCTGGCACACACACATACATACATACATACATACACACACACACACACACACATTATATATATATATATATATATATTATATATATATATATATATATACAAGAGTTCCGTAGAGATTTAACATAACTAGTAAAGATTGAGTATAACTAGTTATTGACTTACTAGACAATATCATTAACTCTATGATTCCAATACACATAAACACATGCGCGCGCAAGAGTTCCGTAGAGATTTTGCATAACTCGGAGGGATTAAGCGAAACTAATAGAGATTTAGTATAACTAGTAGAGATTTAACATAACTACTTATTAACTTCCAAATGCTCCCGATATTTCTTCGATTCAGATCAGTTTTGAATTAAAACCATTTTATATCTAAACACGCTGAGTTCCTTTAAATATAATTGATCAGTGAGCCAGTCAGTCGAATTAATTCATATATATCAACAATGATGTCCCAATTAAATAATATTTGGCTAAAGATAGAAAGAATGTCGAAATGAACATGAAAGAAGGAAGCTGTTATTGGTATGCAATAATTGGTCAAACTGGGTCATTATTTTTGGTTCAGCAACCAGTCTAGGAGAAGGAAAACTCTGAATTGGGATCCCTTAGAAATTGACCTCATGTCATATCTTGCCCGGGTGGAGGCTTTTGGTAAATACATACATGAAATAATAGATATGTATTTACCCAACCCCTCTACAAAAGCAGGACGTGACACAAGGTTATTTTTTAAGCAGATCTTAACAGGTCTGAATTCAGAGTTTTCCTTCTCCTATACCGGTTGCCAAACCAAGATCTCAGTCTGCCCTATTATTTATCTATAGCTGGAGGAAGAATAGTTGGATACATACCTTTCCCAATAGTGTTTGCGCTATATGAAAATGCACACAGCCTTGTCCAGGATTTGAATTCGGGTCATCGTGCACATTTCCTGTCGCGATAACCATTTCACCACAAACACCTCCATCAAAAACAATATTATTGTCCCATATAGTTTGCGCAAACCCAGATCAGCTAACCCTGTCGGCTGGGATTTTAGAATACACCGACTGAACCTCTGCAGAGGGGTAACCAGTTTATAAGAAGGAAAACTCTGAATTCAAACCTGTTAAATTCTGCTTATTTAACATAACTAGTTGAGATTTAGTATAACTAGTTATTGACTTACTAGACAATATCATTCCCTCCATGATTCGAATACACATACGCGCGTGCACAAGACTTATGTAGAGATTTAGCATAACTAGGAGGGATTAGCCAAAACCAATAGAGATTTAGTATAACTAGTAGAGATTTAACATAACTAGTTATTAACTTACAAGACAATATCATTCACTCCATGATTCCAAATGCTCCCGATATTTCTTCGATTCAGATCAGTTTTGAATTAAAACCATTTTATATCTAAACACGCCGAGTTCCTTTAAAGTTCCATCAAAGACAATATTATTGTCCCATATAGTTTGCGCAAACCCAAATCCACAAACCCTGTCTTAGAATACACCGACTGAACCTCTACAGAGGGGTAACTAGTTTATAAGAAGGAAAACTCTGAATTCAAACCTGTTAAATTCTGCTTAAGAAATAAACTTTGTGACACATCCTACTCGTGCGAAGGGGTTGGTAAATATATCTATATACTAGGCTGAGTCAGAAGTTTTGTAATATTTTTGTACATGCTAGTTTTCTGGTGCAGAAACACATGGTAGTAATATCTCATCCACAGAAAACGATGTTAATGCACGTATATGGAAGGCATGGTCTGCAATAGACAGATTATCAGTCATATGGAAATCCGATCTCACTGACAAGTAAAAGCGACAATTCTTCTAAACCGAGTTGTATCTTACTCACTTGAACTCAAAGGAAGCGCATAGAAAATAAGCTAGATGGGAGTTGCACAAGAATGCTGCGCGATCTTTTAAAAAAATCATGGAATTAGCACCCTACAAGAAAGTAGCTGTAAGGCCACTTGCTGCCTATCCCACAAACCATCCGAGTGAGGCGAACAAGACCTGCTGAAAAAGACAACTGAAAAAGCGGAGACTAACTCATAATTGACATTCTCCTATGGAAACCAGCAGTGCGGGCCGCCCAGCAAAAACATATATTGACTAACACTGTGCGGAGAGGACCTGCCGAGAGCAATGAATAATAGGGACGGTTGGCGAGAGATTGTCATGGATATCCGTGCTACTGGCACGACATGATGGTGATGATATCACATGACCGATATAAAAGTTCAAGGCGTGGAAGTTACCCACTTTGGTTGGTTTGGTTTGGTTTGGTTTGTTTTACGACATATCAACCTCAGTGGGTCATTTAATGCCGATAAAGTTTTGAAATAAATCAATTCTTAATGGATAATACAATTTTTTTATAAATACATTTTTCTATTTAACCCATAGATGGGACCCTAACAGGTACTACCACTCCGGGTCAGATCGGACCAGGGAGCAATGGTGATGAAGGGGTGCTCCACATTCCCCAAACCTCAAAAACTGGAACCTCACCATCAGGTAGAGTTTAACTTAATTCCCAGGATATGTAGACCCTCAGCCACCGACTTCTAGCACCCATATGATAAAAAGAGTTGGGGCTTGCCATAAGGCAATACGTTTGGGACAATCGCACTTTGGTTAGCAGAACTGGTGTAGTTGGTGTGCTGGGACGTAATTGTTGGGAGTGTTTTTGGACCATATGACCTTTAGGCACCCATTTTCCGATCACGATTCATGGGGACATGTTTTTCATTTACACCGGTTGTTTGTTAGGGGTTAGGGTAGGGTTAGGGTTTAGGGTTAGGGTTAGTTTTATAATTTAAAAAAAACTCTAAAATCGTCTGTCAACAAACATCCGGATTTTGACGGTGTAAATGAAAAACATGTCCTTATGAATCGAAATCTTAAAAGGGGTGCTTATAGGTCATATGGTCCGAGTTTTCCAACGCAAATTATTGCAATTTCTCTTAATCATAGTTTGTAACGGTTCCTCTTAACATCACCCCACCCCCACCCACCCCTGATCATCGAAATACAAAACAGAGAATATTTCCATAAATATCACTAGAAGATCAATAATGTACTTTGCTTTTCTAATTGGCCATTGAAGATTTGAACAATGGCCAAGTGTTTGTATCTTCTAATTGAAGTTATATTCCTAATATTTATATCAGGTTGTTGGTTGGTTGGTTGGTTGGGTTTTACGGCATGTCAACCCTTGTTTGATTATTTTATGCCGCAGACATTTCCCTTTATTCATTCTTGTTGGGTATTGAAAATATGGATCATATTACCTTAAGGCACCCCTTTTTGATCTCGATTAAGAAAGGACATGTTTTTCATTTACACGGTCAATATTCGGTTGATTTAACAGACGATTTTTAGATTTGCTTTTAAATTATAAAATTAACCCCTAACCATAACCTCTAACCCTAACCCCTAAAAAACAACCGGATATTGACGGTGTAAATGAAAAACATGTCCTTTCTTAATCGAGATCAAAAAGGGGTGCCTTAAGGTAATATGGTCCGAAAATATTGCTAATACCCATGGGAATGAGGCCAATCTAATCATTTCCCTCTAGCCAGACTGGACAGACTGGACTTTAAGCTTGGTATGACAACTGATCTAGTGTTGTATACCCTTCTTCACTTCACTTCTTGTCGTATTTTCTATTCTGGCCGGCTAGAATAGCTGATAGGTCTTTGGTATTTCTTCTATCATCTTGGATATCTTCTAAGGCCTAGCGTTTGGAGTTGACTTGGGGATTTCGGTCTGGTTTTCTGTTAGGGATTTCTCCTTATCAGAAGCCCTATGTCATTGTTAGTTTTTAGGTAATAAACACAAGACTTCGATTTACTTTGATCTTCCTTTATTTTTTAAATCCCCAAACCAGACATCTGCGCAGGTGAGACATACATCCTACGAGCTCGGCTCCTACCTTCTAACTGACTGAGTCTTACTTACTATCCTTAAACCGGAAGACAGGGTCTTCTATACCTTCCGGTTCTCACGATTTATCCCTGGAAGGCAAGGTGAGAGTGAGGTCAAGCGCCGTCACTCATTCTCAAGGCCATCAGCTGCACTAATCGCCATTATGTTTCTATACTACCTTATATAAGTATTAGGTATCTAATAATTATGTAACACTAGAAAGAAAACTCTGAATTGAGACCGGTTAAACTCGACTTCAGAAATTGACATTGTATCGCATCCTGCTTTTGCGGAGCGGTTGGCTGGTTGGATTTTACGGCATGTCAAGCCTTGGGTTATTTTATGCCGAAGACATTTTGTTTTATTCATACTTGTTGGATATTCAATTTTTTTAAAACTCAGTTTTTTAAAACACATTTTTAATACTCGTTTTTTTTCTATTTAACCCTTAGATGGGACCCTAACAGGTACTACCACTCCGGGTTATGGTGTACCTGAGAGTAATGGTGATAAAAAACCTCCACATTCCCCAGAGTTCCAGAACTGGAACTTCACCACTAGATACAGTTTAACGTCATATCAAAGACACTAAGACTCTCAGCCACCGCCTTCTAGCACATATGCTAAAAAGGGTCGGGGGCTTGTCGTAATGCAATAGGGTTGGGACTATCATATACGTGCTAGGGTTTGAGGATGATCGAAGGGGTCTCTCCGACTGCCCCCCCCCCCCCGACTAGCTTAAATAAGGACCAAAGTGGAGTGTTGCATATCATGGACTGCTCAGATACCAGCATTCTATCCTTAACCATCACGGGTCACCGCTCAGTGCTAACAGGTGGGCCCATTGGGGGATTTTACCCCTCTACAGGGGTGCGATCTGTGTATTCTACAGCCCCAGCCGACAGGGCAGTATTTATACCAGATAAACCTGGTGAAATATACAGCATAAACAAACGGGTTTCCATTAACAAAGGAGAAAAACCTGAGAACAATTTAAATATTTCTAATTGAGTATTTTACACATGAAATTACACTCTGACCGGGAGTGGTAGTGCCTGCTAGGGCCCCATCTATGGGTTAAATAGATTTTTAAAAATGAGTTTTTTTTAAATGCGTTTAAAAAATGAGTTTAAAAAAATTGAATACCCAATAAGAATAAATAAAACAAAAACGTCTTCGGCATAAAATCACCCAAGGCTTGACATGCCGTAAAATCCAACCAACTAACCTCACTGCAAAAGCAGGATGCGAAGCAAGGTCAATTTCTAAAACCTAGTTTAGCAGATCTTAATTCCTTTTCCTAGACTGGTTGTCATACCAAGGTTAAAGAACCCATTCTGTCCTACTTTTTACTCATAGCTAGAGGGAGAATAATTAGATGAACCCCTTTCCTAAGGGTATTAGCGCTATGTAAAATGCAAATAGTCTCGTACATGATTGACATTATATTCGTATGTCCACTAGTATACATATCGCTGAAATCGACAGTCGACTCAGTTTGCCAGTGAATTCATAGGTGCGTGGGCGGTAGACAAACCAGAAACTTAAAAGTTTATTTAACCCCTTGCATTCTTTTGTCTTCGTGTTGAGGACATTCTTAGTACTATCGTGCATAAGGCTAAGAGACGGACGGGTTGCCGGACCCCACCCCTTTACTTCTTCTTGAGATGGCCTCACGAATAGCAACCATGAAAAAACCCATACGAATCCTTTTTTCTATTTTTTAAATTTCTATCTGTTTTCAGGATGTTATTCTCCAACCAACACTTTATAAAATTTATTTTTTCTATTTTCCTCTCATTTTTCCTTTGTTCTTTTTAAAGATTTTTTTTTTCCTTTTTTTCTACATTGGCTCCTTTTCTCTTCTTATAATTTCTACATTTTTATCTTTCCACTATTTCTGCCATTTTCTATCCTCACTCCTCTTGTTCCTTTTTTTCCTCACTCTTTCTTCTCTTTGCTCTCCTCCTTCGTTTCTACTCCCTTCTCTCCCCAATCTTTCTGCTCCTTGCACTCCCCCAATCTTTCTGCTTCTTGCTCCCCCCCCCCCAATCTTTCTGCTTCTTGCTCCCCTCCCTCAAATCTTTCTGCTCCTTGCTCTCCCCCCAAATCTTTCTGCTCCTTGCTCTCCCCCCGCATGTGAACAGAAGTATATTTCTTCTGCTCTGGGATTTGACTGATCATTTTGGCAGGATATTATTATGAAGAAGATTATTTGAAAAGAATTACCAAATATTAAGAGGATAAAAAAGGGAAAAAAGAAAAGAAAAGAAACTGAACTATGATTGTTCTGATCGGAAACTTTCCGTCTAGATTGATCTGATGACTTTAATGATTTTGAGAGAGAAAACTTTAGCAGGGTTTTTTTCTTACTCGTTTGTGAAAAGAAGAGAACATTCAATTTCTTTGAAACCCAATGCAACAAATCGTGAGTTAAAGAGAAGTGAAATATTGTTGCCATATTTCTGTATTTGCATGAACCTTTTTTTGGTCGTACTTTGTATTATATGATCCCTGTCGTGGTGTTATTATATATATCGCATGATATGTTTATTTTCTCTTTTTCCTTCTTCTGATGATTGTAATTGTATGTTGCATATTTGTCCGGCCGACCTTGCATCTGTATCTACCCCATCACCTTTGGTTTTTCTAATGTAAATAAATGTTTATATTTTTAATCAAGGCGTCCGGTATTGTCATCAATTCAGTTGTTGTCGTTATCGTGCTATTTTATTTGTCCGGTTCTCACTCACCTATTGCGAGCAGAGAGAGAGAGAGAGGGGGGGAGTGTCTGAAATCCCATTTCCCTTTTATTTAATACCAACTATTTTATAACTGGGACCTACTCGTATATTTTTACTTTTTTTTACTATTGCTTGTTGCGCTTCGCGTGCTGGTCGATCCCAACGAGTGCGCGGGTGTAACAATGATTTGAACTCAGGTCACCGATTCTATTTCCTACGATAATAACCATTACACCACGCGCTTCTTGGTTATTATAGTTACAATGTTTCATTCATTTTATCCCCCGGCCTTCTTCAGAGATTAATGCCCTCAGAAAATTCAACTGAACCCTTTAATTAATCCACAGGGGTCCATTGTTCTTCCTTCTACTGTCAATGCTTAGGGGATATCACATTAACATGTTATTTCGTTATTTTCTCAATTCGTCCTTCTAGAATCTTCCAGACGTTTCCAACATCGGCATTACAAGGACGAATTAACGAAAACAGCGCGACAGATTAATTAATATATGATATCCCCCAGCAATAAACAGCGAATAATCTACTTCCATTGACATGCATGTGGTAAAATGAAATACCTTGAAGCGTCCTTTCTTATAACCGAATGCTTAATAATGAGAAGAAGAAAAAAGCAATTAGGATTTTTAAGGCATAAAAGATGCTTAAGAATTTTTTTTTTAAATAGACAATGCAGATCCACAATAAATATTTTCCTAATGAATTACATTACATGGGAAAAAATCCTGCATCCTCCAATCCCGAAAAAGGGCGACCTCTGTTACGATTCGTGCGGCCATTTTAGGGCTGTAGGTAAAAGCAGTTTTACAGTGGAGATCCCCTGTAGCATAAAGTTTGATCCCCTCTTGAAGTAGAAAGATGCAGTATCAGTTTTAATCCTTGTCTGTTGATCTGTCTTCATGTGGCCATTTTAAGGCTGTAGTTGAAAGCAGCTTTACAGTGGAGATCCCTTGTGGCATAAAGTTTGATCCCCTCTTGAAGTAGAAAGATGCAGTATCAATTTTGATCCTTGTCAGCTCATGCATGTTAAAGAATTGTATAATCTTCATCAGTTGATTCGTGCTTAGAGTTTGTATAATCCTCGTAAGTTCGTCTGTACATCTAGCGAGCAATTGTGTGGCAATTTATCAACGCCTTTAAATAGTAAATCAAATACAAGTCTGAGCGTATTGTGTTAGTATAGCATTCAATTCTAAGACTAACAACAACAAGAAAGGAATTAATGTTTCCTTTAATTCAAACAATTTATTGGCTAGCACATGAAACAACAAATAACAATATAAAGTCCTTCCTGTATATAAAGTTGAGTTTAAGGAACTTACCGGCGCGTTGGAGAAGATATCTTAGGGCGGTTTCTTAGAGCCCTTCAAATCGCTGCCTCGTGGTACCGCTGGTGGAATCTATCTGTCCTGGGCTTTTGGATATTGCGCCTAAAACTCTAGGCTATCACGTGATTGGTATATCCAATCACAGAGCCTCTCCCTCACTCACTCTATATACAGGAATAACCATTTTACTGACCCAACAAGCGTTTTGATTGACCAACGCTGTTTGTGAGAGTTTATATATTCAAGTTGTGATCTTCAACACACCTTATAAACCAGAATAATCCAACAACTCAGAATTACAAAGAAATACAGAGGTATAACTCTTACTGTCATAGCGGTTAAGGTTTACAATGGCCTTTTTTTCAATCGTATCCGACGTAAAGTAAAGAAAATCCTAAGGGAAAATTAAATCGTGTTTCATAGAAATCAATCCACATCTTCTCGAATTCTGATTATTTGTCGAATCGTAGAAGGAGTTCGA
The DNA here is from genome assembly GCA_023376005.1 of Doryteuthis pealeii. NCBI lineage: Eukaryota > Metazoa > Mollusca > Cephalopoda > Myopsida > Loliginidae > Doryteuthis > Doryteuthis pealeii. The sequence goes on along the minus strand of CM042139.1, from coordinate 24,505,968 downwards.
GCAAAAAACCTCGAGGCAACACTTTTGTTTGTAGACTCCTCAAAGGACTTTGACTCTATACACAAAAGATGGAATAAATACAATTAGCATAGGGTTTCCCCTGAAGTAATTGTTATTGCTATAATGATGCTATACAAAGACACGTAATCATTGGTTTGTTTGCCTGGTGGTGACACAGATTTCTTTGACATTATCACTGGAGTCCTTCAAGGAGATACATTAGCATCATTTTTAGTTATAATATACCTAGACTACGTACTTCGAACATCATTAGATCTAATGAAAGAAAAAGACTTCACGCTAAAAAAAAAAAAGCAAGAAGCAGACGAAATACCAAAGAAACTATTACAGATGCTGACTACGCAGATGATCCAGTGCTTCTCGCACATACTACTACGCGAACCGAATCATAGCCTAGAGAAGGCAGCAAGAGTTCTTGGCCTCTATGTGAACTCAGATTAAACTGAGTTCATGTGTTTTAAACAAGATGGAGACATCTCCACATGATATGGCAAGACTTTGAAATTAGTAGACCAGTTCACATACCTAGGTAGTAATATCTCATCCATAGAAAGTAAGTATATATGCATAAACTATGATTTATTTACGTAAAGGTGGTACTGACTAGAGGCTTCATCTTGCGCAGCTGATTTTGGGTTGTGTAACTCCTAAAGGACTATATCTTCTTTGGTGAGAGCTCTCTTGGTGTAATGGTTTTCGTCATAGAAAATGGACACGATGACCTGAACTAAAATCCTGGACGAGGCTGTTTGCATTCTTCATCCAGCTATAGGTAAATAGTAGGGCAGAATGGACTCTTTAACCTTTGTATGGTAACCGGTCTAGAAGGAAAAATCTAAATTCAAACCTGTTAAACTCCGCTTAAAAAATGGCCTTGTGTCACATCAAGTTCGGGTGGAGGGGTTGGGTAAATATATAAGTTTTATTTCATTTATGCATTAACCCGAGACCTCCTTCTTTCTCCTGGTGTCGTTAAAAACGATTTTTTGTCTGTCCTAATATTTACCCACAGCTATGAAGAAAAGAGATTAATTAATGCCGTTTCCAATGCCATTAGCCTCTGTGCATTTTCATATAGCACTAAACAATTGGGAAAGGTATGTATCCGATTATTCTCCCTCCAATTATAGGTAAATAATAGGGCAGACTGGAATCTTTAACCTTGGTATGGCAACCGGTCTAGGAGAAGGAAAACACTGATTTCAGACCTGTTAAAAGCTTTTTTTAAAATGACCTTGTGCCACATCGTGTTCGTGCAGAGGGGTTGGGTAAATATATATCTCTTATTTCATGTATGTATTTACCACCACCCCGAGAAAGATATGACATAAGGTCAATTTCTAAGGGATCCCAATTCAGAGTTTCCCTTCTCCTAGACTGGTTGCTAAACCAAAAATAAAGACCCAGTTTGACCAATTATTACATGCCTAGCATGCCTTCCTTCTTTCATATATACTTCGACATTTTCTCTATCTTTAGCCAAAGATTATTTAATTGGGACATCATTGTTGATATATATGAATTAATTCGACTGACAGGCTCACTGATCAATTATATTTAAAGGAACTCAGCGTGTTTAGATATAAAATGGTTTTAATTCAAAACTGATCTGAATCGAAGAAATATCGGGAGCATTTGGATTCATGGAGTGAATGATATTGTCTTGTAAGTTAATAACTAGTTATGTTAAATCTCTACTAGTTATACTAAATCTCTATTGGTTTTGGCTAATCCCTCCTAGTTATGCTAAATCTCTACAGAAGTCTTGTGCACGCGCGTATGTGTATTCGAATCATGGAGTGAATGATATTGTCTAGTAAGTCAATAACAAGTTATACTCAATCTTTACTAGTTATGTTAAATCTCTACGGAACTCTTGTGTGTCTGTGTCTGTGTGTCTGCGTGTCTGTGTGTGTCTGTGTGCCAGACGGAAGCACAAAGGAAGCGAAAATAAATTCAATAAAATGACATCTGGGATTGTATTTAAAATATTACTGAGACATCACACGGAATTATTTTCATTGGTCAATTTGGCCTTTTCTCTTTTTTTTATATTTTTCTTACACCATTTATAGGCAATCCATTCTTTGTTCGTTAAAGCAGCATTAAACCCCCAAATAATCCTCTATCCCTTTCATCGAGAGATTATCTTCCATAGACAATGTTTTTTTTTACTAGTACGGCTTTACCGCGTTATCCGAAAATATAGCGGTCGTAAGAAAATATTTGTAAGCCGAAATGACATAAAATGAAGACAACATTCCTATTGATTTATATAGGAACAGTCTGGGGGTTTTTTTTCAGCTTTCCTCGACACAAAAAAAACTAACTTGGCGGGAGATGTTTGTTACGATTTCAAAGTTGCAATGATTACAAAAAAGGGGTTTTTACCTTTTTTAAAGAGGAAGTAGGTTTAGGGCAGTTTTGCAGAAGGTTTTGAATTTCTATAAAGAACTGGAAGCAGCACCAAAAACCAACAGCAGCTGTACGGCCACTTGCCTCCCATCTCACAAAAAACACGAGCTAGGGCACTAGAGGGGGACGACCCCCTCTATAATAAATGAAACTCATTTTTTAATATATGCTTATATTTCCGCTTCGGGCGTCCCATTGTGGTGTATTGGTTAGCAAGATAGTTTCGCATATCCCTTACTGTTGAATACCGATTTTGAATAAAGGGTTCGATTTGAAGTTCCGTGATGGCTCCCGAGTAGACAACAAGGTTCCCGAGTTCGAAGAAAAGGTTCCCGAGTTCGACAAGAAACATCTGAAGAAGTGAGTACATCGACCGAAACGTTGTGTATATAACAATAAAGATGGGGACAATAGTCCGTAAAATCCAAATAATACAAAAATGCCTTCAGATAAAGAATTAATAAGCTATGAAACTGAATATTTAAATTAATCGATATTGAATCATTTTGACCTCTGAAAAAATCAATGAAATGGAAGTAAATTTATTCCTACGCCAAATAAATTCATTTTATTCGTAATGATTAAGTATTGATTGGTTATTAAGTATTGATTATCAGTTTTGATAAATGTACTTCATAACGCGTAAGAAGAAATGGTTGTTTTTCTAGTTTGTCTGGAGTGCATTTTATCTGTTTGTGATTGGGTAATTGTCCCTAAAATTTCAATTTTAACAGACACATCGATTCTCACTGAAATGCATGAGAGAAATAAGCCTTTTTATTTTTCTTCTTTTTTTTTAATAAAAGTTTTATCAAATATCTTAAATAAACTAAGCAAATACGAAAATTCTCTTTGCTTTTCTCAATTTCTCTATTGTTGGGAAAATATTTTCCTTTTTTTTTTTTCGATAGAAGAATCTATTTTCTTAATTAAAAAAATATTCAATAAAAGAAATTCGATAGATTTTCACTGAAATTATCGGCTGCAACTTTTAAGTTATTTATTCATTTACACACAAACGACAACATTAAATGCTTCCTTTTTCTTATTTAAAAAAAAACTTGCTCTGTTGACGGCTGAGATAGTTGCATCTATCTCACCGATTTCAGTGGTTGATATTCGAATTATCCTGTAATATCCTAGATTTCACATAGCGCTAATACGTTTGCATCAAACTACTCTCCCTCCAGCTACGCTTAAATAGTAGGACAGACTGAGCTCTTAAACCATGGGTACATAACCAGTCTAGGAGAAGAAAAACTCTGAATTCAAGCCTGTCAAACTCCGCTTAAGAAATTGACCTAGAGTCGCATCCTGCTCGAGCAGAGGGGTTATATATATATATACACATATGGGCAAAGTAAATGTGAAAGAATCTAAAAAATAAATTAAATTAAATTAAATATAAATAAGAAAAATAAACAAATAAATAATAATAATAATAATAAATGAATAAATAAGTTATATTACGTCCAACACGAAATATTATACATGATCATGGCCACCAAACATAAATACGCTCTTTCATACGCACATACGCACGTGGATACGGTCATTCATACGCACACACGCGCGTGGATACGGTCATAACGTCACAGTCTACACGTATTTTCATGCACACGCGCATGACAAAATACGCACACGTACAAACAAAAAAGCACATTCCCGTAAACATGCAACACGAGAATATAGTTATAAAAAAATGCCATCTGTAACATTTTCAACAAAAAAATTCATTTAACTAAAAATGCCATAACAAGACAACTGCTTCAGTTCCAGTGTTCTTCTGAAGAAGAGATTCTATCTCGAAATATTAAACAGGAATAAATCACAGGTTGACAAACAACACCATTGTTACCTTATTTTTTCTTTACACCTGCATTGTGATGGCCTTCAAAATCAACCTCCAAACCAATATATATATACATTAATCGGCTATTTTGCGGTTATGGATCCATTTCTACTTGTAACCTTGTGCCTTTTTCTTTCACGACACTAATTCGTATATGATATGTGGCCGTCGCCTTTCTCATAAGGTATGGAAACTTCTTGGGTTGTTACAAACTCGCAGAATCTAGTAGTTCTTTGGTCAGTCAGCGGATGAGTATCAACCGAGTATCAACTTACACAGGCCGCGTGCTCTTCGTTACGGCCAATTTGACTTGTTGACAAGTATATATCTCCTTAGCATCAGTCAAGTATCTGTTCACGTTTGTTTGTTTAATGGCTTTCATTCAAGATTTCCCGTACGATTTCTTTGGCGTAGTAAAAATAAAGATGAGGGCAGTATTTCGTGCTTTTCATAAATTTATTCCCTTAATGCAAGTTATTAAGAGAGAGAGGGTCGATTTCTGTAACACACGCCTTTCAGTCACTCGCTTATGACTAACTCTCCCAAACTGCCAACCCCGACTGTCGCAAAATCCGTAACCCGGTCGTCTAATCAACTCCACTGCCCCAAACCAACTGTCCTCAAAATCTATGGTTCCCTCATTATATAAAAATCGATGTCGAGCTTTCTAGAATCTTCTGGAACCTTTCGACGTTCTAACTGTTTTACCAAATTACACGTGTCACTTAAGAGGTCAACGGGTCAATCATCCTTTCTCTGACAAACCGATTAAAATAAATTTTAATAGCAAAATCCAAGACTTACTGGCTACGAATAGACTCACAGGTGATAACGACTTTTACATTGCTTGTCCACTCCTGTAAGGTCTGAGAATCATGCTACATTAAGGTTTCTCCGTGTCTGTCACAAGGCCACAAATATGGTGTTCCTAGGTCCATTATGCTACATACTCACAGGTATCTGAATATACACATAAAAGCGGTCTGATGAAGTTCATGGGGATATTCAGATACCTGTGAGTAGAAATGGATCCATAACCGCAAAATAACCGGTTTTTAAGCCTTTTTCTTTAGTAATTATTTGGGATTTCAGTCTTTAAAGTAGTGGTTCTGTCACAGGCTTTGTCGGAGTGGCTTAAAGTCGGTATTTCAAAAAAATTAAACATCGAGCTCTTAAATTGGACCTGAACTCTCTAATATTTTACCGTTGGAAGAAAGATAGTTGCATCTATCTCACCGATGCCAGTGGTTGATATTCGAACTCATGTAATATCCTGTAAAGGCAGTAGAAGCAACACAATCTTTTTATACATGATTCAATTGATCCTTGTATGGAATTAAACTGAAATTCATCGGTTGCCTAGGAATTATGACTGTAGTGTAGTAAAATTTAAATAACAGTATTGTAAATGGAAAGTTACCATTATATCATGACCGTTATAGAAGCAATGGACCATATGACCTTTAGGCACCCCTTTTGCGATCTGGATTCATATGGACATTTTTTTATTTACACCGTCAAAATCCGGTTGTTTGTTAGGGGTTAGGGTTAGGGGTTAGGGTTAGTTTTATAATAAAAAAAACCCTCTAAAAATCGTCTGTTAACAAATAAGAGAAAGGATGATTGACCCGTTGACCTCTTAAGTGACACGTGTAATTTGGTAAAACAGTTAGAACGTCGAAAGGTTCCAGAAGATTCTAGAAAGCTCGACATCGATTTTTATATAATGAGGGAACCATAGATTTTGAGGACAGTTGGTTTGGGGCAGTGGAGTTGATTAGACGACCGGGTTACGGATTTTGCGACAGTCGGGGTTGGCAGTTTGGGAGAGTTAGTCATAAGCGAGTGACTGAAAGGCGTGTGTTACAGAAATCGACCCTCTCTCTCTTAATAACTTGCATTAAGGGAATAAATTTATGAAAAGCACGAAATACTGCCCTCATCTTTATTTTTACTACGCCAAAGAAATCGTACGGGAAATCTTGAATGAAAGCCATTAAACAAACAAACGTGAACAGATACTTGACTGATGCTAAGGAGATATATACTTGTCAACAAGTCAAATTGGCCGTAACGAAGAGCACGCGGCCTGTGTAAGTTGATACTCGGTTGATACTCATCCGCTGACTGACCAAAGAACTACTAGATTCTGCGAGTTTGTAACAACCCAAGAAGTTTCCATACCTTATGAGAAAGGCGACGGCCACATATCATATACGAATTAGTGTCGTGAAAGAAAAAGGCACAAGGTTACAAGTAGAAATGGATCCATAACCGCAAAATAGCCGATTAATGTATATATATATTGGTTTGGAGGTTGATTTTGAAGGCCATCACAATGCAGGTGTAAAGAAAAAATAAGGTAACAATGGTGTTGTTTGTCAACCTGTGATTTATTCCTGTTTAATATTTCGAGATAGAATCTCTTCTTCAGAAGAACACTGGAACTGAAGCAGTTGTCTTGTTATGGCATTTTTAGTTAAATGAATTTTTTTGTTGAAAATGTTACAGATGGCATTTTTTTATAACTATATTCTCGTGTTGCATGTTTACGGGAATGTGCTTTTTTGTTTGTACGTGTGCGTATTTTGTCATGCGCGTGTGCATGAAAATACGTGTAGACTGTGACGTTATGACCGTATCCACGCGCGTGTGTGCGTATGAATGACCGTATCCACGTGCGTATGTGCGTATGAAAGAGCGTATTTATGTTTGGTGGCCATGATCATGTATAATATTTCGTGTTGGACGTAATATAACTTATTTATTCATTTATTATTATTATTATTATTTATTTGTTTATTTTTCTTATTTATATTTAATTTAATTTAATTTATTTTTTAGATTCTTTCACATTTACTTTGCCCATATGTGTATATATATATATAACCCCTCTGCTCGAGCAGGATGCGACTCTAGGTCAATTTCTTAAGCGGAGTTTGACAGGCTTGAATTCAGAGTTTTTCTTCTCCTAGACTGGTTATGTACCCATGGTTTAAGAGCTCAGTCTGTCCTACTATTTAAGCGTAGCTGGAGGGAGAGTAGTTTGATGCAAACGTATTAGCGCTATGTGAAATCTAGGATATTACAGGATAATTCGAATATCAACCACTGAAATCGGTGAGATAGATGCAACTATCTCAGCCGTCAACAGAGCAAGTTTTTTTTTAAATAAGAAAAAGGAAGCATTTAATGTTGTCGTTTGTGTGTAAATGAATAAATAACTTAAAAGTTGCAGCCGATAATTTCAGTGAAAATCTATCGAATTTAACAAACAACCGGATTTTGACGGCGTAAATGAAAAAAATGTTCCTTATGAATCGAGATCGCAACAGGGGTGCCTAAAGGTCATATGGTCCGAAGTAATTGACAACTGTGCACCTTTCACTGACCTAGCTGCTGATTTCTCGTTGGTTTAAGGCAAAGCCTGTGATAGAACCACTACTTTAAAGACTGAAATCCCAAATAACCTTTTTTGGCATTAAATGACCTACAGAGGTTGATATGCCGTTAAACAAAACTCAAGAGATCAGAAGCCATTTAAGGAATGGCTTTCGCTACTTAATTGTTTTCTTTCATATTTTCAAAACTGTCAAAAGTTTACAATGACCATTTTGATCCGTAAACGTAAATTTTCTTCAAAATAGTCCTTTTGGCATTCAAGAAACTTATTTTGTCTGGTATTGCTTATCCGCCGAATTCTTATTTCTCATGAGTGTCGTCACTTTAGCTAAATAATGAACCATTTTATCATAAAGAAAGAAAGGGAAGAAAAAGGAATGCTTAAAAAATATAAGAAAGAAAGAAAAAAGTAGGGGGGAAATAGAAAGAGGGGGTGAGCGCGCGGAAGCGATAACGCTAGTCTGTTTCAATCGAACATAATGAAAAAAGGAAAAGAAGGAAAGAAAGAAGAAAGAAAAAACGTAAGAGAGAGTTAAATTTTTTAAAGATCATTATACTTTTTACATATTGAACTATTTGGCAATAGCTCTTAAGTAAATCGTCGGAGTGGCTTAAAGTCGGTATCAGCCAGACAGCGAGGGAGTCCATCCACTTTTCACTAGCGCTAGACCAAGGAGATTGTTTTAGAGTCTGAGGCGGAGCCCCACACCTACCACCAGCTCCTTACTTTATCGCACAGATCCCTGTGCTACTCATACGCTGAGTTGGAGAGGGCTGATATCGAACCTTGTGGTTCCTAGTCGGACGCTCAACCGACTGAAAAATATATCAAACGTTGTAATAATGAAATTATCATACTGTGGTATATCCACAGGTCCTACTAGTATCTTTATTAATCAGCTATGATAAGGCCTGGAATCCCCGTGTGCGTGCAAGGCAACAATGCATCCTTTGTTATACAGTTTGTTTACCCCTCAGTTTAACATTCTAATTGCACACATAGTTGTTAACACGTGCCCGTCACGTTTCGGGAGGATTGCAAAGAAAATGTCTTCCTCGTAGCAGTGGTGTACCTGATTTTTGTTAAGTTACCTCTCGTGGCGACACTGAAGGCTAATTAGGGGTAACTGACGAGGTGCAAATTTATCCTCAATGCACCGGAAAAGGCAAGATCCTCTCCGATTCAAACGTGCGCCCACGGTATTCAATTTTCTCTCAGTCGTATTTCGTCAATTGATTTCCTAACGGAATAATGCCTTCAAACACATACACACACACATCACATGCATATACACATACATACACACATACATACACGCCCACACATACACGCACATACACGTCTATCCAAAATCTGTATTATTTGGATGATTCGGACTATTGTCCTCATCTTTATTGTTATAATCTGTACAACGTTTTGGCTGATGTTCCCTCCGATTATTCGGACTATTGTCCTTCAGAGCTTCATTAGACCGCTCTCATAGGTATATTCAGATACCTGCGAGTAGAAATGGATCCATAACAGCAAAATAGCCAATTAATATATATATATATATATATATATATATATATATGAGGAAAAGGGGATTGGAATGAATCCGACAAAATGAGGTAAAATAAGGAATGAAAGAACAAAACTCAGACAAAAATGTGTAGTATATTTCACTGGAATATTGAATTACGCTTCTTCAACCTTTATTGAATCAGATGTAATTCAATAAAGGCTGAAGAAGTGGAATACAATATTCCAGCGAAATATACTACACATTTTTGTTTGAGTTTTGTTCTTTCATTTCTTATTTTACCATATATATATATATATATATATATATATATATATATATATATATATAATATAAAACCGCAAAAGAGCCTATTAATAATATATATTATTATTATTATTATTATTATTATTATTAATCGGCTATTTTGCGGTTATGGATCCATTTCTACTCACAGGTATCTGAGAGCGGTCTGATGAAGCTCATGGGTATATTCAGATACCTGTGAGTAGAAATGGATCCATAACCGCAAAATAGCCGGTTTTTAAGCCTTTTTCTTTAGTAATTATGTTGCTCTGTTTCAAAAAAATTAAACATCGAGCTCTTAAATTGGACCTGAACTCTCTAATATGTTACCGTTGGAAGAAATAATCAGCTTAAAATCATCCTAATACCAACTTACCTTGTAACCCACCTACGGATATATATATATATATATATATATATATATATATAATATATATATTAAGGATACTAAACAATTCTCCATGGCTCAAAAATTGGAACCTCACTACTAGGCGCAGTTTAACGTCATTCCCTGTTTTTGGAATCCTTATTAACTAGTAGGACCTGCGGATATACTACAGTATGATAATTTCATTATTACAACATCTGATATGGTATTATCTGCGTTATTCGGACTATTGTCCTCATCTTCATTGTTATCTGTACAACGTTTCGGCCGATATGCCCTCCGGCCTTCTTCAGGTATTTCTTGTCGGACTCGGGAACCTTATTTTTCTGACTCGGGAACCTTATTTTCGAACTCGGGAACCTTCTTCTTGTCGTAATCGGAAGCTAGCACGGAACTTTGACCTAACCCTTTATTCCACGGGGGTATCCTGTTCTCATTCCGCTAACCATAGCTGGGGTAGGAGTTGTGTTAATTATTTTTCTATGTTACTGCCGCCGCTCAGGATTGAACCTGGAATCCAGAGATAACTGTCACTTCGAACTGTCTTAACCTAACTACCTTATCCACTAGGCCATGTGTCCAATTGGACTAATCATCAAGCCTCATCTCAAACATTCAGAGAAACATCTGATATGTTTACTTAAGAGCTATTGCTAATAGTTCAATATGTAAATGCATGATAATCTTGATTTAACTCTCTCACACTCGTTCTTAAAAGGAGGGGGTTATATGTACATTGATTTGCTGATAAAAATATGTGGAGAGGCGTATAAGATATCTACATTAATTTGCCGACAAAAAAGTGACAAAAACACGACGCGGAAAATATCGGAAAAAGTTGGGTCGGCAATTCACCTGACGCTGGAGTCGCTAAAACATAGTGAAAGTTAAAACAGGAGGTCAGGACGACATAAGATCAAAATTACCAAAATATATTCTGTAATTCACAATTTCAATTTTACAAATAAAACAAACAAGAAACTTTTTTTGTTTCAATTCATTTAATTTTACGTTGGGCTTTTAAGTGACGCAAGACCATTTGGAACGCTTCATTTTTTTAAATTGGTCGGACAAATCAGAAATCTGCGATTAAGCGATACCAGATAATTTGGATTTACATTTTTGCATTCCATCTTGAACGATTTGAATGGTCTCATTTTTAACCAGAGGGTGTTGCAGGATCATATCGGGCGGAAGATTTCGGAACAAGTGTATTAATATATAGATTCTTGAATAGTATTTCTTTCAACTTTAGTTGCATTTCATCACAACTACCCAGACAGTCAACCCGCGGCTATTACTTCGACTTCCGTTGGAATTAACTCTTTATATTTCATAATTCAGTAACTATGTAAACTGGCATCCGGGTTGTTGCGAAGAAAAGCAGCTTCAGATGAAAGAAATACAAGTCAAAAGTTGATATTAGTATTAATATGCTTCATCTAATAAGATAATTTTTAAAAAAACACCTGCACCTGCTGCATAGCCTAGAGAAAACAACAACAGGCATCGGCTTCTATGTAAACTAGGATACAATGGAAGTAACGTATGTTAAACAAGAATATCAGGACCTGTGGATATACCACAGCATGATAATTTAATTATTACCACGTTTGATACGTTTACTTAAGAGCTATTGCCAAATACGTCATTATGTAAAAAGTATGATAATATTGATTTAACTCTCTCACACACTTTTTTCTTTCCTTCTTTTCATCTTTTCATTATGTTCGATTGAATCAGATTAGCGTTATCGCTTCCACACTCTCACTCCCTCTCTCTATGTTTCCCCTACTTTCTTTCTTTCATATATTTTTTCTGTATCCCATGTCATTTTTCTTTCCTTTTCTTTCTTTGTGATAAAAACGAAATGGTCCATTATTTAACTTAGGTGATGACACTCATAAGAATTCGGCGGATAAGTGACACCAGATAATCAGGATTTACATTTTTGTATTTCGTCTTGGACGATTTGGACGGTCTCATTCTTAACCAGAGGGTGTTTCAAGATGATAACGGTCGGAAGATTAAGGAACAAGAGTATCAATATATAGATGGTGAAATTTCCATACTGGATGGTAAGCCTCTAAACATAACTCGGTAGCTATATCTCATCTACAGAGGAAAGACATGCACTGCTCTTGACAGAAGATTATCGATCATAGAGAAATCTGATCTCTCTGATAAGATAAAACGAGAATTCTCCCAAACTGTAGCCGTGTCAGTACTAATCTATGACTGCAACACTTGGACTTTAACGAACTACCTAGAGAAAAGGATCGATGGGAACTACACAAGGATGCTGCATGATGTTTGGAAGCAGTACAGCAGCTGTACGGCTCCTTTCCCCTCATCTCTTAAACCATCCAAGTCAGATGAGCAAAGACATGATGGGTCGTGCTAGAGAAACGGGGACGGAATCATAAGTGACGTTTTCCTATGGACTCATGCACATTGAAAAACCAGAGTTGACCGACCAGCAAAAAACATACATTCATCAGTTCTGTACGGACACTGGATACCGTCTAGAGAGCTTACTGAGAGCGATGACCGATAGTGACGGATGGGAAGAGATAGTCGAGGGAATCCGTGCGGTCGGCACGCCTTCATGATGATGATAATGATATTTTGAATGTTATAATATTGCTCATTTGAAGTTTAGCGTCTGAAAGAAATTTCCTTGACTAATGGGTCTTGAACTCTTTGCCTACTTTAAACGGCTCACAGCGGCTCTCCCACGATTGTGATCCTATCGTGAGCTGCTGGCAGCGGCTCTCGCACGTGTCACTTGTTTACACAAAAACATCTCTACGTGAACACCTCTGCCATCTTTTTTCTGCATTACTCTTACCTTGTTACTTGGCTGGTCACGTCAATATGTCCATATAGGTATTTGCCTCTCATCCCACTTATGAGGGCGTGACACAAGGACATTTTTATGTGGGCTCACCCACAAACCGAAGCTCATGGGTGGTATGCACAAAAAATGCGTTGATCCCGTCGGCATTCCCCCTCAAGATGGCGCCTCAGGCACTGGGCAATAAACCCAGCCCTGTCCTTTTAAATCAAGGGGGCAGGTGTTGCCTGGGTGGTTGCCCCCTGGGATCAACGATGTTAACTTGTAAGGTCCAGCGGCCGAAGCTCACTGGACCCCCGGTCGAAACCGGAGTTAGATATGTTGGACATATCTACATAGCTATTGTCCATATATATTTACCAACCCCTCCGCACAAGCAGGATGCGACACAATTGTCCTGGCCCTATTGCTCTATTGCTAGAAGGTGGTGGGTGAAGGTCTTAGTGTCATGGGTATGACATTAAACTGCATCTAGTAGTGAGGTTCTAATTCTGGAGCTTTGAGGAATATGGACTACACCTTCATCGCCATTACTCCCAATCCCATTCTGATCCGGAGTGGTAGTACCTGTTAGGGTCCCATTTATGGGTTAAATAGATTTAAAAAACAATAGTTTTTTTTAAGTGTGTTTTTAAAAAATTGAGTTTGAAAAAAATTGAATACCCACCACGAATAAATAAAACAAAATGTTTTCGGTAAGAAATAACACAAGAGTTGAGATGTGTTACATAATTCATAGGCAGCTTATCAATTATGTATGTACTGTAGTCAGATATTTTGAATCGGGGTTCGTTAAATTCAGAATAACGGGGTCCAGTGTAAAATTACCTCGACGGTTACTGACCGGTAATAACCTTTTTACTTGGCCTCTTGAAAAACGCGCCATTAGAGGCGTGGGAAATTAGTTTAAGTTTTAGATTAGATGCGACTAGTTACTGGCCGAGAGCGGGCGTTGTTGTCGACTCTCGAGATATCACAATCACCGCTGCGGTTTTAAAGGGGCTGTGGTTGTTTAATAAAGACTTAAGAAAAACAATTAAGTTATTAAAACAAGAAATGATCAACTCGAGGAAATGTGCCCGAACTAACACGAAGTAAAAACCACCTGGAGAAACAGCCCGAGAAAACAGCCCTGAAGAATATGGCGGTCGAGTTAACAAGTAAGAGCCCCACATCTATTATCTCCTCGTCTGTCTCTTTCTCCCATTATATAGCCGAGATGTGTTAGAAGGGTATAAACACATACCATAAAATCCAACCAACCAACCAACAAAACCTGACTCCCACAATGTTATCGCTTTTAGTAAAGCAGAACCTTACAAGCAAAATTGATTTTCAAGCCAATCAATGGCCATTTTACCGATTTTTTTCCTCTTTTAATTCTATCAACTGGTTTAAAAGGAAAGATTCTACTTAAAACATCCAGTTAGTTTGCCTCACCCGATTCAAAGACTCCTGATTCGACAATTCATATATAAGATACGTACGATGTCTCGATACGTTCCTGTCTACTTTCATCCTTCAGAACTTTTAAAAAGTTGTTTTACGATCGTATCTGTGAAATCCTAACAAATTAAATTAGACACTACATTTTAGTGAACGTATCTACTACAAATTCCTCAATCGATTCCTCCGTTACTTTGACGTTGAGACACCAGGATTCGTTCCTTTCTTTTTTATGTGCTTGTAAGTTTATAAATTTGTCGTAAAGAAGTTTGCTGACTGAACTACTTATGACAAACCTCAAAGTAATCACAACGACCCGTTCATCACATTGTAATAATTAATCTTTGATATTTCAAAAGATGATGTTTAACAGCTCTTTAAAAAAAATTCCAATATCAAATCCGAACCGTACATATCTTAGCCGAACAAAATAAACATTTCAACTAATTTTAAGTTACCTGTAAAGTAAGGGGATCAAAATTTAGGTACTAGGGATGTATGCCGAAAAGTGGGGGGACCTTAATAAACCTTTTAACATTCTAGTTAATCTTTGATATTTCAAAATATGTTGTTTAACTGCTCTTTGAAAATTCCAATATTAAATCCGATATGGAAAAACCAAAAATTGTAGATGAGAGTGGAAAGTTAGCATAATTGTTGGAATGACGTATGAAAGGCTACTTGTTGATTCTGATTGGTTAGCACAAGTCGAGGAAGAGAGTAAGAGAAAGAGCGAGTGATGAGTTGTCAGTCTGGGTTGAGGATTTGGAAAGAACAGACGTAGGATGAATGCCTGTTCTCCCAGGCATTTTTACTTGGGGGTAAAATAAAATATGACCTCTTGAGAAAAAAAGAACGTCTTGTGTTTGTTATTAAAAACTATGAACGGCACAAGACAAGATATCCTCAAGAGATTCCGAAGTTGTTCCAGACTCAAACAGCGAGAATGCCATCTAGCCCAATAACAGATCCAACATCAGACAGGCCCCGCCAGATCCAGTCAGATCCAGCCAAGAGAACAGTAAGAAGATAAGTATAGAATTATTACTATTACAACCAAAATTCCTTTAAATCGAGCTCGCTATGCTAGAACATTATTACAGTGCGTCACGTCTCAAATGTATATTTGAAACCCCTATCTCAGTTTGTTTCTATCTATCTATATATGTATCTCTCTATACCAGCCTGTTCATAGCTATCTATCTATCTATCTATCTATCTGAGTGTTCATATCTATTTATCTATCTCACCAC
>CM042139.1:24470526-24485526 GCA_023376005.1 Doryteuthis pealeii | reverse complement strand
TACACAAGTATATATTTACGATCACTAGAGAGCTCAAATCCGTAAATAACAGAGAGCCTTGCTTTTACGCTAACGGTGAAAGTCAGTAAAAGTCCCTTCCAGAGAGCTCTACCGGGTTTTGAGAGCATGTATTATAGTCATCCACAGATGTTACGATCACTAGAGAGCTCAAATCCGTAAATAATGGGTTCCACCTCAGACGCCAAAATAATCTCCTCGGTCTAGCGATATTGAAAAGGGGATAGACTCCCTCGCTGTCTGGCTGATACCGATATTAGGCCGCCCCGACGACTTTACTTACTATATTTATAAGTAAATATTACTCAATAGCATGGATAGAGCATTTGTATCTAAGTTAAGGTAGGGTGGACATGGAGTCACCAGCGCCTGTTTACTGACAGTTTCTCTGTGCGATTTTCAGACCAAGTAGGAACTTTCTGAAGATTGCATGAGCGAGAAATTGTCAGTAACCAGGCACCGTTGACTCCATGTCCACGCTACTTTAATCTATATACACTACATAATTATATATACTATATATATATATATATATATATATATATATATATATATATATATATATATATGTGTGTGTGTGTGTGTGTGTGTGTGTGTGTGTGTGTGTGTTTTATCGTAGTCTTTCGAGACTGAATTGCCAATGTGAATGTGATAACATATATATATATATATATATATATATATATGTGTGTGTGTGAGAGAGAGAGAGAGAGAGAGAGAGAGAGAGAGGGGAAAGGGGGTTGGAATGAATCCGACAGAATGAGGTAAAATGAGGAATGAAAGAACAAAACTCAGACAAAAATGTGTAGTTAATTTCGCTGGAGCATTGCCCACTTTCATCTTCTTTAAAACACTTGTATGATCCTGATAATTCAATAAAAGCTGAAGACGCCGAGTTCCATACTCCAGCGAAATATACTACACATTTTGTCTAAGTTTTGTTCTTTCATTCCTCATATTTTACCATATATATATATATATATATATATATATATGTGTGTGTGTGTGTGTTGTGTGTGTGTGTGTGTGTGTACACTTAATCACAGACACCATGTTTCGACGTATCAGGTTTCTTCATTGAGGCTACCTCCAGCTGAGATTAAAAACCCGACCGATCTATAATTAGTCATAGTTCCTTACCACTAGGCGATCAGCACACCTGCAGATCAGAATGAGATTTTAACTGATAAATACATACATATGTATATATGTTAAAGGCCGAGAGAGCTCCATCCGTAATAGGAGAGCCTTTCATTTAAATGTGAATCGGGGACCGTCAGCCAAATCTCCTTCAAAGAGCTCAACCCAGTCGGGATGGGGAGCATATATTCAGTCATCCACAGACACCGTGTTTCGACGTATCACGTCCCTTCAGGGTGGCTAGACAACATATATATATATATATATATATAAAGCAATCTGCAGACGCGCGTTTCGGGGTTTACCCCTCATCAGTGCAGCTAGACTTATTTTTCAACGTATCTGGTCATATATATATATATATATATATATGACCAGATATGTTGGTGGTTGTAATGATTCTATTCAAGATCTTTTTAATATAACGATATTAAAAATTGGTAGTGTGTGTGGAGACCTCACTGTAGAGTAATATATATTGAGCACTGTGGGGGGACATTAATTGAAACTTCACCGTTTGGCATTAGCCGTGACCCGTCTGTTTACAGATTTGAGTTCTCTGGTGATTGTAAAAACATACCACCGTAAAGTATGTAGCAATTAATTGTTCACCTAGACTAACGGCCAGCTGATAGCCACAAGGGTAAGGAACTTGGCAGACGAAAATTCTGTCGTGTTCGATCCCGGCTAGATGTAGTTGTTAAAAAGCCGAGCCGCACTGATGAGAAGTAAACTTCGATACACGTGTCTGTGGATGACTGATATATATATATATATATATATTATATATATATATATATATATATTAGGTGGCATGTTTATGAGTAAACAGTGCTCAAGATCATTAATAGAGTATTTATATTTTAAAGTTAAGATAGCGTGGACATGGAGTCAACTGCGCCTGATTGCTGACAGCTCCTCGCCTATGCGATTTTCGGAGCAAATTGTCTAAAAAATCGCATGGGCGAGAAACTGTATATATATATATATATATATATATATATATATATATATATATGAGAGACAGAGAGAGAGAGAGAGAGAGAGAGAGAGAGTTTTATAATCGTAGCATAGTGTCTCTATCTGATTAGCGCTTGGTTTAGTAGGCGATCACAATGCAAGTGTAAAGAAAAATGAGGTAACTAGGATGTTGTTTTGATCTATTTTCTTAATATTTAGGTTAATCGGGTAATATATATATATATATATATATAGGTATATGTTAAAACAAAATTTCTTTTGCGATGAAACAAAGAAAATACAGTGCTCAATCACAGTTTGTAAGAGCTAATATTTATTATATATATGTGTGTGTGTGTGTGTGTGTGTGTGTGTGTGTGTGTGTGTGTGTGTGTTTTTGGTTTTACTCTGTTTTCATTTATATTCAAACATTTTATTTCATAATCGACCTGAAAAATGTTATATTTATTCGTTTTAAATTCTAATCTATTAAATTTCAATTATTTTCAGAAAAGATTCAATTACGGAATATATTGGCCTATAATATATATTTCGATTGAAAACACAGGAAATATTTCCTGCTGCTTATATTTGAAGACCTTTCCAATGTTAATATTTTCTATTTGCAATAATATCCGATGGATCTTGAATATTTCTAACTGAAATAGGAAAACTACCTAGTTTGGCTGGTTGGTTGAATTTTACGGCATGTCAACCCTTGTTGGGTTATTTAATGCCAAAGGCATTTTGTTTCGTTTATTCTAGAGGGGTACTCAATTTTTTTAAACTCAAATTTTTTAAACTCATTTTTTTCTCTTTAACCCATAGATATGAGCCTAACAGGTCCTCCAATCAATCAGTTGGTCAGGTCAAGCCCTAGCACCTATATGATTGTTCCAACTCTATTGCCCTTATGGCAAGCCGCAAGCCTTTTTATCATATATGTGTTAGAAGACGCTAGCTGTGGGTTTTAATGTACTAGGTATGACGTTAAACTCTATCTGGTGACGAAGTTCCAATTCTGGAGCTCTGTGGAATTTGGAGTACCGTTTCACCACTATTACTCCCATGTCCACTCGGACCTGGAATGGTAGTACCTGTTAGGATCCCATCTATGGGTTAAATAGAGAAAAATGAGTTATAAAAAATGTGTTAAAAATCTTTTAAGAAAAATTGAGTAGCTATCATGTTGTAGAGTAGCTAACACCCCTTCATCACTCTACCAGATGGACTGGCTCTTAGCCATAAAATAGACTACGATTAAAGTAGATTAACTACCTGAATAATATTCAAACTGACTTTGCTGCGTTGGCTATACCGAACTGACCCTCCTCTATTTAGTGTAAGTTTTGTCTTGTTAATTGTTTGTACTTATTTGTTCTGTGTTTGTATGTATCCGTTTGGCACCGGGTGCTGGTGCTTAATAAATGTATTAAGCAGTCCAATCTTCTGTGTATCTTTCCGCCTCGCGATACAACACATCAAGAATGAATAAAACAAAACGTAGTCGGCATAAAATAACCCCAAAAGGGTTGATATGCCGCAAGTAACTTCATAAAACCATCCTCCTGCCACATGTTTGTCTTTCCTAACAAACAACGACCTTAGGTTTTTGTTTTTGTTTTTTGTTGGTTTTTTTGTTGTTTTTTTGGGGGTGTTGGGGGGAGAGCTTCAAAGAAATTGAATTCAAATAAAAAAACATTCTGATATGTATTGCATGAACATGCGTTAAGACCATTTATATACCTAGCAGGTAAACATATTGAGAAGAGTCCTAGAGAGCTGGGTAGTTTTGCTTTAACCCAGACTTCAATGAAAACCACCAGTTTTATATATGTAGTACGTAAACATTCGTAAATCTATTAATAATGGAGATTCGCTTCCGGTTTTTGTCTGTAACAAAAAATACGTCGCTGCTTACGTCACATTACCCCAAATCGTCATAACATAGAATAAATACACTCAAAATTTGAACATGCAGCATTAGACAGTCCTCATTGTTTTTTCAAAGTTTTTTAAGTTTTAATAAATACATGACTGGTATTATATATCTATATATAGTTTTGTTTTATTTAATACATATTTAAAGTTTACATTTCAAATTGTTTTATTTTTTAATCCTTTAATGAATTTGATGATTTTACTTACTTAGGGTACAAACTCGCTGACATTGAATTTTTAACTCCCACCCCTCAGGCGATATGTTTCAAAAATCTATTTTTACATCGCCCAGAGGGTGCTTTTTATTTTGCTAGTACTGTTAATATATAGTGCGTAAACTTAATTAATGACCTCTCATATAGGTACTAGGTGATTATATATAAAAATACCATTCCTATATTTAATATGTTAACGTATGTAAATGCTGCATAAACTATGTGGTCGCATAGATTATTGACAAACACCTGTAGAATAAGGGGCCTTCATTGGCCTTCAAATCAGAACGTGGGCGGGTAAGTTTCCGTTGGAAAAATACCAGACCGTTGGTAAAAGCGAGATTCTCGCACGTCACGTGATTTGACTATTTAGGTAATAAGTTGCAACCTAAATGGCAAGCAGAACAGACGTGTTCTACTGAGGTGATTTGAACTTGTATCGTCGTGTCCATTTCCTGTGACGGTTACCATTGCACCCCACGCCTCCACTATCTTATGTACTATACAAGCACCTTTGATGAGTTGTAGTAAGCCTGAGTACTGTACGCAATAATTTCTTTATTGTCACTAGCAAATATATGCACCCTCCGGGTGCAAGTATTTTAGTTAAATTTTATAATAAAATATGATATTTAATTAGAAAGGCTAATGAAACTGAATAAGAATGTAGATAAAAAAGATTTTGAACAGAGGGGGTATGATTGAAAAATAGAACAACTTTGAAACTACTCGTCCATCATTTCCATTACTCCCTCATTCATTGGTAAATTTTTCCTATTTAAACTGTTTAGTTAAAATAGGAAGTAAGAATAATATTACAGTTATTTCTTCTTGTTAAGGGTTTCTTTTAAGATTTATTGAAGAGATTTTTGCTCATATTCAATAAGATAAAACCAAACAATTAGAAATCAATAATACTAAGCGATCAATATGCAAATTAGCCTTCCATTCATACTGTAAACCTCTATTTTGTTGTATATATAAATACAATTGCATGTTATTAGTATGTAGATATGGTCAACAGTGGCTTCGGCCTCTGGACCATTGCTATATTAACGGCGTCGATCCCAGGGGCCATCCCCCAGGCAACCCCCCTCGATTTAAAGGGGCAGGGCTGGTTTTATTGCCCAGCGCCTGAGGCGCCCCCTACCATCAGCTCTTTAATATTACCGCACATATCTCTGTGCTACTCATTCGCTGAGTTGGCGAAGGCCTGTATCGAATCAAGAATCTTGCGATTTCTAAGCGAGTCCTCTACCGGCTGAGCTAAACCGGTCCTAATTTTTAATGTTACGAAATATATTGAATTAGAAAGACTAACAAAGTTAAATAAGAACACATATAAAAAAGATTACCCTTATTTTAATTATATTTTAATTGGTTTCTATATAAAATAATTCATAAAAAGGCCTCGCAAGAAGCAGGCGATATCCCGCACAGACTATTATGGATGCGGACTATACTGATGACCTAGCACTACTCGCAAATACACCTGCAGAAGCCTAACCCTTGCTACACAGCCTAGAGAAGGCAGGACGAAATGTCGGCCTATTCGCAAACTCTGATAAAACTGAGTTCATGTCTTTTAAAAGCAAAAGAGACAGTTCAACTATCGATGGCAAACTCCTAAACTCGGTAGAACAATTTAGGTACTTAGGCAGTAATATCTCATCCACAGAAAACTATGTTAATGCACGCATAGGAAAGACATGGTCCGCTATAAATAATTATCAGTCATATGGAAATCCAAACTCACAGACAAGTTAAAGAGACAATTCTTCCAGGCCGTTGTTATGTCAGTACTGCTGTACGGCTGCACCCTAACGAAGCGACTAGAGAATAAACAAGATGGGAGCTGCACAAGAATGCTGCGTGTGATACTGAACAAGACGTGGAAACAACACCCCATGAGAAAACAGCTGTAAGGCCACCTGCCACATATCACCCAAATCATCCGAGTAAGACGGACAAGACACGCAGGACACTGCTTGATAAGCAAGGACGAACTCATAAGCGACGTCCTCCTCTGGAAGCCAGCGCATGGGCACACCAGTGTGGGCCGACAAACAAAGACGTACATTGACCAGCTCTGTGCGGATACAGGATGCTGCATAGAGGAACTCCCGGGAATGATGAGTGATAGAGACGGATGGAGAGAGATTGTCATGGATATCCGTGCTAACAGTGCGACATGATGATGATGATGATGATGATGATGATGATGATGATGATTGGTCTAACTGGGAGCAATTGAGTAGCCATCAAGAATGAATGAAACAAAACATCTTCGGCATAAAATAACCCAACAAGGGTTGGCATGCCGTAAAACAACTTCATAGTTCCATCCTCCTGTCACTTTTTTTTTTATATTTCCTAACAAATAATTGCCTTGTGTGTCTTTTTGTCTTCCAAGAAATTACATTTTCTTTGATTCTTAAGAGAATTAATCAAAGATAGGAGTTATCTGAAATATCCAGTGAAAACGGCGAATTAGTGAAACCTTCTAAGGCAAGCCACAAAAAAGATTTCCAGCCCAACAAAACTCATATCGTCTAACTTTACTCAATTAATTATCATTCATCTTATTTTAATTAATTCCTGTCTGTTTTCACCTTGGAATATATTCTTTATATCAAGAAATAGTTGGATACCGAGCATATATACTTTCAAATAACTCTTAAAAAGTTTTTTTGATAATGGCCCTTCCACACACTTGTAATAAATTGTTGAATAAAGTTTTTCAATGTATGTCCTTACCCAACCCTTCTACCATAGACAAGATACTATACAAGGTCAATTTTTAAGCAGAGTACAGTTGGTTCAGAGTTTTCCTTTTCCTAGACTGGTTGCCCATAACAACCCTGCAAATTCATATGTAAATAAACTCTCTCTCTCTCTCTCTCTCTCTCTCTCTCTCTCTCTCTCTCTCTCTCTCTCTCTCTCTCTCTCTGATGTTATTAAGTTTTCTATATATTCTCTCTCTCTCTCTCTCTCTCTCTCTCTCTCTCTCTCTCTCTCTCTCTCTCTCTCTCTCGTTATGTTATTTCTCTCTTTCTCTCTTTGTTTGTTGGTCTAACTAGGAACAATACTTGTTCGAATCGTTTGTTTCTTCAGAAAAACGCTTATAGTAGATACGGTTAACAGTTGGTTCGTGTTTAATGGCATATCAACCCTTGTGGGTTATTTAAAACCATTTTTTATTTTATGCATATCCTTTGTGTATTAATAAATCATGTATATTAATAAATTGGAGGAAATAATTTTCATTAACTTCATTGTATCAATAAATTGGAAGAAACAACTTCATATGTATTAATAAGCTGGTGATTGACCCTCAGTCGCCGCCTTCAAGCACCTATATGATAAAAAGGGTTGGGTGTTTGCAATGAGAGCCATTTATAGAATAGCGTCGGGACAATCATATAGGTGCTAGGGCTTGACATGATTAGTGGATTGATTAGATAGGGTCTCTATGTCTAGCCCAAGTAAGGACCGTAGTGGAGCGTTACATTTCACATACTGCTAAGTCACCACAATCCTGTCCTCAGGCATTACGGATCGCCACTTACAACCAACAGGTGAACCCATGGAGGGGATTTTATCTCTCTGTAGAGGTGCAGTCGGCGTATTCTACAATAGGGTGGGTTTTTAGTAGAGAACTCCCTCCTAATCTCACCAGGCGTACAGCGACACCTTCCTTGGATGAAGATTCGTCTTTATTACGATTAGTGATGGTTCTTTTCACTCTTTTGCATTCCAGTGATGTAGTTTTATTTGAAGGAAACGTATCTTGTATCGGATAAAAAAAATCTGCAATTCATATGTGGTAAAAGAAAGTAGCCAAATTACGTGAATGCACATACGTACACACAAAAGACCACACCCAAAACCAGGGCTTAGAATATACCAACTATATTAACTTTAGAAGGGTAAGACCACTCACCTCCCCTATACCCATGCACCTCCCAAAACGTGGTGTTCTTGGTATGACAATAACCCCTATCCGGAGGTAAGTTTTGGTTTGGTTGGCTGGCTGGTTAGCTCATTGGATTTTACGGCATGTCAAACCTTTTATATGTCACATACTGCTCAGCCACCGCAATCCTGTCCTCAGGCATTACGGGTCGCTACTTACGACCAACAGGTGGACCCATGGAGGGTCTTTTATCTGTAGGATGGGTTTATAGTAGAGAACTCCCTCCTAATCTCACCAGGCGTACAGCGACACATTCCTTGGATGAAGGTTGGTCTTTATTACGATTAGTGGTTAGTTACAATAGCTCAGTCGATAGAGCGTTCGGCTATAAACCACAAGGTTCCTAGTTCGATACTGGCCCTCGCCAACCCAGCGTATGGGTAGCACAATAAAGTGTGGTAAAGTAAGGAGCTGATGGTAGGTGTGGCGCCCCACCTCAGATGCTAAAATAATCTCCTTGTCTAGCGCTAGGGAAAAGTGGATAGACTCCCTCGCTGGTTGGCTGATACCGTCTTTAGGCCACCCCGACGACTTCGACGATTAGTGGTGGTTCTTTTCATTTGCCCTACGCTCTTTTGCATTCCAGTGTTGTAGTTGATTGGTTGGTTGGTTGGTTGGTAAGATTTTACGGCATGTCAACCCTTGTTGGGTTATTTTTATACTGAAGACGCTTTGTTTCGTTCATTCTTGATGAGTACTCAATTTTTTTTAAACTCAATTTTTTTAAACATCAAGCGATATTTGAATGTTCTGATGATTATTGAGATATATTTGAGACTAGCAGCGGCTACCCGGCGTTGCCTGTGTAGAGGGGGATTTTTTAAGTTAGTCCCGCAAATCCATTATTACTGAATCGTGAGTTGAGTCCTCGTGGGATGCCCCATTTAAATCCCTATGTAAAAAAAAACAGACCTTGCATTGATCCAGCTACTCTGAAAAGAAATGTTAATGTCTACTATCTAAAATATTAAATGAAAAAAATCCATGCTGTTATCATTCAAATTTTATTTTTTAAATTATCTTCACGAATATAAATCAAATCTCTATTATTTTTGCTCAAAAACCAAGCCCTGGTGATATTTAATGTTTATATATATTTACTTTGTCGTTAATTGTTTTATTTTCGAAGTTTCCTCCGGACATACATATACACACAACTGCCCTTTATATATGTATAGATTACATTCGGACATACATACATACAACTGCCCTTTATATATGTATAGATTACATTCGGGCATACATACACACAACTGCCCTTTATATATGTATAGATTACATTCGAACATACATACACACAACTTCCCTTTATATATGTATAGATTACATTCGGACATACATACACACAACTGCCCTTTATATATGTATAGATTACATTCGGACATACATACACACAACTGCCCTTTATATATGTATAGATTACATTCGGACATTCATACACACAACTGCCCTTTATATATGTATAGATTACATTCGGACATACATACACACAACTGCCCTTTATATATGTATACATTAAATTCGGACATACATACATACACACAACTGCCCTTTATATATGTAGAGATTACATTCGAACATACATACACACAACTGCCCTTTATATATGTATAGATATATTTAATAATCGAAATGCTTAAACGTCAACAATATTTTTTTAATATTAATAAATCATCCTCGCTGCTCTTATTTTTCACATTTGTTTATTACCCTTAGAATGTTTGAGATGAGGCTTGATGATTAGTATAGTAAGACTAGAAGTACATCGTAAAGCAGAGGAGAAATAGAAAAGTCGGGTATAGCTGACCATATATGGAATGAAAAGGGAAACCATCTGCCCTTATGGGATGAAGTTAGAATAATAGATAGAGAAGAACACTGGAAGAGAAGACGCCTAAAAGAATCAGCACATATAATAGGCTGTACTGGGCTGTTAAGTAGACCTAGCATAGAAATGAATACAATATGGGAACCCATAATTAAGAAGGCCAGATCAGATTGAGAAAAAAAAGCACAATATGAGTTTAGGTAAAAAAATTATACATAAGTAAATAGGTAGATATTCTAGCCAAAACAAGACATTAGGTTTATAAGTTCCCAAAATTCTCACTCAATTGTCCAATTGGACACATGGCAGTTAGATTAAAAAACAGTTCTAAGTGACAGTTATCTCTGGATCACGAGTTCCATCCTGAGTAGAGGCAGTAACATAGAAAATAATTAACACAACTCCTACCCCAGCTATGGTTAGCGGAATGAGAACAGGATACCCCCGTGGACTAAATAAAGGGTTAGGTTCAAAGTTCCATGATGGCTCCCGATTACGAAAAGAAGGTTCCAGAGTCCGAGAAGGTTCCCGAGTCCGACAAGAAATGCCTGAAGAAGGCCGGAGAGCATATCGGCCGAAACGTTGTACAAATAACAATGAAGATGGGGATAATAGTCCGAATAACGCAGTTGCTGTTTTTGCTTTTTTTGTTTTTTCAACATACTTTTGACATGTTTAAAAAACATGCTGACGCAATAACTGTCCCAATGCGATCGAAATCGATCTTTTTAATGAATTTATTGAAAACTAAACCTCCCTGATGCCATCATCTGATAAACAGAGGATAATGTTTTGGGTAAATTGAATATCTGCAGTGAAATTAATTATTTTTGCTTAAACAAACTTTCAACTGGCTGCAAATTGTATTATTTTCCAAAATATTTCTAATCAATTACTATTTCATTATTTGTATCAATAAAAATAGATTTTATATTAATATTCAATAATCACTTGAAAGCACTTTAGTACAACAAACGAAAAATCAAAATCTATTGAACAGGACGAAGTTGAAATGAGTTTTCATTACATTTTCAAGTTAACAAATGAAATGAAATCAATAGTTTTACCCAATGTTTCCATATCTTCATTTAAACATTACAGGGTGATTTAAAAATTGTTAACACCCTTATCATTGGCATCCATGTATCTACTAGAGACGATAAGGTACAATCCAAAAACAATGAAACTACGTAGCCTTGGTGGGTTGATATGGAGGATGAGCTATCGCCCAAGCAGCATGTCCCCCTCTCCACACTGCCGTTGTGGTCCAAAGGAAAGGCAAAAAAAGAAAGAAAAACCAATGCGGTTTGACAAAGATAGTGTCACAAGACTTGCTGGATAGTGCTGAAGTTCAGCATCACACCACTTTAGGGACTCCAGCTCGGGGTTTGATTTCACGGTTTACTCCCCTAGCCTTTTCTTTGTATTAGATATAGCCGTTAGGCAGCAGAGATTTTATAACAGACTTTTCATTGTCTAGATAGATTGCCGTTCAAGGCTAAGGAGCCCCATCTATCCTATTTGGAATCAA
This sequence comes from Doryteuthis pealeii, assembly GCA_023376005.1. NCBI lineage: Eukaryota > Metazoa > Mollusca > Cephalopoda > Myopsida > Loliginidae > Doryteuthis > Doryteuthis pealeii. The sequence goes on along the minus strand of CM042139.1, from coordinate 24,473,917 downwards.
ATAATAATAATGACAGTTAGTGAGGTCTCTGATCTTGTTTCTCTGCAACTGATAATCAATAAAATAAAAAAATAAAAAATTCAAACGTTCTGTGCGGCCCGGTACCTAATGGCCCGCGGCCCGGTACCGGGTCGAGACTCGGTGGTTGGGGACCGATGCACTACAGGGGGATTTAAAAATTGTTAACACTCTTATCATTGGCACCCATCCATCTACTAAAGACGATAAGGTACAGTCCAAAAACAATGAAACTACGTATCCTTGGCGGGTTGATATGGAGGATGAGCTGTTTCCCAAATTTTAGGTTCCCACTCTCTATACTACCGTTGTGGTCCAAAGTAAATATCTTCATTTAAACACTACAGCAGCGGTCCCCAACCTTTACGCCACGGACCGGTTTCATCTACGACAATATTTTCACGGACCGGCCTTTCAATGCTCCGGCCTCCATTTGCTCGATAATTGTTAATGACGTAATCTAATAATAAATCATTCGCAGTGGTCTTATGTCAAATGCAAACATCAACAGACAATAAACAACCTTTTGTTCATAAATTAATAATCAACAACATCTCCGTAAACGAAAATATTTATTTTAGAACGAAAATCCTTTCTAATAAGAAATAATTATAATAAAAAAAAACTGTAAATCCTGTTTAACAGGTGTTGCTTATCCGCCGAATTCTTATTTCTTATGAGTGTTATCACTTCAGCTAAATAATGGACCATTCTGTTTTTTGATATGAATAAAGAAAGAGAAGAAAAAGGACATGCTACACAGAAAAAATATAAGAAAGAAAGAAAGATGGAGAGTAGGGGAAAGATAGACAGAGGCAGTGAGCTCGAGGAAGCGGTAACGCTAATTTGTTTCAATCGAATATTCAGCGATAAATATAAATGCTACCTGTGGACTCCTCGTAAAATCTAACCCTAGAAAAGTTTTGTTTGATCTTGGTACAGGGCTTTGTTTTCAATTGCATTCACGGACATACATACATACATATTATATTGATCGCAACGTCTTGTCAGGCGATTGCCACTCCTTCATTCATTATCCGTTTGTGGGCTCGTTCATGACTTTTCAATCCTGCCAAAGTCTTGCATATCTTAGAACATATCTGGCACGATGTTGACTGAGTCGACAGGTGTTGTATACTCATCACTGTTCTCACGTTGGGGATCATGCTGGGTCTTAGTGTGTGGCATGGTAGAGACAACAATTGCAGTCGGGTAGCTCTCATGTGATTTCATGTGATTGACCAAGGCCGCCTTTGATAATAAGGCCCGATCTCACTCCTCACAGATCCACACATCACTAGAATTGGCTGGCAGAGTTTCACGTTTTCGGCACGCTCTCCTGAGTTTTGCCCGGTCCACCCTTGCAGCTTCAAACAGTTCTGCACCCCTGTATATCGCATCCCTCCATTGCCCACGATCAGATATCAGGGAATCCCAATTATCGACATACATACATACAGACAGACAGCACAAATATCGTATGAGATTTTACGAACAGCAATGTCTTCTTGGTCTTATTCCAATAAGTATTCAAGCGTTTTGGTTTCTTTAATTCCAACCATCTAGAATGCAAATATGATTAGCAAGAAGCCATTTTTCTGTCTATTTATTTTATTTTTTGGTAAATATTTGTTCGATTTGGTTTTATTAACTAGTTAAATTAATTTTCATTAACTTCATGATTTTTAAATAAATAGTTGTTTTGGGGGTTTGTTTGTTTTGTTTTTTTTTGTTTTTTTGTTGTTTTTTTTTTTTTGCTAAATATTTATTTGGTTTGGTTTTATTAACTATTTGAATTAATTTTCATTAACTCCATGCGTATTAATAAATACTGTTGGTTGACCCCCAGCCATTCCCTTTTAGCAGCTGTGGTAAAAAGGGATGGGTATTTGACATGAGAGAAGTTTAAAACTACATATAGTTTGAAAATCGTATGGGTACAAGGGCTTTACATGACAAGCCGATTGATCGGTTCGGGTCTCTTCGATCACCCATCTAGTCCTATCTATCTATCGATCTATCTTTCTATCTATCTATAGAATTATATTCATATCTATCTGTCTATCTATATATCTATCTATCCCATACCTATCTAATTCTAAGCTTCTCTCGAGATCAATTTATGGTATAAGATGTGTTTTATGTAGGATACTTATACCATACACTACACGGAGGGCACATCGGCCGAAACGTTGTGCAGATAACAATGAAGATGAGGACAATAGTCCGGATAATCCAAATAATACTAATTATCTAGCCTCATCTCGAAAATTCAGAGAAATACACTATCTCTAATTGTCTAAAAAGTTCAGGTGAACACAATTGAAACGATATAACCCCTCTATCACCCTGCCACCACCTTCCTCAAAAAACAAATTAAACACTAATGACAAAAGCCCCCCCAATACTCTACACACAAAAATCAAACATTCAATTTACCTACGATTCGCCACAATTTTAAAATGATCCAATCTAATTTTAGTTCAAATATTAAACCCCTTAGTAATCCTGTTTAGTAAATAATTTTCTAAACAAATTCCTAGTAAAAATCCATAACCTTCAAAAAAAGTAATTTACATCTGCCTTAACAGGCAATATGATAATTAGTATAAATCTCCCGAGTTTAATATCACTAACAATACCAATTCTAACACGACTGGTAAGTGATTTGTATTTTTAAAACATTAGTCTAGTTTGAACACCTACACTTACATATTCATGCTTAAAAAAAACCAGTATTCCTATTTCCATTTTGTTATTTGTATAACAAACAATGAAGCATACACGAATCCTTACAACTTATATATATATTAAAAAAAAAAATATCATTTTTTTTATCTTTTTTATTTTTTTAATTATTTTTTTTTTTTTTGGGGGGGGGTTCTTGATTTTTAATTTTATTTTTATATTTGTTATTTTGTTATTTTTCTTTTTCTTTTATGGTTTTTCTCATTTCTAGTCTTTTAATTCTGCTCATTTTTGTACACTTTTACAACTATTTCCCCGAAGAAATCTGTCCCCCATCTAAGCCACACCTCATCCAAAACATAGACCTCCCCGCCTCATTCAAAGAAACTAATCCTGCCCATTTCAAACTAAGACACCAACCCTCCCTCCCCCAAATTGATAGACTTAAAAGAGATGTTACTTTGGGAAATTCTCAGTAAGAGTCATGTTCTTGGGATTACCTGAAGATGCCGTATTAATACGGGTGAAATAGATTATTGTAATGAAACAAGTTTAGAGTTTTTTCTTCATTTACTAAATATATATATATGTGTGTGTGTGTGTGTGTGTGTGTGTGTGTGTGTGTGTGTGTGTGTTGAATTAAACAAAATACAGATCTCCTGTTAAACAAAATTAATTTCCAATG
>CM042139.1:24353026-24465526 GCA_023376005.1 Doryteuthis pealeii | reverse complement strand
ACTCGAAGAATACACAAAAAAGAGCAAAGAAAGATTACTTATGGCAGCCAACAAGAGCAGATGTAATATATGAACAAACAGAAAAACAACGAAAACTAGAAAACAAAGATGAGAAGAAAAACAATAATATGAACATTTCAAACGGCAAATCGGAGAGGTTGCACATAAAAAGACCTGGACATGGTTAAGAAGAGGAAAGCTCAAGAGAGCAACTGAATCACTAATAATTGCTGCACAAAATAATGCCATAAGAACAAATTATATCAAATCAAAAATAGATAAGATGCAACAAAATAGTAAATGTAGACTGTGCGGTGACAGAGATGTGACTGTAAACCATGTATTAAGTGAATGTAGCAAACTAGCACAACGGGAATACAAAGCTAGGCACGACTGGGTTAGGAAGGTGATACACTGGGAATTATGTAAAAATTAAATTTTGACCATACAACAAAACGATATATGCATAAACCAGAATGTGTTCTTGAGAATGAAACGCATAAAATTCTCTGGGACTTTGAGATAAAGACGGATCACCCTAACCCTGCCAGGAGACCAGACCTAAGGTTGATTAACAAAAAAGAGAACGTGTCAACGGGTGGATTTTGCAGTTCCAGCAGATCAATGGGTGAAGTTGAAGGAAAATGAAAAGATGGACAAATACCTGGACCTTGCCAGAGAATTGAAAAAGCTGTGGGATATGAGAGTGAAAGTGATACCAATTGTAGTTGGCGCAATTGGAACGGTCCCAATAAACTTGGAAAAAAGACTGGAGGATCTAGAAATCAGAGGAAGAATTGAGACCATCCAGACTACTGCACTGCTACAATCGGCTAGAATACTCAGAAGAGTCCTGGAGACCTGAGGAGACTTGTTGTCACTCAGACTCCGGTGAAAAACTCAAAAGGAGTGAAAATAATAATAATAATAATAATAATAATAATAATAATAATAATAATAATAATAAAAAGAAGAAGAAGGATGTGGAGTAGAAGAAGAAGAAAAGAAGTAGAAGAAGAAAGAAGAAGAAGAAGAAGAAGAAGAAGAAGAAGAAGAAGAAGAAGAAAATAATAACTTACAGCTTCATCTAAAATCAAATATGGATAAATTATGCAAGTACTCGTTCATCATTTTCTATACTTTGCAAGAACCACAACACAACATACCCTCTGTGGGCCGATACTTTTTCTCTGGGAACTAAATATAAAATGAGATATTTACATTAAAATGCGAATGATATATTTAGTGATGATGATGATGATGATGATGATGATGACTGAGATCGAAGATTCAAAATGCAAAGCCGTTCACAATAGCAAAGGGTAGCCCACTGTTTGTTTGTTTTTATGGATGGATAAGACCTCAAGTTACTAGAAACAAATTATGAGCTTTATTAAAAGTTGAAGGCACGTGCTGTAATGGTTAGAGTCGTAGGAGATGGACTCGTCGACCCGAGTTCAAATCCTGGGCGAGGTTGTTTGCATTTCACATAGCGCTAATAGTATGAAAAGGTATGAATCTCCCTCCAGCGATGGGCAAATAGTAGCGCAGACTGGGCTCTTTAACCTTCGCTAGGTAACCAGTCTAGATGGAAAACTCTGAATTGAAACCGGTTAAACTCCGCTTAAGAAATTGACCTTGTGTCACATCCTACTCGTGCAGTGGGGTTGGTATATATATATATATATATATATATATATATATATATATATATGAATAGAACATTTTTAGAAAAAACAAAAAATGTTATTAGTTTGCTGACAGATCTGTTTCGACCTTTTAGTAAAGCGGTCTTTTTCAATGCAACTATATTTATGAGGAAAGACGGAATAAATAAACCGTTAATCACGAGGTACAAACAAACGTTCTCGTTCAGGGCCGGAATTTTTTAATTTTTTAAAAATGCGTATTTTGTGTTTTAAAAAATCAGAAGCATTTTTATCATTAGAAAAACTCAAAAGAGTTTGAAGTAAAAGTGTATAAAAAAGGTATCAAAAATTTTCAAGATGTATTCCAGCTACAAAAGCAAGTTTTGTTTTTTCTAAAAAATTTCTATTCATACTGTCGGATTCACTTCCATTTACTTCATTTATATATATATATATATATATATATATATATATATATATATTTTACCAACCCCTCCGCCCGAGCAGGATGTGACACAGGGTCAATTTCTTAAGCGGAATTTAACAGGTTTGAATTTAGAGTTTTCCTTCTCCTAGACTGGTTACCTAGTCATGGTTAAAGAGTCCAGTCTGCCCTGCTATTTACCCATAGCTTTCCCAAGGGTATTAGCGCTATGTGAAATTCCAACAGCTTCGTCCAGGAATTGAACTCGCGTTGACGAGTCCATTTCCTACGACTCTAACCATTAGACCACGCGCCTCCATCACTGCCCTGTCTATAGCTCTGCTGATGAGGCTTAATGGGCTGAAATGTACATACAGAGATCGACTTTTTCTCGATTTGTTTACACTTTACATTTAAACCGATATGCACGCCTAATTTATTTAATTATAATTAATTAATTAATAAATTAGGTATGACTTTAATTAAGCACATAATCCCCCTAAAAATTGTCGGCCTTCGCCATTTTCAAACACATCGTTTGACCACTTCATATATATATATATATATATATATATATATATATATATATATATATATAAGAGCTTTATAAAAAGGGTAGAACTGTAGAAGTTTATCAAGGGAATGGTAATCCTGTCTCACCAGTCACTAGCAGCAGTCCCTTAGGGTCACATGATGCCAACTATAAAATAGGGGGCACCGAAGAATTCGCTCTCTTTTTGCCTTTTGCATGGGCTAGCGGACATTGGCTCCGTATCGTTAGAACTCCCAGACGGCGACGACTCGGATTCCTTACCCTCACGTTAGAAGCTGGAGCGGCAAACGCACACCTAAAACCAATTCTTCATGGCTCAACAAGTTACGAGGAACAAAACTTTCAAGGATTTCAGCTAAGTTCCGCAGGCATTTTTATCTGCAATCCCTTTAACCCTTTAATTACATTCAATTCTCCACAAACTACATTTTACCTACTGTTGTAGGTGACTCACCTATGACACGAACATAGACTTACCCAAAGGGTATATATTTAACAGAGCAAAGCTACTCAAACGAGAAGTAGCAGATACACGTTCTTCGGGTACGCTGTAACAAGGAAAACCCCTTTTCATTGTACGTTGATATATTGCTGAATACAATCTGTTCCCTACATTTTATCCCGGTGTTGAGTTATTATTTATTGACCCTTAAACAGGTCATAACACGTACCAAACACATTGAACTCTTTGAATTTCTTTTGGACCCTTTGGACTCTATAAAAACTCGTTTGGTTGTTTCATTTTATGTATATTGTATATCCCTGTTTGATATTTGCTTTATGTTTTTACATGTTCAGTAAACATTTTGTTCTACAAAAAGTCGTGTGTCTCCTTTCTTCAGAGCAGCACCCATCTCCTCACTGCGGTCGAAGTATGGTTTATTCTCTTACAAAACGTATGGTCTAAACAGTGATTTTCTGGGTACAAAAATCCCCACAGAACAAATGTTAAGTTAAAATATCTGTCGGGTAATGAAGGTAGTTTTCAATTTTCATAGAATTTCAAGTATAAACATATGCTATACATACCTCTCTCTCTCTCTCTCTCTCTCTCTCTCTCTCTCTCTCTCTCTCTCTCTCTCTCTCTCTCTCTCTCTGTGTGGTAAGACATACTGTTTACAACAATCACACACAAATGTGCTCACATCATATAAAAGAAAAAGGGTTAAATCCTACTTAACGGACATAAATTCCACCATCGTATGTCACCCCGCCCGAAAGAAAAAAAATACCAAAAATCAGAGAATTAATGGAATTTAATGAAATTTTCAGTGTTGATACATTAATGAATAAAAGATATAATGCACTAGTTATTTTATTTAAAAACTTTTACATCTTTTCAGGTCAATTAACTTTGAACCATGTATGTTTGTGAATCTGTGTTACGCCTCAAAGATACGTTTTCAGGGCGAAAAAAGATCAATGAGGATTATTGGAGAAAATACTTTTCTCGTGTTAAATATCCTAATCTTTACTTTTTTATGTCTAGAGGTTAAGCTAATTGACTCCACACTCCCCAGAGCTCTAGGATTGGCACCTCACCATCAGGTGCAGTTTGGTGTCATACCCAAAACACTTCAATTGTCCGAACAAACCTTGTAAAATTTTGGACAATCTTTCAATCTTTCTTTATATTTTGAATATCAAATGATTTATATGGAATGTTGCTTGTATTCAGAAGTGAGTGTTTAAACGAGTGACAACATGGAAGTTGCAGAATGCTATATAACAAGTCCGAATGTCGATCTGGGAGGTGTCTGGCTGAAAGTCAAACCGAAGGTAACTCTCGTCAGCCTCCATGGATGCAATCTTCAACTCTCTCTCTCTCTCTCTCTCTCTCTCTCTCTCTCTCTCTCTCTCTCTCTCTCTCTCTCTCTCTCTCTCTCTCTCTCTCTCTCTCTCTCTGCTAGTTATTGAACAAGTATAGCTGAATCTGACACAAGGCCATGGTAGTGAAGCACTCCGAGAGGAATGAGAACATATCTACGAGACGACCTCGCCTATCATCTAACCAAGGTGATTAGTCACAATTGGAGGGCATCCAGTGCGGATCAGACTCACTACACCGTATTAATGATCTACTAGACCAACACACAACTCATTATATATATATAGGATTAGAGTAATACATACACACACACACACACACACACACTTTCTCCTCTCCTTCTTCCTTCTTACTTTTCTTTTCCCTCCGCTCTCAACTTCTCCTGCCTTTCTCTCCCTCTGTCTCTTTTCTTCTTCTCTCTTCCCCCCCCTCTCTCTCTCTCTCTCTCTCTCTCTCTCTCTCTCTCTCTCTCTCTCTCTCTCTCTCACGCACACACACACATATATTTTCTCCTTTCACTTCTGCCCTTCTTCCTTCTTACTCTCCTCCCCCCTCTCTCTCTCTCTCTCTCTCTCTCTCTCTCTCTCTCTGTGTGTGTTTCTCTCTCTCTCTCTCACTCTCTCTCTCTCACACACACACACACATATATTTTCTCCTTTCACTTCTGCCCTTATTCCTTCTTAATCTTCTTCCCCCCCCTTTCTCTCTCTCTCTCTCTCTCTCACTCTCTCTCTCTCTCTCTCTCTCTCACACACACACACACATACATTTTCTCCATTCACTTCTTCCTTCTTACTCTCCTTCCCCCCTCTCTCTCTCTCTCTCTCTCTCTCTCTCTCTCTCTCTCTCTCTCTCTCTCTCTCTCTCTCTCTGTGTTAGTTATTGTATAACTAGCTGAAGTATAACTGAATCTGACACAAGGCCAGTGCAGTGAAGCCCTCTGTATGGAATGAGCACATTAGCGAACATATCTACGAGACGACCTCGCCCATCATCTAACCAATTGTGCATAGTCACAATTGGAGGGCATCCAGTGAGGATCACACTCACTACACCGTATTAATGATCTACTAGACCAGCGCACAAATCATTACCCAACGGGGAGACGACGCCATACATAAAGATTTTCCATTTCTAAAAGATCTCTCCATATTTTACGAAAATTTCTTATCATTAATTCTATTTGGAAGCTCGCCATACAAATAATCGTAACATTTTACGGCCTGGTCATTCATAATGTTTGTAAATTGGCGCAACGAGACAGACAGACATCAAATTGTGCAAAAGAATCAAACTAAACCAAGGGATCAGAATTGTTTGCTGCCATTCATTCATATATATATATATATATATATATATATATATATATATATGAGCTTGATTGCAGTAAATATTGATAGACACATCGAAAACACTGCTATCTTTGGATTTATGGCTATTATTTCAAGCAATGTCGAAAAAGATGTCCTATCTTGCTATTTAGACCACAAAACTGTGTTGTTCATATATAAATTTTGCCAAAAATATCGACAAAACAAATATTCTTCGGGTGGATATCAATGTGATGGAGAAAAATATTTGTATATTGACTGGAACATTTTAGTGTTAACTAGGGGGGGGGGCTTTTCTGTGCTATCAAATAAGTTATAGGGGTGTGGTCCGTCCATGTGCTCTTTCACCGACTTTTTTCATCACCAACAAGATATTTTCGTTGAGATATCGGTTGGTTGGTTTGTTCATTTGAGTTTACGGCATGTCAATCCTTGTTGGGTTATGTTATGCCGAAGACTTCCTTTGATTAATTCTTGATGGATACTCAATTTATTTTTAAACTCAACTTTTTAAACTCCCTATTTTTCCATTCAACCGATAGATGGTGCCCCAACAGGTACTAACAATCCGGGTCAGAGTGGACCTGGGAGTAATGCTGATGAAGGGGTACCCCACATTCCCCCAAAGTTCCAGAATTGGAACTTCACCATCATATAGAGTTTAACGTCACACCTAGGACACTAAAACCCTCAGTCACCGCCTGATAGCAGAAATGATAAAAAGGGTTGGAAGGTTGCAATACGATTGGAACAATCATATAGGTGCTAGGGCTTGATGTGACCATCCGATTGATCGGAATAAGCCATTCTGATCGCTCCTCCAGCTTAAGTAAGCGCCCAAGTGGAATGCTGCATGTCATGGACTGTTCGGCCACTAGGATTCCGTCATTAAGCATCCACGGGCCAACAGTTGGTCCCCATAGGGGAGGGGTTCTCACCCCTCTGCAATTGGTGTTTTCTATAGCTCCAGATGATAGGTCGGGATTTTAATGTTTATTCTGCGCCTACAGAGGTGTCGCGTCATAGTGTTATGGTTGGCACGCTAGTTTAGCAAATCCATTACTACTGAAAAGCGTGTTCGATCCTCGGTGGATTTCCCATACTTGTGACCTTGTGTCAAATACTACTTGGAGGGTAAACACTAACCTGTTTCAATCGAACATGAAGAAAAAAATAGAATGAGAGAGAGCTAAATCAAGATTATTATACTTTTTACATATTGAACTATTTGGCAATAGCTCTTAAGTAAACATATCAAATTTTGTAATAATTAAATTATCATATTGTGGTATATCTACAGGTTCAGTTAGGTTATTGTTAATCTATGCATATATAAAGGACAGCTGGTTTTTATGTATGTATGTCTGTATGTATGTCCGGGAGGAAACTATGAAAATAAAACAATTAATTACAAAGTATATATATATATATATATATATATATATATATATATATATACTAGCTAAAGTACCCGGTCCATGACCGGACTAAAATTAAATTTGGATCACCAGGGAGTGAGAGAGAAAGTGGAAGACGGTAGTTAGAGAGGGGTTAAGAGGAAAATAATTCTTGAAACTAAAATCAATGAGATTTTGTATATTTCAGGATTTGTATTTTCTTTTTTATAGTTTAAAATTATTTCATATTATCATACAACAAATTGAAAGTATTCGTTTGTATATTTGTTTGTTTTTGTTTTAAATTTTTTGTACATGACAACAATTCACATTTAGTTCTTAATTGCATGTTGAGTTTAAAAAGAAGCTGAGAATCGAAAATTTAAATTATTCGTATTGCAATATCTATTTTTGCTAAAACTTAAGATAGTATTATAGGGACCACCAATTGATCAGTTTAGGCAATCTTGAATAAAACGGAAATATTTTGTTATTATTTATAATTAATTGATTTTTCATAGAATTTTTTAAAAAAACTCTTATCGTAACTTGTTTTTAGCTACGTTAAATTTCAGTTGATTTAACAGTGTAAAAATGAAAACATTGTTTTTCAATCATAATTTTCATTATTTCCGTAATCTGAAAAAAAATTAAAAAATTATCAGGAGTTTATTTAATGTTTTTTCTTTCAAATGGAAAAAAAAGTTTTCAAGAAAATATTAATTTTTCTGCAATTTTCATAGTGTTAAATATAGGGGGGGGGTAAATTTCACAGGGTAAAATTGGTGGTACCTAGTATTTTAAAAACATTGTTTAAAAACGTTTTGGTGGACCTGATTATCTGGACTCCCCCTCCCCATCTAATTTTTTTTCCTTCAGTTGATTATTATCGATTACACACCAATCTATCAGATTTTTAAAAATAATTCTTAAAAGTTCTTTATTTTTTTAGTATTCACGGGTGCTCATTTCCTCGTATAAGTTTATAGTAAATTGATCCCCCATACCGGAACCGCTTGAATGGAATCCAAATTATTTATTTATTTTTCCATTAAACTAACCCCAACCCCTAACCCTAAACACCCCTAGTTAAAATTAAGTTTTATTACAAAATTTGTATTAATTACAAAACAACAATTTTCATAAAAGTTCAAATGTCACCTATGAAATCTCTATTTAAACATGCCAATTTTTCAGAACTGAAAAGTTGCACTATAAACTCAGCGATGTTTATTGACTTCACAATAAAGAGTAAAATCATAAAACTTAAAATTTCATTTGTAAGGCAAATTCTGAGGAATATTTTAAATTGTATTTTGAATAATAATTTAAATGTTGGTTGTTAGTTGTTTTGTTTTATCGGATATCAACTTTTTGGGTAATTTACTAACGAATCATGTCATTTTGATAAACAAAACGCTTACAATTTTTCGTACTTACATATAAAAAATTCTTGAAATGTTCCAATAACTGGATATTGTCGGAAATACTTGAAATAAATTTCGTCTTACAAATAATTGACTACTTATCTCCAGTCGGGCCTTCGACTAAAGATAAAACACCGGATTGTGTCCGTATTAGTAACCTTTGTTTTTGTTTTTTTATCGTGGTTTTAGAAAATAATTACTTAACGAACCAAAAGAAAAACAGTTTCTAAGGACATTCGTCAATCTTATTGTTATTTTTAACACTTTAAAACTCTAACAATAATAATTAATAAATAAATTAAAGAATTAAAAGTAATTTTATTCGAATGAAAATCTTAGTTTAATTTATACAAATATGTAACCGTACTTACGACGTAAACTGATTTTCATGATACTTTTATTTATGATTAAAATATTTTTTTAATAATGTAACCGTAAAAGCGTAAATTTTGATTTTCTACAATTTTTATGCATTACAAAAATTAAAATTAAAATGAGTGTACTGTACAATTTAAGAATATGGACAAACTCGCTGTAAAAAATAATTTAATCTATAAAAACACATACAAATTACATATTCAGAAAGACTATTTCATCTTATTTCTAAAGATATAAATATTTTAAAGATTAGATCCTAAATAGGCAAGAGATTCCAAGCTGCCTTATTCGTATTGTCACCTATTTATCAGCTATACTTAGTATTTTTTTAACACGCTGTAAAAAGAAAATTAATCTATAAAAACACATACAAATTACGTATTCAGAAAGACTATTTCATCTTATTACTAAAGATATAAATATTTTAAAGATTTGATCCTAAATAGGAAAGAGATTCCGATATGACTGGTATAGACTGCACTGCTTGTATCGCAATAATCATAGGCAGCGTGGCTATCCGAAGCCATTTTTTAATTTTTCAACTCGCTGTAAAAAATGATTCAATTGATAAAAACTCACACAAATTATATATTTTGAAAGAGTATTTTCTTATCTTTCTAACGATATAAAAATTATTAAAGATTGGACCATGAATAGGCCATAAATTTGGAGCTGAACGGCTCAGACTGCAAAATTAATTCATTAAAATTAAAACTTCGCTGCTGTTATCGCTTTAACAATAAGCAGGAAGAGACAATATTTTATTATCAGGAGGGGCTGATATACGGACAGTTCCGCAAATTAGGTGATTTTGGATTAATTAATCGATTAAATCCCTTAATCAGTAAAAATCAATAACCAAATTTGGAGTTTTTCTTAGTTAGAACGATATCAACGTGTATGCAAGATTTTGAATCTGAGTGACCTCCCGTTTTTTTTGTTATACGTCGACACGTACATACCAAAATCTTTCTTTTATATATTAAATATATATATTAAGAAAATTGAAAAAACAAATTTCAATTTTCTTAATATTGTTGGATTTATTTCCCATATTTACTCCCATATATATATATATATATATATATATATATATATATATATTTTGCTTGAAGGCAATTACAATGCGGTATATCGCATAAAATTCGATAATTATAGAAGATAAATAACATTGACAAGTGAATCTCGCAATCCATTGAACATGTTCTACACGCCGGGTAATTCTTTGCGAGATTCACTTGTCAATGTTATTTATCTTCTTTAATTATCAAATTTTATGCGATATACCGCATTGTAATTGCCTTCAAGCAAAAATATAAATATTTATTCACCAATGCTTCTAAAAAATAAATAAATAAACAAACATCCCAAAATCTTATATATATATATATATATATATATATATATATATATATATATATATATATATATATATATAACCACACATTCACTATCATCAGAGCTGTGATTAAAACATAAATCAATTATGTAACACCAAAACAATCAACGGATCTGCGAGACTAACTTTTTATTATCCCCCCCTCTACCCAGGCAACTCTGGGTAGCTGATTATAGTTCTTGAATAGATTAGTTTGCAAACAGAAAGAAAGATATCTATGATGAACTTAACTTTAATGAACATCATTTTGTTTTTGTTTTCTTTTTCTGTCATAATTCCTTAGAACATTGAAGAGAACCTTTTGAAGTTGTGGCGGACCGGAAGTTCATACTTCGACAGAAAGAGATCAAATGACAAAAATGATTGTTTTGCGCAGGGGATTGCGCATGTTAGAAAAAAGAGAATAAAAAAAATAAAATTGGTAAAATTCAACCAATCAGAGGCGTTCCTTCCTGAAAAGAAAAATTATCAAATAGATCCTTGCTGAGCCTACCTAAATTCTATTTAAACCCAAACTTTTTCATTTTTTAACTAGAAAGATTTTTCCTGCCTAAGAGAATACTTGTCACATGTTTTAAGAACTTTTAATGCAGAAGGTACGAACTCTCTCTCTCTCTCTCTCTCTCTCTCTCTCTCTCTCTCTCTCTCTCTCTCTCTAAATAATTATCGCTTTCAGAAACAAACTAAATATCAGTTCAACTATTGCCTGACTGCTGATTGTTGTGACTTAAAAACTTTACATTTTCTTTCTCACTTTGTGAATTGTGGAATATCAGCTTACATTTTACATTGAACTTTAAAAAAAGAACTTTTGGCTGAACCTCGCCCAGTATTCAATGCTGCCTTTTTGTATACATTCTGTTAATACAATTTTGTTTGTTTAATCAAGAGTTTTGTCTTCTATGCCATGTGCTTGATTGTTTTATGGTCTTTTAAATGTTTCAACACTTTTATTAAATATTGACATCAAACAGCCCATACATAACACCATAAAGTCTTCTAGGCAATTAATATTTCTTTTAATAAATACAAGAACAAATGATAATCCGAAGGACAATCTAAGATGAATGTGGCGGACAAGTGAAAACTCTACTGGCAAATCGTGACAATATTTATCTGGACACAAAAGAAAAATGCGACGATCTAATATTACCCGGAGGAAATATCACATGACTTTTTTATCACTAATTCTTGATTGTTATATACATCTTTTATTTCATTTACTTCGTAGAAATATATGATAGGGCCGGTTTGGCTCAGTCGGTAGAGCGTTCGGCTAGGAATCACAAGGTTCCTGGTTCGATACCGGCCCTCGCAAACTCGGCGTATGAGTAGCACAGGGATCTGTGCGGTAAAGTGAGGAGCTGATGGTAGGTGTGGCGCTCCACTTCAGACGCTGAAATAATCTCCTTGGTCTAGCGTTAGTGAAAAATGGGATAGACTCCCTCGCTGTCTGGCTGATACCGACTTTAGGCTGCCCCTTGTACCCGATCATGCTTAACGGAATTAGAACAATGGATTAAATAAAGGGTTCGTGAAAGTATGAATATCCACCAATAAGTAAATATATATAATTAATTCTATTAACAAAGAGTCTTCCAGTTTAACCAGAATAGAAAACTGGGCACTTTTCGCGGAGAACCGTCCCAGCCTCCTGCCTCAAAAACCGCTACCCGCTAAGATTGAATTTTGTAGCCGAAGCGGTGTCACTTGAAAAAAAAACTAGGGTTAGGGTTTAGGGTTAGGGTTTAGGGTTAGGGTTGGGGTTTAGGGTTAGTTTAATGGGAAAATAAATAAATAATTTTGCTGTATACAGGGCCACCCAGAAAAAACAGAACCCACAAATTTTGTAATAAAACTGTTAATTTTAACAATTTAGAGTTAGGGTTAGGGTTTAGGGTTAGGGTTGGGGTTGGGTTGGGATTTTGGAAAATTCAAAAAAACTGCTAGCCGTAATTTCTAACAGACATTTTGATTTCTACTCTAACCCTACATAATTGTTAGGGAACTAACAATTATCTAACAAGAGTATATTGCAAGGGGGACACTCCAGGTATTTATTCCTTTGATGAGATTTCTGCTACAGAGTTTGGTTTCGAGAAGTGTGCTTATTCTTCTGAGGTTCCCATTTCTTGCTGTTTATTTTATATTTTCCTTTTCTATTTCGGCTATCATGATCATCTAGGTTATTCTTTACTTCTTTCTATCTTCTTTGTCTTCGTCTAATTAAGGGCTTCTTTGAAGAACATGCATAATTAATTAACAAGACTTGTTGTTAGTTTAACAAAGCTTTATTTTTGCCCATTTCACCGTGCGGGGAGTCACAATCTCGGCAGTCACACGTCTGTTCTGCCTGAAGTCTGGTTATAAACAGGTCACCTAACTAAGTCTCACGTGACTTCCGAGATTCCCGCCTTTGGGTGTCAATGTTCCCAAACGGTCTGTATTTTTCCATTTGGGCTCTTTGCGTTCTCGCTACAGGCTGTTGTCAATAATCTATGCTACCGCATAGATTATGCAACAGGGTTACCAATTCTTTTTCAATTTTGGCAAATATCTTGATATCCTTCATGTGCAGAAGGTGGTTTATTTTTCCTATGGTTTTGTAATTTCATTAGGGTAGGTCGATTTTCAACTTTTTTTGAATATCAAAATGATTCAACCGAGAAAAGTTGGGTATTGTTATTATAAGTACTGACACCAAAAATTAGGTTTCTAACTTGCACCAATTTTTGAGCATTCAGTTTTAAGTATCGTCTAATATGAAGTCCCTTCAAAATCCTTGTTTATATATATATATATATATATATATATATATATATATATATATATATATATATTACAAATAAAATTACTTAAAAATCTCATAATTTCAATCCAGAAAAGTTCATCAATTTATTTTATCAAATAAAATGAATAAAATATATCGAAAGTTACATTTAAAGTAAAATTATAACCCCCACCCCACCCTAACAGCTCAGAAAAGCTGCATTTTACCTCATACAACAAAGTATGTGATTGAGTGACATCATTGTTATGAAAAATAGCAGAAGTGATAGGGAGTCTCTCTGGAAGATGTCTCTTTGGATTTTCACATCTACTAGGCTTTGTTCTCATGCTATTAATTCCACTTCCCAATGACAGTTTAAAATGTGGAAGATATTTTTGTTTCACCCTTTACAAAACGACTTTTTTTAGCCAACCCAATAATTGCATCTTAAATGTTATAGTGAACAATACAATTCTTGTTTTTTTTTTTGTTTTTTTTTTTTTGTTTTTTTTGTCTTCATTTTAACCTGATACTTTTTGTTCGTCGATGAGAACACGTTATATCAAATCATTCAGAGTGAACACAAAAATGACAATTGAAAATAACTCCAATAAAAGAAATATGACGTCTATTACTTATTTTATGAACAGCAAATTTTTTCGTATTTTTTCGGAGCCTTTTCTTTTATTTGATGATGTTATTTGATGACGAATATATAAGACATATTGCCGCTCTGAAGTGTCAACATTTTACGATACACGCTGCAGATGGACCCGAAATTAATTCATATGCTGAAATTTTCATAAGGCAGAATCTTGCAAAGCAGACACATTTTGTAAATAAGATGATAATGTACTTTTTTCTTCCTGGGTTCTCATGGAATATATAATACTGGCAGGACCTGTGGATATGCCACAGTATGATGATCTAATTATTACAACGTTTGATATGTTTACCTAAGAGCTATGGCTAAATAGTTCAATATGTAAAAAGTATAATAATCTTGATTTAACTCACTCACTTTTTTTTTCTTTCTTTCAATCTTTTCCTCTTTTCATTATGTTCGATTGAAACAGGCTAGCGTTATCGCTTCCGCACGCTCACCCACTCTCCATCTTTCCTCTACTCTAACTTTCTTTTTTTATTATTATTATATTATTCCTGTGTATCATGTCTTTTTTCTTCCCTTTCTTTCTTTATAATAAAAACGGAATGGTTTAGCTAAGGTGATGACACTCATAAGAAATAAGAATTCGGTGGATAAGCAACACCAAATAATCAGGATTTACATTTTTGCATTTCATCTTGGACGATTTGCCCTCATCTTTATTGTTATTTACACAACGTTTCGGCTGATGTGCCTTTCGGCCTTCCTCAGGTGTTTCTTGTCGAGCTCGGGAATCTTCTCTTCAAACTCGGAAACCTTTTTGTTGTAATCGGGAGCGATATGATATGGAGACTTTGAATAGATTGAGTGTATGCAAAAGTTCCCAGCACTCTTTTTTCTACACATCAACTAATTAAAAGTACAATTGTTGAGTTACCCCATTATTACGTTTATCGAATCAAAGAGTATCGATAAGTCTACAGAAGGTAATTTCTAGGGTAGGGTTAGCAAAAGTGATAAATTTCGACTCTCAGGGTCGATGAGTCTATCCAAGGGATCGATAAATTATTGGTGATAGAATGGGGGTCGACAAACCTGAAAGCTAACTGTTGGATTATTTTGAGGTATAATGTGTGCTAAAGACCACGACTTATATTTATAGACTGTTCCAAAACAGCTGGTGGCTGAATGGGTCGATCAAAAATGCCTAAACATGTATTTAATTTACTATCTAAAGGCGTTGATAAATAGTCCTAAAATTACTTGCATGAAGGACAGATCAACAGACAAGGATTATACAACTTTCTACTTCAAAACAGGATCAACTCTGATACCACTCCTTTCTACTTCAAGACAGGATAAACTCTGATCCAACTTCTACTTTGAGGACAGATCAACAGACAAGGATTATACATCTTTCTACTTCAAGACAGGATCAACTCTGATACCACTCCTTTCTACTTCAAGACAGGATCAACTCTGATCC
Organism: Doryteuthis pealeii; assembly: GCA_023376005.1. NCBI lineage: Eukaryota > Metazoa > Mollusca > Cephalopoda > Myopsida > Loliginidae > Doryteuthis > Doryteuthis pealeii. Next base: position 24,450,277 of record CM042139.1, on the reverse strand, counting down.
AACTCCTACATTGAGGACAGATCAACAGACAAAAGATTATATATTTTTCTACTTCAAGACAGGATCAACTCTGATACAGATCCTTTCTACTTCAAGATAGGATCAACTCGGATACAACTCCTACTATGAGGACAGATCAACAGCTTGAGGACAGATCAACAGACAAGGATTAAAACTGATACTACATCTTTCTACTTCAAGAGAGGATCAAACTTTCTGCCACAAAGAATCTCCACTGTAAAACTGCTTTCAACTATAGCCCTAAAATGGCCACACGTAATTAAATTTCCGTAATTACTTACCTTTTGATAAAAATCTGTCTGAAATTGTATTTCTTTCTAAAATATATTAGGGGAAATTTTTTTTACGAGGTCTACACCTAACTATTTTATTTTATGAAATATGAAAAAATGAACCGACAAAAAACGATTTTTACGTTTCTTCTATAAAGATAAGAGTCTGAGTAATTATATCAGTTGATTTTTTTATAAGTCTCAGTACCAGAGCTTTTCAGTAAAAGAACCATGAATACAGAATTCTGATACAAAAAATATCAATAAATAAACTGACCGTGTTGTAAATAAACGGACTGTTTTATTTATTTTTCACGATAACAATGAGTAATTGCTCCCCAACCTGATAATTTGATCTTTGAATTAACAGTTTTTCTTTGTAACAACTCTTGATACATGTTCCTGTGTTGGTAATTATACGTCCTAAACAAAATTGCATTAATTTTTGACTTCCCTATGTGGAGAAGTAGGGAGGTGATCCACAGAGGACCAGCTTCATTTTGATGTATGATACATGTTCCTGTGTTGGTAATTATACCTGTCCTAAACAAAAGTGCATTAATTTTTGACACCTTCGTAATACTTAAATGCAGGGATCAATTTTTAGTTCTTTAGTTTATTGTTGCCTATCGCATAGCTCTTTATATTGAAGCCGAATGGAAAAGCCAAAAATGTTGTTTATCATGAAGCTTTGCAGTTTCAAATTGACAAATTATATCATTGTTTTTATAAAAACTGTAAAATGTTGTTCAAGCTTAATAAAATTTAAGATGTACTCAATGCAAGAAGTACAATTGTAGGGCCAAAGACCCAATCAAAATCCCTCCGTCGGAGCTAGCTTAATTGCTGCCTGAAAGAAGCTTTTAAGCTAGTTACTTATATATTTTGTTATAATGTTTATATTATATGTACTAACAAAATAAAAAAAACCTCCGGACGATGTAAAAATAATTTTTTGAAACATATTGCCTGAGGGGTGGGAGTTAAAAATTCAATGTCAGCGAGTTTGTACCCTAAGTAAGTAAAATCATCAAATTCATTAAAGGATTAAAAAATAAAACAATTTGAAATGTAAACTTTAAATATTTATTAAAATAAAACAAACTATATATAGATATATAATACCAGTCATGTATTTATTAAAACTTGTTTTAAAAAACAATGAGGACTGTCTAGTGTTGCATGTTCAAATTTTGAGTGTATTTATCCTATGTTATGACGATTTGGGGTAATGTGACGTAAGCAGTGACGTAGTTTTTGTTACAAACAAAAACCGGAAGCGAATCTCCATTATTAATAGATTTACCCAACCTCTCCACACGAGCAGGATGTGACACAAGGTCGCAAGCATGGGGCATCCAGCGAGGATCGAACTCACTATTCTGTAGTAATGTATGTGTTAACCATTACACCACCACGGGACGCCCCTATTGGCATACGTGTATAATCTCACTCTAATCCTGACACAACCAAACACGACTAAAGAATATTTACCGAGTAGGTAAAATGAACCATACATTATTTTCTTTTTCATACTCACTAACTTCTTAGCTTCGTTTTTGCTTGGTTGCTGTTTTGTTACGAATCAATCAAAATTGTTAACACATAAGAATTTGTCTTTTGGATTTCTTCCTGGACGTAACTGAATACGACTAACGAATATTTACCAAGTAGGTAAAATGGACCATACATTATTTTCTATCACACACTTACACACTTCTTAGCTTCGAACTTGTTTGGTTTCTATTTTGTTACGCATCAATCAAAGTTGTTAACTGCTAAGAAGTTTGCTTTTGGATTTCTTCCTGAACGTAACTGAATATTTTATCGTATCCGAATTGTGAGTTATAAATAATACAAACGTAAATCAATTCTACAATACTATACTTAAAAGGGCACCGAAGTTCAGCTCGCCCAGGGCGCCGGGAACTCTGGAGCCGGCCGTGGTGAAGATCAATTCAGCTATCAAAGCATTGACATTATGACATAAGCACTTTATGGATACGACAATCCTGAATATCGACTTTGAAATATCGAAATTGTTCAACAAACAAGTGGTCATAATTTTAGTAAAAGTTACTTTAATTTCAATAACAGATCAATTCCTACTGTTTTCTCTTTTCATTTTCCCCTCGAGTAATCAATTTGTTTGTAGCGTTTTATTTTTAGTCGCCTTATTATCACCATCATTGTCAATAATCTGGTTCATACAAAACGAACGTTTTTTGCAAGTATGGGGCATCCAGCGAGGATCGAACTCACTATTCTGTAGTAATGTATGTGTTAACCATTACACCACCACGGGACGCCCCTATTGGCATACGTGTATAATCTCACTCTAATCCTGATACAACCAAACACGACTAAAGAGTATTTACCGAGTAGGTAAAATGGACCATACCTTATTTTTTATTGCATACTCACCAAGTTCTTAGCTTAGTTTTTGCTTGGTTTCTGTTTGGTTTACATAGTTTTCTTTTAAACTACTGGTTCCTAACGTGGGTCCTCAGGCCAGTTGTGCTATTCACTTCTGGAATAATACCCTTATGAAAGGTATGAACCCCCTCATCCTCCAAGATATGGGTATAATAGTACCACTAGTGTTCTTCTACAAGGGTGGATTTGGCATTAAATGAGCCACGTAATTTTGATATGAAATTAAACAAATAAACCAAACCAGTTACACAAAAATGTAAATACAAATGTAAAACGAACGCGATCCCTTAACATATGAGCATAAAGTTAACCTAGACTGGTTGGCATGCCTTTAAGATTGACCAAACAAGCAATTTAGATGTCTCAGTAATTAGTTTTGATTTAATTCATCTGTCTTTTTGTCCTTACATGGTACTTCTGTTAGTTTATATATATATATATATATATATATATATATATATATATATATATATATATATATATATATATATATATATATATATATAATTATGTATATTATGTTCTTGTGAACGTTGTTTGTTTGGTCTTTTGAAGCATTGGAAAAAAGAACAAAAACAAGAAAAACAGAACAAAAATCAGAATTTTTATATGTTCAACTGTTGCTCTGTTCCTGGTTTAATCTATTCCGATATTTCGGGTGAACATTCACCCTTTTTCAAGGTATATCAGACGGTCTAGAGAAAAAAAATGAAATGTTGTATATGAGGGCAAAAAAGTATATATATATATATATATATATATATATATATATATATATATATATATATTGGTAAAACGTGTGCGTTGTCTTGACGATATGCTGCTTTGAAATCAATGATAACAATCGCACCTTAGATGTATTGTACACTATAATGAATATATATATATATATATATATATATATTATATATATATATATATATTTGTGTGTGTGTGTGTGTATATAATATATTATATATATATATATATATATATATATATATATATTATAATGTATTAATTTGAAAGCAATTACAATGCAAAATAAAAAATAAAAACAAAAAGATGTTATTTTTTGTCTTATCGATTTCAAAGTAAAACTTTATCTTCAGAGACGATTTTCGGAAATGGACGCGTTTTTTGTGTTTTTTTTTTTTGTTTTTTTTGTTATTTTTTTTTTATGTTATAAACACGCGTCTCGAGGTGTTCTTTTTTTAAAACGCCACGCGCAAAGTCGTGATGGACATTTAGCCGTTCATTCAATTTCAATTTTATTATTTTCATCTATTTATATATTTATGTATTATTCATTTGATATATGTATAATGAAATGTACATACTATGTACTATATACTGTGAGGAACGTGTATTTTAATTAATTATGTATTCAGTGTTTAGCTCTAATCTATTGTTTATACTAGGACCTAATTTGGCTATTAATAAACTTTCTCTAATTCTGAGATTACCAATGTTTCGTATTACTGTCTCTATCTTAACGGAAAAATATATATATATATCGAGAGAGAGAGAAAGAGAGAGAGACTTTTGGATGTATACAATTCAGTGAGCATGATTTTAGAGCTTAGGTGCAGTCAGATGAATTCGTTGTAGGTTTTCATTTATTTTTTTTAAAATAGGCTTGTTAACCCAAGGAGAATTGAAAGGGAATGATTGAATGGATAGCTGGAAGTAAAATCCTCTCATCCTTTGCTCTTTAAAAACGTTATTCCATTCTTGTCTAATTTTCCGACTAACTAGTTTATCGAGGCGGGATAATTCTGCAACAGTTTATGTATCGTAATGTAACGTAATTCATTGCAAATTGAAAAGAGAGACGACTTACGCTTGAAGCTAAAAAAACGTTTTGAAAGTTCAAATTAACAAGCAGATAGATGAACACCAGGGGCAGTGTAGTCATTAGTCAGGATTTATATTTTCTACAACATTTTTGCTTTTGTAAATAAAATGTATGTTCCAAGAAATTTCTATTCGTGCTTAGGTAGGCCTGATTTCTGCCGCCAAAAATGGTTTGGTTTGGTTTGGTTTGGTTTGTTTTGTTTTACGGCATATCAACCTCAGTGGGTCATTTAATGCCGATAAAGTTTTGAAATAAATCAATTCTTAATGGATAATACAATTTTTTTATAAATACATTTTTCTATTTAACCCATAGATGGGACTCTAACAGGTACTACCACTCCGGGTCTGAGTGGACCAGGGAGCAATGGTGATGAATGGGGTGCTCCACATTCCCCAAACTTCCAGAACTGGAACCTCACCATCAGATAGAGTTTAACGTCATTCCCAGGACATGTAGACCCGCAGCCACCGCCTTCTAGCACCCATATGATAAATAGGGGTTGTGGCTTGCCATAAGGGCAAAAGGGTTGGGAAAATCATATAGGTGCTAGCTAGGGCTTGACGTGACCAGCCGATTGATCGGAGGGGGCCTCTCCGACCGCCCGTCTAGCCCAAGATAGGGCCAAAGTGGAGTATTGCATGTCATGAACTGCTCATCCACCTGGGCTCTATCCATAAGCATCACGGGTCCCCACCGCCAAAAATGGGCTTCCGGGAAGAAAAGGTTAAGAAACTGTATTAAATTAACATATCCAATTATGAAAATAAATGGTCCGGTTGGACACATGATGCAACGGATATAAGAGTTGAGTTAATACAGTTCTAAGTGAAATTCATCTGTAGGTTGCAGGTTCAATCCTGACCACAGGCGAAAATAACATAGAATACTTAATATAGTTTAACCCTTGTACCCAGTCATGGTTAACGGAATAAGAAGAATCTACCCCAATGGATTAAACAAAGGGTTCGGGTGGAATTTTTTGCAGCAAATGATGTAGTCAGAAAGAAACCTAATTTATTGTAGACTAGCAGCGGCTACCCGGCGTCTGCTGGGTAGAGGGTGATTTTTTTAAAAATTAGTCCCGCAGATCCATTATTACTGAACCGTAAGTTGAATCTTCGTGGGATTCCTCATTTAAACCCCTATGTAAAAAAAAATAGACCTTGCATTGATCCAGCTAAACTGAAAAAAAATGTTAGTGTCTACTATCTAAAATATTAAATGAAAAACAAATCCATGCTGTTATCATTTAAATTTTATTTTTTAATTATCTTCACGAATATAAATTAAATCTCTATTATTTTTGCTCAAAAACCAAGCCCTGGGGATATTTAATGTGTATATATATTTACTTTGTTGTTAATTGTTTTATTTTTGTAGTTTCCTCCGGACATACAGATTCACACAACTGCCCTTTATATATGTATAGATTGAAGATTTGAAAGTTCAACTTGATAAATTTATATTGGACGAGCAGTGTAGTCATTAATCAGGATTTATATTTTATACGACATTTTACTTTTGTAAATAAAATGTATTTCCTGTTACATGGAATTTCTATTTGTGCTCCTGTGGGCCTAAAATGTCTTTGCCACCAAAAATGGGCTACAAGCAAGTGTTATATATATATATATATATATATATATATATATATAATATATATATATATGTGTGTGTGGTGTGTGTGTGTGTGTGTGTGTGCGTGTGTGAATACATTCATAGCTGCTCATAACTCAACTAACTGAACTTCTGTTCCCACCGATTCCCAGCGGCAGGAAGTTGGTCAACTTGATGTCACTGAGTGTCAATCATCTAACTGTCTTTGATTTTGAATTTCAACAACCTTGAATTCAAAATCTTTACACTAACCGTCTAAAAATACAACACATGGGTAACATCGGGTATATAATCGAGAGAGTTCAGAGAGAGGGAGAGACAGATACAGATTAGAGAGAGAGGATGATCTTAGTTGATTCTTGTTAACTTCATTACTGCTTCTTCTCAGTTCTTCACCGCCCAGTGGTTTGGGGCTTTAGAATGCACCGACTGCACCTCTGCAGAGGGGTAAGACTCCCCCAAATGGGGCCATGACATGCGCCAATTGTCTCACCTTTCTACTTGTAGTATTAACCTTTCTTATACACTAATCTTTTTATTCATTGGATATAAACAAAAAAAAAATTTCCTTCTCCTAAACAGGTTGCCATACCAAGGTTAAAGAGTCCAGGAAGCACTACTATTTATCCATAGCTGAAGGGAGAATAGGTATAGGTGTTAGCGCTATTTGAAATGCTACCTGCTTCGTCCAGGATTTGAACTCAGTTTGCCGTGTCTATTTCCAACGATGATAATAATTACACGACAAACACCAACTGTCTCACCTTTCTAATTGAAGTACTAAACTTACTTATACACTAATCTTGTTATTTATTGGATACAAAAAATGGACAAACCACTCTGTTGTCTCCGTTTATTTTAACTCTGTGATAAAACTAACAGATATTTTTAATTCGCTCAAAAAAATATCACCTTGTTGCAATTTAGACGTAAACAAAATAATTCAATATATTCTTTTTCTCCAAAAACACTTACGTAAACTTTTGGATTCCCAAACAACATTTAATTTATATCCTGCGAGCATAATCTCGTGACACTAACCGGGACACACGACTGAGCTGGTAGCAATACACTCAGCACAATGATCAAATGTAACATGATTTTTCATTTCTCTGATTGTTTGAGATGAGGCTTGATGATTAGTATTATCTGCGTTATTCGGACTATTGTCCTCATCATCGTTGTTATCTGTACAACGTTTCGGCCGATATGCCTCCGGCCTTCTTCAGGTATTTCTTGTCGGACTGGGGAACCTTCGCGGACTCGGGAACCTTCTCGACTTAACATCCCTTCCCCAGCTATGGTTAGCGGAATGTGAACAGGATACCCCCGTGGACAGAATAAAGGGTTAGGTTCAAAGTTCCGCGATGGCTCCCGATTACGTCAAGAAGGTTCCCGATTACGACAAGAAGGTTCCCGAGTTCGAAAAGAAGTTTCCCGAGTCCGACAAGAAATACCCGAAGAAGGCCGGAGGGCACATCAGCCGAAACGTTGTACAGATAACAATGAAGATGAGGACAATAGTCCGAATAACGCAGATAATACTTATGATTTTTCATCATCATCATCATAATCAACTCGGGTATGTCAAACAAGCGGCCTGCGACAAGCACAGGTGCGGCCGCACGCAGACTGCGCTCTCATACGGCACTTTACAGTACTCCAGGTTTTAAAAAGTTTTTTTCAAAAGTTCCTGGGCGGAAATGGTCATTTATTTTCATTAGGACAATGTGTTGTTAAGAAAGGTAATCAACGCATTGTCTCTCATCCCTTCTTTTGTGTTTCGGAGGGAGCAGATTAAATCAGTCAATGAGAGAGAGAGAGAGAGAGAGAGAGAGTGAGTGAGTCTTTCCTCTTGCCTTCTCTTGCTTTCAGTCAACACATGGCTATAATTGAAAGTGACAGTGACATTTGTATGCTTTGTTATTTGAACTCAGTTAGTAATATTATTTTTGTTTCTTTCATTTTGACAAAAATGTTTTTTTTAGATATGTAATCCATTGGCTTTTAGTAGATGATATGTACCAAACAGGTTAATTGTACAATATGTTCAATAAATAGATTGTAATAGTAAAAAGTCGACGGGGCGGCCTAAAGTCGGTATCAGCCAGTCAGCGAGGGAGTCTATCCCCTTTTCAATAGCGCTAGACCAAGGAGATTGTTTTTTTTTTTTTTTTTAGCATCTGAGGTGGAGAGCCACACCTACCATCAGCTCCTTACTTTACCGCACAGATCCCTGTGCTACTCATACGCTGAGTTGGCGGGGACCGGTATCGAACTAGGAACCTTGTGGTTTCTAGCCGAACGCTCTACCGACTGAGCTAACCCGGCCCCCAATTGTAATAAAGAGGGGTTATTTCCTATAACTCCAAACTAAAAAAGGGGAACCACTCTGATTAACTGATAAATTATTATTTATCTATTGATCTACTAGGAAAAAATAAGATGGGTTAGGGTTAGGGTTAGGGTTAGGGATTAGGGATAGGGTTAGGGTTAGGGTTTAGGGTTAGTTTTAATGGAAAATAATGAGTAGATTAATTAACAGATAAAATTCATTCAGAGTGGTTCCCCTTTTTTAGGTTGGAGTTTAGGAATAACCTAAAGAGGTACCAAAAATTAGTTTTAAAAAGACTTACTGTATCTTCAATCGTTTTCATGGTGAGGTGTAATAAATGGTGAGAAAGTTGGAGACTAATTGTCTCTATTCTACTCTATGAATCAAACTGAAAAAAAAAACACTGAAACAGATAGGTCTTATATCTTCGAAGACCGGGGACCAAAGAGAAAGTTTTAATGGGTTGAATGATCGTGTAAGCAACAGACACGTGCTTTGGAAGCCACGCCTACAATCCAAGAGCGGTCAATTATTTTTGTCTCCCTACACAGACTAAAACGCTAACGATTCATTTTTAGTTAGGAAACTCAAAACAAATTTTTCTATTTTGTAAACGGTATTTTCTGCTAGAAAAAGCTTGATTTATTTTCTGTATGCTATGAACTGTTTGCCATTCCAATCTGTGCATCATGTACAAAAATTAATAGACAAGGGAAATGTCATGAAGTGGGAAATATGATGCCTTTTCTTAATTTGAAGAGATTCGATGCAGGGTTGTATTCGGAATATGTTTGGCTTCTTTCATGGTGCAAAAGAGTTTGTTTTTTTTAATATCCAAACACAAGACACGTTTGTTTGTTTTTTTTATTTGTTTTTTTTTGTCTTTTTTTAGGGTGGAGGGGGAAGAGGTTGCTCTTTTTTTCTTTTTTCTTTTTTTCTTTTTCTTTTTTCTTTTTCTTTTTTTTTGGTGGGGGGCGGTGGTTTTTTCTTTTGTTCGGACATGCCAGGTAGTTCATAGATTTTTTTTTATTTTTGTTTGGTTTTTTAGGTGACTTTTTTGTTTGTTTGTCTTTTTTTTGTCTTTTTTTTTTTTTTTTTGCTTTGTTATTTTTTTTGGGGGGGGCGGAGGTTGTGTTTTTTTTTCTTTCGTTCTGATATGCCAGGTAGCTCACAAAATAAACACCAGTTTCTCATTTCCAAATAATAAAAAAATAACGCTAGCAATTTTTTTTTTTTTTTTGCATAAACCTAAACATAATAATATTTTTAATTCGCTCAAAAAAAATATCACCTTGTTGCAATTTAGACGTAAACAAAATAATTCAATATATTCTTTTTCTCCAAAAACACTTACGTAAACTTTTGGATTCCCAAACAACATTTAATTTATATCCTGCGAGCATAATCTCGTGACACTAACCGGGACACACGACTGAGCTGGTAGCAATACACTCAGCACAATGATCAAATGTAACATGATTTTTCATTTCTCTGATTGTTTGAGATGAGGCTTGATGATTAGTATTATCTGCGTTATTCGGACTATTGTCCTCATCATCGTTGTTATCTGTACAACGTTTCGGCCGATATGCCCTCCGGCCTTCTTCAGGTATTTCTTGTCGGACTGGGGAACCTTCGCGGACTCGGGAACCTTCTCGGACTTAACATCCCTTCCCCAGCTATGGTTAGCGGAATGTGAACAGGATACCCCCGTGGACAGAATAAAGGGTTAGGTTCAAAGTTCCGCGATGGCTCCCGATTACGTCAAGAAGGTTCCCGATTACGACAAGAAGGTTCCCGAGTTCGAAAAGAAGTTTCCCGAGTCCGACAAGAAATACCCGAAGAAGGCCGGAGGGCACATCAGCCGAAACGTTGTACAGATAACAATGAAGATGAGGACAATAGTCCGAATAACGCAGATAATACTTATGATTTTTCATCATCATCATCATAATCAACATCGGGTATGTCAAACAAGCGGCCTGCGACAAGCACAGGTGCGGCCCGCACGCAGACTGCGCTCTCATACGGCACTTTTACAGTACTCCAGGTTTTTAAAAAGTTTTTTTTCCAAAAGTTCCTGGGCGGAAATGGTCATTTATTTTCATTAGGACAATGTGTTGTTAAGAAAGGTAATCAACGCATTGTCTCTCATCCCTTCTTTTGTGTTTCGGAGGGAGCAGATTAAATCAGTCAATGAGAGAGAGAGAGAGAGAGAGAGAGAGAGTGAGTGAGTCTTTCCTCTTGCCTTCTCTTGCTTTCAGTCAACACATGGCTATAATTGAAAGTGACAGTGACATTTGTATGCTTTGTTATTTGAACTCAGTTAGTAATATTATTTTTGTTTCTTTCATTTTGACAAAAATGTTTTTTTAGATATGTAATCCATTGCTTTTAGTAGATGATATGTACCAAACAGGTTAATTGTACAATATGTTCAATAAATAGATTGTAATAGTAAAAAGTCGACGGGGGCGGCCTAAAGTCGGTATCAGCCAGTCAGCGAGGGAGTCTATCCCCTTTTCAATAGCGCTAGACCAAGGAGATTGTTTTTTTTTTTTTTTTTTAGCATCTGAGGTGGAGAGCCACACCTACCATCAGCTCCTTACTTTACCGCACAGATCCCTGTGCTACTCATACGCTGAGTTGGCGGGGACGGTATCGAACTAGGAACCTTGTGGTTTCTAGCCGAACGCTCTACCGACTGAGCTAACCCGGCCCCCAATTGTAATAAAGAGGGTTATTTCCTATAACTCCAAACTAAAAAAGGGGAACCACTCTGATTAACTGATAAATTATTTATTTATCTATTGATCTACTAGGAAAAATAAGATGGGTTAGGGTTAGGTTAGGGTTAGGGATTAGGGATAGGGTTAGGGTTAGGGTTTAGGGTTAGTTTAATGGGAAAATAATGAGTAGATTAATTAACAGATAAAATTCATTCAGAGTGGTTCCCCTTTTTAGGTTGGAGTTTTAGGAAATAACCTAAAGAGGTACCAAAAATTAGTTTTTAAAAGACTTACTGTATCTTCAATCGTTTTCATGGTGAGGTGTAATAAATGGTGAGAAAGTTGGAGACTAATTGTCTCTATTCTACTCTATGAATCAAACTGAAAAAAAAAACACTGAAACAGATAGGTCTTATATCTTCGAAGACCGGGGACCAAAGAGAAAGTTTTAATGGGTTGAATGATCGTGTAAGCAACAGACACGTGCTTTGGGAAGCCACGCCTACAATCCAAGAGCGGTCAATTATTTTTGTCTCCCTACACAGACTAAAACGCTAACGATTCATTTTTAGTTAGGAAAACTCAAAACAAATTTTCTTCTATTTTGTAAACGGTATTTTCTGCTAGAAAAAGCTTGATTTATTTTTCTGTATGCTATGAACTGTTGCCATTCCAATCTGTGCATCATGTACAAAAATTAATAGACAAGGGAAATGTCATGAAGTGGGAAATATGATGCCCTTTCTTAATTTGAAGAGATTCGATGCAGGGTTGTATTCGGGAATATGTTTGGCTTCTTTCATGGTGCAAAAGAGTTTGTTTTTTTTAATATCCAAACACAAGACACGTTTGTTTTTGTTTTTTTTATTTGTTTTTTTTGTCTTTTTTTAGGGTGGAGGGGGGAAGAGGGTTGCTCTTTTTTTCTTTTTTCTTTTTTCTTTTTCTTTTTTCTTTTTTTCTTTTTCTTTTTTTTGGTGGGGGGCGGTGGTTTTTTCTTTTGTTCGGACATGCCAGGTAGTTCATAGATTTTTTTTATTTTTGTTTTGGTTTTTAGGTGACTTTTTTGTTTGTTTGTCTTTTTTTGTCTTTTTTTTTTTTTTGCTTTGTTATTTTTTTGGGGGGGGGCGGGAGGTTGTGTTTTTTTTTTCTTTTCGTTCTGATATGCCAGGTAGCTCACAAAATAAAACACCAGTTTCTCATTTCCAAATAATAAAAAAAATAACGCTAGCAATTTTTTTTTTTTTTTTGCATAAACCTAAACATAATAAGTAAAAGTATTTACAACATTTTTTTTTTTCGGTTTTTCTTTTTTTTTTCTTTCTAACTCTTCTTTTATCTATTATCTCAAACGACTGAACAATGAAAAACGGCACCAGATCCATTATTTTTTGTAATAATCAACGGTGATGGTATTGGCTATTATTGTTGTTGTTCTAGTAATTATTTTCAGGTTGTTGAACAATGAAATAGGCAGTTGGCTGTAAACGTTATTTGTGGCTCTTCTTTTTTAGACAAATTCCTTCATCGATACACATTTAACATTTAGAATTCATCAACAATGAAACCACATGCACATAATTTTAGGCTGGTTGGTTGGTTGGTTGGATTTTACCGCATGTCAATCCTTGTTGGATTATTTTATGCCGAAGACGTTTTGTTTTATTTATTCTTGATGGGTACTCAATTTTTTTTAAGCACAATTTTTTTGAACAGATTTTTTTCAAACTCATTTTTTCTATTTAACCAATAGAAGGGACCATAACAGGTACTTCCACTCCCGGTCAGAGTGAAATTTAATTTTTAGATTCAATTAATTTTTCTAAATATTTTTTAAAGTAATTCAAAATATCACCGTCTTGTATATTAGAAATTTAATAAAATCGGGTTGTACCCCTTCGTGCCAGGTTATCTTTGCTCTTAATGTATTAGGAACACGGAGACACATTTTTGTGTACACATAACATCATTATTCATTTCCCCGATATCATCTTAACCCACCCGCTGGGAGAACCAGTTACAACACAGATTGACAGTCACGTCTAGTCCCGATGGGCTCTCTGGTCAACTTAATAACTCTAATAATAACGTTCCCACGCTCATTCAATCACCTGACTCCCTAAGCCAATGAGAATCCCGCTTCGGGTCAACGTGGGGTTTTAATTTCATATCAGTAATTGCGAAATAACATTTTATTTTTATCTAACCCTTTAAATATATATTGGGGGATCTTACCCCTTTGTTGGGAATACAGTCGAAATATTCCCGCCGATATGACAACGCAACAATAGGTTTGGTTTCTTTGTTTAATGGCATATCAATCTTCGTGGGTTATGCTAAATCCATCGTTGTTGAAGAACAGTACTTGTACTATTTAACCCATAGGGTACTAGTCCGAAAATGAACTAAATAACGTGATTGGAGTTAGAACCCGCTTACTAGGATGTCTCTGCCCAGCACGCTAGCCACTATAACACATGACTCAACGTACGCAAAAATAGTAATGGTTCATGTTATATTATGTTAACATAGAATCTCAGTCTTGAAATATGGAGTGGTAGTACCTGTTAGGGTCCTGTCTATGGGTTAAATAGAAATATGAGTTTTAAAAGAAGTGTTTAAAAAAACTGAGTTTTAAAAAATGAAGCACCCATCAAAAACAAATTTTTTAAAAACATCTTCAGCAAAAAATAACTTCGGTTCGTGAGTGGCCACACATTAATGTGTCTGACCAGAATGCGCGGTAAATATCGTATAGATAGTACGGGCAGTTTTGAGGCAAATCTATCTCATCTAGACTTTAATATAGACATCGTTAATAAATAAGATGCTAATTAAGACTGAATAATGACTATTTCATAATCGTTGAGAATATAACTTTAATAACTAAGGAAAGCGTGACGTCTGTGGTGACATAGTTTCGGTTGCAGACAGACCGTTATATAATCTCCATTGTAATAAGATAATCCTTGTTGCTAAAATATTTTAGATAACTTTTAATTGGAGTTTAATGTTTTGTAATTGTTGTAGACGACTTCACCTAAAACCAGTAGAAAAGAATTGGAAAGGGTTAAAGGAAACAGTGTTTATTTAAATGTATGATGTGCCTACAGATAGGAATTCTCGGCTTGTACGAATAGAAAAATAAAACAGTCACGAATAATTAAATTACGAAAAAGAAATGTCATTTTATTGAATTAAGAAAAACTTGGAATTGTCCAAGCTTCTTAATGGATTAAAACAAACAATCAAACATACAAACAGACAAACAAACAAACAAACATTCTTCTTCTTCTTCTTCTTCTTCTTCTTCTTCTTCTTCTTCTTCTTCTTCTTAATGTCTTCATTCTTTTTTCTAGTTTGTTGTCTTCTTTTCTTCTTCTTCTAATAATTATCATTATCATTGTTAATATCATTATGATTTCTTCATCTTCTTCTTCTTTTCTTCATTATTGTCTTCTTCTTCTTTCTTCTTCTTCTTCTTCTTCTCTTCTTCTTCTTCTTCTTCTTCTCCTTTTTCTTTTTTCTAGTTTGTTGTCTTCTTTTCTTCTTCTTCTAATAATTATCATTATCATTAATATCATTATGATTCTTCATCTTCTTTCTTTCTTTTCTTCATTAGTTCTTCTTCTTCTTCTTCTTCTTCTTCTTCTCTTCTTAATGTCTTCATCTTTTTCTTCTTTGTTGTCTTCTTTTCTTCTTCTTCTAATAATTATCATTATCATTGTTAATATCATTATGATTTTCTTCATCTTCTTCTTTTCTTCATTATTGTCTTCTTCTCCTTCTCCTTCTCCTTCTTCTTTTTCTTTTTCTTCTTCTTCTTCTTCTTCTTCTTCTTCTCCATTATTGTCTTCTTTTCTTTTTCTTCTTTTTCTTCTTTATTCTTCTTCTTCTTCTTCTTCTTCTTCTTCTTCTTAATGTCTTCATCTTTTTCTTCTTTGTTGTCTTCATTTCTTCTTCTTTTTCTTCTTCTAATAATTATCATTATCATTGTTACTATTATTATGGTTTTCTTCTTCTTTTTTTCATTGTCTTCATCTTCTTCTTTTCTTCATTATTGTCTTCTTCTTCTTCTTCTTCTTCTTCTTCTTCTTCTTCTTCTTCTTCTTCTTCTTCTTTTTTCTTTCCTTCTTCTTCTTTCTTTTTTTCTTCTTCTTCTTCTTCTCTTCTCTTCATTATTGTCTTCTTTTTCTTTTTCTTCATCTTCTTCATTATTGTCTTCTTTTCTTTTCTTTTTTCTTCTTCATTATTGTCTTCTTCTTCTTCTTCTTCTTCTTCTTTTCTTCTTTTCTTCTTCTTCTTCTTCTTCTTCTTCCCAAAAAGACAAACAGACAAACAATCTAACACATAGACAAAAGAAAATAGTATTAACACTGAAGTAAAATTTGATCAATTATTCCCACTAGACGAATATACATTTAAAAAGCATAAAAGTTGTCAACGACAAAAGCAATGTCGAATTTTGTTAAAGCGTTCAAAATGCATAAAACAAGCGGGTTGCTATTTTGTTTTGCTTTCACTTTCTTTATTAAGTCTATCTTATATAAATGAGAAGAAGAAGAAGAAGAAGAAGAAGAAGAAGAAGAAGAAGAAGAAGAGAAGAAGAAGAAGAAGAAGAAGAAGAAGAAAGAAAGATTGAAAGGTAGGTGTATTCCAGTTTCCAATAATAATGATGTAAGTACTATACTTTAGCTTGACCCAATTTCATAATTGTAAGACATTCACTATGGATTTGAAATACTACTAATAATCTTTGAGGGCTAAACTTGCAAATCGGTCGGAAAATTTAAATATATTACAGGGTGACCCAGAAAAAACAGAACCCAAATTATTTATTTATTCCTCATTAAAATAACCCTAAATCCCGACCTAACCTTAAACCCTAAACCCTAACCTTAACCCTAAACCCACCTAGTTAAAATTAACAGTTTTATTACAAAATTTGTGGGTTCTGTTTTTTCTGGGTCACCCTGAATACAGGGTGACCCAGAAAAAACAGAACCCAGATTTTTTATTTATTTTCCCATTAAACTAACCCTCAACCCCAACCCCAACCCTAACCCTAACCCTAAACCCTAACCCAAACCCTATTTATTACAAAATGTGTGGGTTCTGTTTTTTCTGGGTCACGCTAATTTTCCGACCCATTTGCAAGTATAGCCTCTTTGAAATCAGTTTGCTAACTGTTTGGTACATGAAGGCGACTCTTCACACATTCAGTATGCTTATCTTAGTCCCATGCAAGATTATAAGTCTGGTGCATTAAAGAAGAATTGAAATATACAAGGGTACCTCGTGTAGACTAATGGTTCGCAAGCTAGCTTAGCAGACCATTGTTAGTGAGTTCGATTCTCACTGGGTGACCCATACTTCTAGCCTTGTGCCACATCTAAGTTAAGCTTAGTAAATAACTATACAAGGGTATTAGCGCTATGTGAAAGGCAAACAGCCTCGTCAAGGATTTGAACTCGGGTCGCCGAGTTCAGGGCACTATTTGCAAAGGATTCTATTTACGCTTGCTAAGGATGCTATTTGTGCTTGTTATGGATGCTAATTACTTTTGTTGCTAAGGAGACAATTTGCTATGGATGGTTGCAGAGATGCTATTCATTGTTGCTAAGGACGCTATTCAATATGGAGGCAAGGCTACATGCCTAGTCCGTCTCACTCGGATGGTTTGTGAGATAGGGGGCAGGTGGCCATACAGCTGCTTCCTTGTGGGATGCTGCTTCCACGACTTGTTCAAGACTGCACGCAGCATTCTTGTGCAGCTCCCATCTCGCTTATTCTCAAGGCGCTTCGTTAGGGTCCAAGTGGTGCAGCCATACAGCAGTATTGATATGACTACATCTATGTACAGATCAAATTCTGTTAATTCATCCAATAGTTCCTAAAATGACCTTTTAGATTATTTTTCTTGTCATTATTTCTAAAATCATACAAATTAATAATTATTTTTTACACTATTACTGTTTTTGATTTGATTAGGCAATTTGTTCCAAAAATATTTTATTCTATTCGTAACAAAATCAACTTGATTAATAGAATTAGTTGAGCCCTTCGACAAACCTCGTGTTGCATGACAAATCAATGTAAATATTTTACAACCCCCGTTTTAAAAAAGAGTGAGAGAGAGTATATATATATATATATATATATATATTATATATATATATATATATATATATATATATATATATATGAGTATGAAAAGGTGGAATGAAAACATCACACAATGCTGTTAAAGAGAAAACAATTTATAATATAATCATAGCTGATATTGATCAATATTTCGATTTTACAAAAATCATCATCAGAGCTCATTTACTCCGTGGTGTTTGTGATCGGAGATAAATGTCAAATCCATGTGTCTGAACAAACACAAACACCACGGAGTAAATGAGCTCTGATGATGATTTTTGTAAAATCGAAATATTGATCAATATCAGCTATGATTATATTATAAATTGTTTTCTCTTTAGCAGCATTGTGTGATGTTTTCATTCCACCTTTTCATACTCATACTGTCGGATTCATTTCCTTTCTTTTAACTTATATATATATTATATATATTATATATATATATATATATATATATAAAGTTTTTAAAAAGTAAAGTGGACGAGGTGGCCTAATGTCGGTATCAACCTGACTGCGAGGTAGTTTATCCCCTTTAGACTAGAGCTAGACCAAGGAGCTTGTTTTTGCATCTGGGGTGGAGCACCACATCTACCCTCAGCTCATTACCTTACCGCACAGATCCCTGTGCTACTCATTCGCTGAGTTGGTGAGGGCCGGTATCGAACCAAGAACCTTGCGATTCCTAGGCGAGTGCTCTATATAATATATATATCGGAGCCATTGTCTGAGCAAGTTGGATACTAAACACTGAAATTGGATTGTAATATTGAGATTGGACGGTATACAAAGAAGAGTGCCAAAACCAATAAAAAGAGAAAAAGATTACAGTTACAGGAAGAAATTGGAGAAATTAGGATTAACTACTTTACTAGCAGAAACTTGTATTGATAGTACCTCGGTAGCTGAGATATTCATCGAAGGGTAGTTTATCCAAATTCTCAACGACACATACACTGTATTACCAAGCATAACGACATGCCATTGACGAGTAAGTTCTGTCTAGATATCTGATGACGACTGGTTGGTTGGTTGGTTGGTTGGCTGGTTGGTTGGCTGGTTGGTTGGATTTTACGGCAACTTGTTGGCTTATTTCGTGCCGAAAACATTTTGTTTTATTCATTCTTGATAGGTACTCATATTTTTAATCTCAAAATTTTTTGAACAATTTTTAAAACTCATTTGTTTTCTATTTAACCCATAGGTGGGATCCCAACAGGTACTACCAGGAACGTGGAAGCAATATTGATGAATGGGTACTCCACATTCCCCAGATTTGGAACTTCACCATCAGATAGAGTTTAACGTCATACCCAGGACATTAAGATTCTCAGCCACCGCCTTCTAGCATATATTTGAATTAAATTCGGGGCTTGACAGAAGGGCAATAGGGTTGGGACAATGATATGGGTGCTAGGGCTTGACGTGACCAGCCGATTTATCGAAGGGGGCTCTCCGATCGACCGTCTATAGCCTAAGTAATGGCCAAAGTGGAGTGTTGCATGTCATGGACTGCTCAGCCATCAGGATTCCATCCTTAAGCATCACGGGATGCCATTCACAGCCAACAGGTGGTTCAGCCCCATTGGGGGGGTTCTTACCCCTTTACAGAGGTGCAGTTGGTGTATTCTAAAGCCCCAGCCTACAGGGCTGATCTGATGATTAAACATATCCCAGGGATGGGTAGATTCGTGCCTTTCCCAAGGTTATTAGAGTGAAGTGAACATGAACAGCCTCAGTCGGAATGGAAGCTGGATTCTTTGACTCCATTTTCCGTGATAATCACCATCTCTCCGACCAACTCTCCGACCATCACCTTCAAATGTTATTTATGTATTCATTAAATCTGCCAATACTAGAGACACAGCGCAGCCAGGTCTGTGACCCTTGTAACATATGCCGGCAACGTGCATACAATTACACAACACACGCACACACAAAGAACACACAAGCACTCAAACAAACGTATGTCTGTCTGTGTGTGTGTGTGTGTGTGTGTGTGTGTGTGTGTGTGTGTGTACACTGATTAGCCAAAACATTATAACCAGCAACATATGATACACATGGCAGAATGCTACTGTTTGTTCTGAAGAAATAATGAAAGTCTGAAAGAGGCCAATATTTGTACAACGAAAAATGATGTACTGAAAATGATTGTAGCATAGAAAATACATTAAAAACCAGAAACAAAGGGATTGTCAGTGGTCAGAAATTTATTAAAATCTTGCATACTGAATCTTACTATAATGGAGCTTCGGTGTCTGTCTATCTGTAACTGAAACGGTAATCCTCGTAAATTCCTACTATAAAATAAACTGAACCCTCATTTCATGTCCGTGTTTTTGCAATAAATGTTTTAAATATGTTTGCAATAAATGTTTTTAAATAAAGAAAATATTTATGTTTGCAATAAATGTTTTTAAATAAAGAAAATATATTCAGTATTGCAATAGAAATAAAACATTTATTGCAAAAACATGGGCATAAAATGAGGGTTCAGTTTGTTTTATGGTAGGAATTTACGAGGAACAAGTTAAGGATTACCACTGAAACTACGTCATTTCTTGCATCACAATACCCTCAGGAATTGCGTAAGTTTATCAATGGCCGGGTTAGCTCAGCGTTCGACTGGAAACCACAATATATATATATATATATATATATATATATATATATATATATATATATAAAGGAAGTTTGGTATGTACGTCAGGAGGTCACTCTGATTCGAAATCTTGCATATACATTAACATCCTTCTAACTAAGAAACATGCCAAATTTGGTTATTGATTTTTACTGATTAAGGGATATAATTAATTAATTAAACAAAAATCAAATCATTTGCGATAATCGTAGCATAGCTGCTGCTGCTAATATAAAAAAAAATTCGCTGGCTGCTGCCTGTATCAACAGTAAAATGGCGCTGCTGCTGGTAATTTGAAGTTAACAAAATTAGGCTACAGTCCCAGACGTCAAAAAGGGCTTAGTTTTCGAATTACGTTGCTCAACAATTAGCGGTAATAATTTTAGCGTAATTATTAATTAAAAATCAAAAAAGGCTAATAAAAAGTTTTTGCAATCGGTGGCATATCTTGATATTATGCGAAAAGTAAAATTTAAACGGACTACTTTGTAAAAAAATACGATGCAAAATGGAGTAGCTCCGAAAACAGAATAAGCGAATAAGAATCGTGTGTTCGAAATACGAATAAGTAAAAATGGCCACCTCCAGCGAAGAAGAAGCAACAGTTGTTAGCGACAAAAAAATGTTTTATGTGCATTTTACCTTCCAAAAAGCATAAAATTGTATCATTGAAAACGTGGACTCATCATGTGACAACAAGTCACGTAAATAAAATGAGTAATAAGCGAATTTGCTTTTAAGAAAAAATAAAAAAAATAATAGTATTTCGCATCATGTGACAACAAGTCACGTAAATAAAATGAGTAATAAGCGAATTTGCTTTTAAGAAAAAATTAAAAAAATAATAGTATTTCGCATCATGTGACAACAAGTCACGTAAATAAAATGAGTAATAAGCGAATTTGCTTTTAAGAAAAAATTAAAAAAATAATAGTATTTCGCATCATGTGACAACAAGTCACGTAAATAAAATGAGTAATAAGCGAATTTGCTTTTTAGAAAAAAGAAAAAATAATAGTATTTCGCATATCGCGTAAATTTTTGTTGTTTCTATTCATAAGTTCGGTCTTTTATCTCTTTATTTATACTGTAATTAGTATCGAAAATGACCAAAACAATTTACGCCCCCAACATAAGGTGGGGTCAAAATTAAGTGACCTGAAAAAATGAGAAAGTTTTGAAATAAAATAAATAATGCATTATAAAGATCGTTCATTGATAAATAAACACTGAAAGTTTCATTAAAATCCGATAATTCCCTGATTTTTGGTAAATTATTTTCTGTAGGGGGGCTAAAGTCATACGCATTTTAGGTTCATTAAAAAAAATTTTTTTTCTAAAAAGCCAGTTCTTTAATTGAAAATTATATTTTGAAATTTTTCCCGAAGAAAAAAAATTGTTTACTTTAGTTACTAAAGCATTATTATTGTTTGCTTTAGTTACTAAAGCATATTATTAGGAATTTTTGGGGGGTGTTTTGAGGGTCATTCTAAATTAATATTTTTTTATTTCATAAACACAGAACACCAGCTGATGTTTACATTCCAGATAAAATCTGTAATCTCATTGGCTAATTGAATTCGGAGCTATTTTCGTTCTATACGTATTTTAATCACTTAAAACTTATTTTATTAATTCTTGAGGCAAAAAACTTATGCGCGAAAAAAATTGGAATTTTGGGGTGATATCATTTTAATAATAAAGGACAATTTATTCGGCCACTTTTTACA
The DNA here is from genome assembly GCA_023376005.1 of Doryteuthis pealeii. NCBI lineage: Eukaryota > Metazoa > Mollusca > Cephalopoda > Myopsida > Loliginidae > Doryteuthis > Doryteuthis pealeii. The sequence goes on along the minus strand of CM042139.1, from coordinate 24,428,515 downwards.
TCCGACACAACTGAACGATAATCGGCTTGGGACTGTAGCCTAAATTGTGCCCTAATCGTTTCAGCTCTGAATTTCTCGTGTGTCACCGGTCTAATCTTAGAAATATTTATTTGGTTAGAAAGAAAAGAAAATAATCTTTCTAAATATGTCATTTGTATGTGGTTTTATTGATTAAATTATTTTTTACAGCGAAGTAAATAATAATAATAAACGAAAACATTTAATTTAACGATTAATAATATCCCAACTTGATTTGGTTTGTTTTACGGCATATCAACCTCAGTGGGTCATTTAATGCCGATAAAGTTTTGAAATAAATCAATTCTTAATGGATAATACATTTTTTTATAAATACATGTTTTTTTCTATTTAGATGGGACCCTAACAGGTACTACCACTCCGGGTCTGAGTGGACCCGGGAGCAATGGTGATGAAGGGGTGCTCCACATTCCCCAAACCTCCAAAACTGGAACCTTACCATCAGATAGAGTTTAACGTCATTCCCAGGAAATGTAGACCCTCAGTCACCGCCTTCTAGCACCCATACGATAAAAAGTGTTGGGGCTTGCTATAAGAGCAATAGGGCTGGGGCAGTCATATAGGTGCTAGGGCTTGACGTGACCAGCCGATTGATCAGATGGGTCCTCTCCGACCGCCCGTCTAGCCTAAGTAAGTTTCTAAGTGGAGTGTTACAGGTCATGGACTGCTCATCCACCAAGACCCCGTCATTAAGCATCACGGGTCGCCACCCAGGGCAAACAGGTGACCACATTTGGGGGAGTCTTACCCTTCTGCAGAGGTGCAGTTGGTGCATTCTAACGCCGCAAACGACAGGGCGGAATACATTAAGTGGTTAAAGAAATAAAAGTATACAAAACAAACAAATGTAGAAGAACAATATCGTTTCCTGGTACAGAATAAAATTTGGGAACAGTAGCGGTACTATTTAACCCCTTGTTGGGGGGATAAGGGGGGTGTACCGTTCAAAAGAGTATTAGTCCGAAAGGGAACGTAATGACGTGGCTGAAGTTCGAACTCGCTTACTATGATGTGGCAGTCCAACACGTTAGCCACTACGTCACAGCCCGGTCGGTGGGGCTTTAGAATACACCGACTGCAGAGAGGTAACCATCCCACAAATGGAGCCACCTGTTGGTCGTGGGTGGCGACCTGTGATGCTTAAGGATGTAACCCTGGTGGTTGGGCCGTCTATAACATACAACACTCCACTTTGGCTCTTATTTAGGCTAGACAGGCGGTTGGAGAGGCCCCCTCCGATCAAACGGCTGGGCACGTCATGCCCTAATACCTATATAATTGTCCAAACCCTATTGTTCTTATGACAACCCCCAAACCTATTTATCATATGTGCTAAGAGTCTTAATGTCCTGGGTATGACGTAAAACTATCTGATGGTGAGGTTCCAGTTCTGGAGGTCTGGGCAATGTGGAGCACCCCTTCTTCACCATTGCTACCAGGTCCACTCTGACCCGGAGTGGTAGTACCTGTTAGGGTCCCATCTATGTGTTTTAAATAACAAACGTGTTTAAAAAATTGAGTGCCCATCAAGAATGAATAAAACAAAAACGTCTTCGACATAAAATGACCCAATGGGTTGACATGCCGTAAAACCCAACAACCAACCAACCAGTACGCCACATTTTTTTTAAAAATCTGGGTGAAGATTTTCTTTTTTTTTTTTATTTGGTTTAACACATAATCGATTTTTAACGGAAATATATCACTTATTTTCTTAATATTATAGTTATACATTATATGGCTAAACTTGCAAATCGGTCGGAAAATCAGAGTGACCCAGAAAAAACAGAACCCACAAATTTTGTAATAAAACTGTTAATTTTAACTAGGGGGGTTTAGGGCTAGGGTTAGGGTTAGGGTTGGGGTTTAGGGTTAGTTTAATGGGAAAATAAATAAATAATTTGGGTTCTGTTTTTTCTGGGTCACCCTGTTTACTAGGTACCACCAATTTGACCCTGTGCAATTTACCCCCCCCTACATTTAACACAATGAAACTTGCAGAAAAATTAATATTTTCTTGAAAAGTTTTTTTCCATTCGAAAGAAAAAACATTAAATAAACTCCTGATGATTTTTTAAATTTTTTATCAGCATACGAAAATAATGAAAATTATGATTGAAAAACAATGTTTTCATTTTTGCACTGTTAAATCAACTGAAATTTAACGTAGCTAAAAACAAGTTACGATAAGAGGATTTTTTAAAAATTCTATGAAAAATCAATTAATGGTCCGATTTTCACAAAAATTTCCATAAATGTTTACCATTGGATGTAAATACATCTGAAATAGTTTTTTCTAAAATATATTAGGGGAAATATTTTTTTACGATGTCTATCACCCCCCCTATTTTATTTTATGAGATAAAAAAAAATGATGGGGAAAAAAATTTGGTACTTTTTTTCTATAAAGATAAGAGTCTGAATAACTATATCAATGAAATTGTATAACGTACCGAATTATAGTTTTTTTAGGAAAAAATATTGAAATCGGAAATAAAAAGTGCAAAAAAAAATGTCATAATATTAATATTTGAAAACTTTTTTTTCTTATGTAATTGGTATGTACTATATTCTATTAAATTGTCAAAAAAAAAAAATTTTTTTTAAGAAATTAATTTTTACGAGATTTTCAATCTTTTGTGTGATTAAATATTTTTATTTTCTGCGTGAAATAAATTAAATTTTTTTTTTCCTGTGGAAAAAAATCAAAATTTTCACGGATATTTAAAAACATGAATTTTAGAATTCAGGTGAACTAAAAGTTGGTCCGATCCGTGCTCGATTAATATTTTTAAAAGAATTTGTAATTTTTATTGTTGAATAGTAATGTGTGATTCTTAGAATGTACGGAAGAGCAAAACTGACATATGACGAGACGCTTCTCGCTAACTAAAGTTTGTTTTTCTGAGCGTAAAAAAATATTTTATTTAACTTTTACGACCAATTAGAATAAAAATAATATATTGAATGATTGTTTTATCAGTTTTTCTCTTAGAAAAAATATTCAAATTTTCATTTTATTTTCGATTTTAAGAATTAGTACTAAAACCGAAGACATTTTTTAACGTCAATTTCACTGCGAAATTTTAAGATTAAAGCTTTTCAAGTTTTTATTCATAGTAAATTGTAATATTAAAGTTTTTAAAGATTTATTCATTTTAAATTGTAATATTAAAGTTTTTAAAGATTTTATTTATTTTAATAGAAAACATTTGGCTAAAAAGTTTGTCCGTTACACCCATCCGTACTTAGATGCATAACTGTAAGAGGGTAATAATATGTATTTCTTTCTCTCTAAATCGCGGCCTGAAAATTACCCTTTCGCACGTAATATGGATAGGTTTGTTTATTTTTTAAGATAACGATGTAATTTTTCCCAATCGGATAATTTGATCTTTGAATTAACTATTTTTCTTTGTAACAACCGTGTACGATCTTTTTTTAACGAGATTTTTGATAAAAAAGTTCGGAAATATCTATTTCCGTTTTAATCAAGATGACCTAAACGGTCTGGTGGTACCTACTGTTTACAGGGTGACCTAGAAAAAAACAGAACTCACAAATTTTGTAATAAAACTTAATTTTTACTAGGGGGATTAGGGTTAGGGTTTAGGGTTTAGGGTTATGGTTATGGTTGGGTTGGGTTGGGGTTGGGTTAGGGTTGGAGTTTAGGGTTAGTTTAATGGGAAAATAAATAAATAATTTGGGTTCTGTTTTTTCTGGGTCAACCTGTAATATGTTTTAATTTTCCGACTGATTTGCAAGTTTAGCCCATTAAATTATTTACTTAATATACATTAAATACAAAAATATTACTTATTTTATTTCTTAGATATCACAGAAACACATTGCGGGGATGGTCAACCTGAAAGTAACAAAAAATATTTACTCGTATAAATTATGCAGTAAATTTAATATACAATTTAGGCTTAACATTATACTAGAATGTAAATAATAATAATGATAATAACAACAGGTATTGTTTTTGTTTTGTTTTTGTTTTTCCGCATTAAAACTGTCCATTCAGTCAGATTTACAAATAATAAAAAAATGTTCTAGATGTCTTAACGTCTGTCGCCAAATGGATTGACACCAAAATGTTCTTTGACGCCTGAACGCCCACGCCAAAAACGCCCACGTCCAATCGGAATTGGCCTAAATCATAGGAAATCCTGAAGAAAAGTAATGCTAGACAACTTCGTAGATTAAATAAAATTCTCTTCTTTTATCATGTATCTATTAAAAGAAAGAAAAAACGCTATTCTATTAGTTTCTCTTTTCTTCTTTCTATCTGTTTCGGCTGACTTAAAACAATTCACCTAAAATTGTATGTTATCGTTATTTAATATTTACTACTCACTAAAAATGAATTAAATGTGTAATATTATTTTGCTTTTTTATTGATGGTCATTATGTTACTATTTATCGATTTAGACAAAAGTTTGACCTTAAATAATCGATTTAATTAATTTTAATTCGTTTTTAAAAAAACATTAGCCGATTTTAAAAGCCCATTTTGGGTAACCCTATGTAACATACAGAAAATAATACAGAAAATACAGAAAATAAAGCAAGAGAAAGAATAAAAATAAAATGATTCGGAAACTGGCCACTTTTTACACATTAAAAATATATATGTGAATTTTTTATCTCGAGAAATTATTATTATTAACACATTAGTTTCAATCTTGAATCACTGATTCGTTTGTACACCATTCCGTCACCGTTGGATTTCAATTTTAAGAAGATTGAAAATTCGTTTCGTTAAAATGACGGGAAAACGTAAATACCGTTTATTGGTCCAATATCAAATTTAATAATAATTCATAATTGTTTTATCATGTAGTTAAATAATAATTAAAATAAGATTTTTTTTTTAAGTTAAACAATTTTTTTAATTTTAAAATATTATTATTATTATTATTTTTTTTTTTTTTTTTTTTTTAATTACTATTTTCAATTTTTCTTTTTCTTTAATTTTTTCAAAGTTTAATAATCATAATAATAATAACAACAACAACAATAAACGATTAAAAAAACTACAAAATTAACACTATAGCTATTGTATTGACGAATTCTTACGAAAATTTCCGAAAATAACAAAATACTTGGGAGACTATCATGGATAAATAATTCAAAAAAATATCTATTTTATTCTTTAATGAAATATACTTTTATTTTATTTTAGTTTAGTTTCTATTTTAAAAAATTAATTTTTTTTCCGAACTAAAACCACGTGAATGCTTATAGCGATTAAACCTCTGCAGGTTTTTGGCGAATGGAACGGCTCTCCAAGATTTGTCGATCTATCTCGACTACATTGGTGAGTAATTAATTAAAACTAATTCTAAATGAAATTTAATTAGTCTTCAGTTTGTATATAATTATTCAACTTTCTTTTGTAGCCACTTGATAGTTTTACAAAAAGTCCAAACTTTTTTTATGAAAGATTTCGTTTGCCCCCCTAAAAGAACCGTTGAGATTTTAAGGTTTAATAATTAAATAATTAATAATTAGTAAAATTACGGAAAATACTGATTTAAAATTTAATAATTAATTATTAGTAATATAACGGAAAATACTGATTTTAAGGTTTAATGATTAAATAATTAATTATTAGTAATATAACGGAAAAACTGATTTTAAGGTTTAATAATATAACGGAAAATAGTATTTTTAATTATTTTCAAAATACTGATATAAGATTTAATAATTAAATAATTAGTAATATAACGGAAAATACTGACCCTTTCCCAGAATAGTCAAAATATTTAATATTGGTTCAATAATTCTGAATTATTGAACCAATATTAGATATTAAGACTATTTCAAATTCTAACCAATTTATGAATTAATTCATAATTGGTTAGAATTCGGAAAATATGTGATTTAGTTTTTTATTTCTGTTTGTTTCTGGTTACATTGCAAGTAATATTAAATTACTTAATTGTTTAAAATTTTATAATTTTCCTGGAATGATAGAATTTTTAAATTGTGAAAATTAAAAAGATCCCTTTTTTTTTTTCATTTTTTTATCGATTTTTTTTTTTTTTAAGTCAAAAGTACTTTCGTTTAAATCCTGGATTCTTTAAGGCTATCAAGCCAACTTGTCTTCAGTGACAATTGTGGCTAAAAGAAAAAGAAAGATAATGTTGCATGTCTCTTCTTGCAGCGCTCAATTAATTATTCTAAACTATCACATAATTAATGTCTTAAAAATCGGTTTAGTTAACCTTTTAATTTGAACTAGATTATGATTAAAAATTCGTTGTAATTTTTTTTTATCTGTATCGTCTGAAATTAATCTTTTTAATTTATTAAAACTTTATTAAATCTTACTATATTAAATTATTTTGTTAAATTTATTTTATTTTATTAAATTAATCGGCGGACCTGAGTATCTAAAATTTTTGTTTTTAATTTTTTTTTTCTTCAATGGATTATTATCGATTACACGCCAATCTATCAGATTGTAAAAAAAAAAAATCTAAAAAGTTCTTTATTTTTCGAGTTTTAAGGTTAGTTTAATGGGAAAATAAATAATTTGGGTTCTGTTTTTTCTGGGCCACCCTAACTTTGACACCTTTGCGCAAATTCAGTTCGAGCGGTTCCGATATGGGGGATCGATTTACTAGAAGCTTATACGAGGAAATGAGCACCCCTGAAAACTCAAATAATAAAGAACTTTTAAGAATTTAAAAAAAAAATCTGATAGATTGGTGTGTGATAGATAATAATACATTGAAGGAAAAAATAAAAATAAAATCAATTTTTTAGTGGTTCCGATATGGGGGTTAGTTTACGATAACCTTATACGGGGAATTGAGAACCCCTGAAAACTAGAAAAATAAATAACTTTTTTGAATTTTTCATTTACAATCTGATAGATTGGTGTGCAATCGATAATAATCCATTGAAAGAAAATTAAAAAAATAAAAACAAAAAGTTTAGATGCCCATGTCCGCCAATTAATTGATTTAATTATTTTATTAAATTTATTTTATTTTATTAAACCTTTTTTTTAATTTGCTTTATTTGTTTTGTGGGAGGCTGTCTATTTGCAATATGAATATAATGCTAAACTGAACCCTGAGTTTGTGTCCGTTTTTAACTTTTTATGCGAGCTGATTTCGTTCGTCTATTAATATTCATAATCTTAAAGTACGGATATAAAAAATAAAATAAAAAAACAAATCATTTTTTCTACGACTAGGGATTAAATCTATGGCATTACGAAAATTCTAACTTCAACCCAAATCCAAGATTATCCGGATAAGTTTAGATAAAATAAAATAAACTATCAACTACCACTGGTTAAAATCCGCTAAAGTTTCCTAATTTAGACTTAGTGCTTTGAGTCTTAAGAAAATAAAATGCAGTATTTTTTAGGCTTCCGTACTTTCAAATTATAAACATTTGCATGAAGACATAATTGAAATTAAGAGTACGATTTTTTTGCATCAAATTTACCTTGAAATCTTAATGTTAAAGTCAAAATCCAATTTAAAATTTAATTTGCTTCCGGTCTAATTTCAAATTTATTTTTTCTCCAAAAACACAAAAAAAAATATTTCCTGTTTCCAGATCAATTTTAACTGAAAACTAAAACGATACCTATTATTATTTTCTTTTACTTATTTATATTTATATTTTTAGGGCAAATTATCTTCGTTTAATAGGTACCACCAATTTTCCCCCTGTGAAATTTATCCCCCTACATTTAACACAATGAAACTTGCAGAAAAATTAATATTTTATTGAAAAAAAATTTTCCATTCGAAAGAAAAAAACATTAAACAAACTCCTGATGATTTTTTAAATTTTTTATCAGCTTACGAAAATAATGAAAATTATCGTTGAAAAACTGTTTTCATTTTTGCACTGTTAAATCAACTGAAATTTAACGTAGCTAAAAACAAGTTACGATAAGAGGGTTTGTTTTTTTAAAAATTCTATAAAAAATCAATTAATGGTCCGATTTTCACGAAAATTTCCATAAATGTTTACCATTGGATGTAAATACATCTGAAATAGTTTTTTTTTAAAATATATTAGGGGAAATATTTTTTTACAAGTTTTATCACCCCTCCCCCATTTTATTTTATGAGATAAAAAAAAATGACGCGGTAGAAAAATTTTGTACTTTTTTTTCTATAAACATAAGAGTCTGAATAACTATATCAATGAAATTGTATAACGTACCGAGCTATAATTTTTTTAGGAAAAATTAATGAAATCGGAAATAAAAAGTGCAAAAAATGTCATAATATTAATATTTGAAAACTTCTTTTTGCTTTTGCTATTAAATTGTCAAAAAAAAATTTTTTTTAAGAAATTAATTTTTAAGAGATTTTCAATCTTTTGTGTGATTAAATATTTTCATTTTCTGCGTGAAATAAATTAAATTTTTTTTTTTTCTGCAGAAAAAAATCAAATTTTTCACTGAATTTAAAAATATGATTTTTAGAATTCAGGTGAACTAAAAGTTGGTCCGATCCAAGCTCGATTAATATTTTTAAAAGAATTATTAATTTTTATTGTTGAATAGTAATGTATGTTTCTTAGACTATACGGAAGAGCAAAACTGACATATTTGTTTTACAAAGAGACGAGACGCTTCTGAGTAACCAAAGTTTGTTTTTCTTTGGTCAAAAAAGTTAAATAAAATAATTTTTTACGCTATTAGAATAAAAAGTAAGTATATATGATTATTTTATCAGTTTTTCTCTTAGAAAAAATATTCAAATTTTCATTTCATTTCATTTTTGATTTTAAATATTAATACTAAAACCAAAGACTTTTTTTTTTTTAACATCAATTTCACTGCGAAATTTTAAGATTAAATTTTTTCAACATTTTTTTCATTTTAATCGTAAATTGTAATATTAAAGTTTTTAAAGATTTTATTCATTTTAATAGAAAAATTTTGGCTAAAAAAGTTAGTCCGTTACACCCATCCGTACTTAGATGCATAACTGTAAGAGGGTAATAATATGTATTTTTTTTCTGTCTAAATTACGACCTGAAAATTACCCTTTCACATGTAATACGGATAGGTTTGTTTATTTTTTAAGATAACGATGTAATTTTTCCCAAACGGATAATTTGATCTTTGAATTAACTGTTTTTCTTTGTAACAATCCTGTAGGATCTTTAATTGTTTTTTACGAGATTTTTGATAAACAAAGTTCGGAAATATTTATTTGCGTTTTATTCAAGATGGCCTAAACTGATCAATTTGTGGTCCCTATCGTTTAAATCATGGGTTTGTTTAAGGATATCAAGCCAACTTGTCTTCAGTGACAATTATGGCAAAAAAGATAAAAGAAAGAAGATAATGCTGCATTGCCTCTTCTTGCGGCGCTCAATTGATTGTACACTATAACATAATTAATGTGTTGAAAATTGGTTTACAATTTAAGTCAGAACGTAATTTAAAATTTCATTCGCTTCCGGTCTACTTTAAAATTTATTTATCCCCCAACAAAAATAAAACATTTCCTGTGTTTCCAGATCAATTTTGGTACTTTTCGCGGATAACCGTCCTGGCCTCCTGCTTCAAAAATCGCTACCCGGTGGCTGCTGAAAAAAAAAAACACCCGCTACGATTGAAGTCCGTAGCCGAAGCGGTGTCACTTGCAAAACAAAAACAAATAAAACAACCAACTTAGGCTGTATACAGGGTGACCCAGAAAAAACAGAGCCCAAATTATTTAGTTATTTTCCCATTAAACTAACCCCAACCCTAACCCTAACCCTAGTTTGTTTTTGTTTTTGTTTTTCTGCGAGTGACACCGCTTCAGCTACAGATTTCAATCATAGCTGGTGTTTTGGGGGTGGGGTTTCAGCAGCCACCGGGTAGCGATTTTTGAGTTAGGAGGCCGGAATGGTTCTCCGTGAAAAGTACCTCAATTTTAGTTGATCAAACTAAATTTTAAAAAACATTTTCCGACAAAAATAATGACTCACTATACCGAATTCGGATACTTGTCTGAAAAGAGGGTCCCAAACTGAATTTGATAAAGTATATGTTGATCACATACAAGAATTCTTTTTCTTTTTTTCTTTTTTTTAATTATTTACCCAACCCGTTCACCATGGGTAGGATTTGACACAAGGTCACGAGTATTGAGCATCCAGCGAGGATTGAAATTGCTTTTCAGTAGTAATGGACTGCGAGACTAGTTTGATAACAATTTCACCCCTGTCTGAGACGTTTATTGTTGTTGTTTTTTTTTTTGGGGGGTGGGGGTACAATATCTGAAAAGAAACACAAAAAATCCAAATACCACCCTGACCTGTTCGCTAGGGCAGAAGAATACAACGCCGACTACACCTCTGCAGAAGGGTAAAAAAATTTTTTTAATTTACCTTTGTTTTTAATTAACTGAAAAATATCAAGGGTCACATGATTATTAAAAAATAGATACCCACTGACAAAAATTAATCCAATTTCAAAAAATAGTTTCCGCCCTGTCAACTGGGACAGTTAATACACCAAGTGCACTTCTGCCTTGGAGTAAGATCCCCGTACCCCGAAGGGGCCACTTTTTGGCCATAGGTGGCGACCCAAACTGTAATGCCTAATGCCAGGATCGTGTTGGTACTAAGCGGTCCCATAACACGCAACACTCCACTTCATCCCTTTGTTGTAGAGGCCCCTATCTGATATGGCAAACACCAAACTCTTTTTTATCATATGGGTGTGTAGCATTACAAGCAGTTAGCTGATATCAGCAGACATATTCAAATTTGCGACCGTAATCAGTTAAATTTGCAATTTCTCGATTATTTTTGTTCCAATCTTTAAGAATTTATATGGTTGGAAAGAAAAGAAAATAATCTTTCTAAATATGTAAAACACTTAATTAGTAGACACTTTATACTATATCATGTAGGTTGTTTTTTTTCTTTGACCTTCGGAAGCGAAACCACTACCAATGAAAGTTGACGCAAGTTCTTTCAAAAAGTATAAGCTAAGCAAAAAAAGAAAAACTCTATATCCTTGATACTAGATACTCTCAGGATTATTTTGATATATAAATTGTGATATTTACATGTTGGTTAACCATCAGGCTTTTATGTAAAACATTCAGTTTTGAGAAAAAATGAACTTACGATATAGTATTAAGACGTTAACAAAACACATTATTACACGCTGGACAGACAGGATTTGTTTTAAAAAAAGAATTGTAATTAGGTATTCTATTTCTTGTACATCATACAACATATCAAGTATTTAAAAATGTATTTTTAAGTTCAAAGTGATGTTATTTATTTAGATTAATACTATATGATGGCAGCAAACTCGTATTCAAGTATTGCCATTGCTTGATATAGTAACAATAACAAAAAAAAAACAAAAAAATGCTCAATAGTTCAAACAAAATAATGGTGAGCTTCAAAAAAGTTCAACAATGAGCTGCACGAAAGTGGCTCTTTAGTCCTGCCAAAGTCTTGCACACCTTCCCACAATTACAGGTATTTCCAGGGAGCACAGGGTATTTTATTAGTCCATCTCGCCGATGCACAGATTGGTGACTGATCAGGCCAGCTTTGCTCATACATAGCCTTCCACACTGGTCACATAGTAGACCGATTTGAAGCCCTTGATTGTCTACTTCTTTATTTTTGCGAATATCTCTCTTCAACTGCTCATGCTGTATACAGCCGGTCTCAAACCTTTCCGTGCCCTCCTGCACAGCTCTTCTCCACTGTCCACGGTCCAAAGACTTACTCTCCCAGGTCTTCACATTGATGTTACATTTTTTCAAGGTCAACCTCAGGCAATCCTTGTATCTCATCTTGGGCCCTTGAGCCAAACGCTTGCCGTTTATAAGTTCCCCATAGAGCAGTTGTTTAGGAAGTCGCCCATCGTTCATCCTTACCAAATGCCCACTCCATCTCAATCTATGTTTGATTATGAGAGATTCTATGCTTTGACATTTGGCTCGCTTCAAAACCTCGATGTCATTAGATTAATACTATATATGTGTATACATACAGTATTAAAGTGAGAATGTTGAATAATCTTGTGGTAAACATCTTTTCTTTTTCTTTTTTTTTTTAGATGTTGATATATGTACCTCTTATTCTCTAAATAATAGGTTATAGCAAGAGATACATACAATTTGAGTGCAGAACCAGGAAGAACATATAATTTTACATAAGAATTTCAAGTTTTATCAAAATTGCTGGAAAAATAAAGAAATGGTGAAGAAATTACTAAATTTCTTGTTTTGAATTAGTCCGTGATTTGACATTTTTTTTAACAAAATCATGTCCACTTTTGTACCCCCAATTTCAGGGCTTTAAATTCTCATAACTTTTGAACCACTGGGGATATTTGCATAATTCAAACAGTTCTGAACTCCATTTACATAGCTCTATATAACTAATGTGATTAAATAACAATAACCTCACATTAAAAAAATCAACTGGGAATGTTAGGGTGTGAGGATGTGGTGACTGAGAGTCAACCACCAGTTTATTAATTATACCAATTTATTAATACTCATGAAATTGATGAAAAATCTTGCATAAAAATCATTTTTACCAGTTTATTAATACACATGAATTTAATGAAAATTATTTCTACCAGTTTAAACCGAACAAAAATATCTGTCTTTAAACTATTCACTTAAAAATCATATATACATTAAAACAAGATTTGACATTAAATAGCCCGCAAGGGTTGATATGCCATTAAACAAAATAACCAAGGAATTTAAAAAAATAGATTAGTCAACTTTCATAAATGTTAGACTGCATCTAATGGTGAAGTTCCAGTTCAAGAGTTCTGGAAAGAGTGGAATACCCCTTCATCGCCATTACTCCAAGGTTCACACTGACCTGGAGTGGTAGTACATGTTAGGGTTCAATATATGGGTTAAATTGATCAAAAAATGAGTTTTGAAAATGTGTTTTAAAAAATTGAATACCCAGCAAGAATGAATAAAACAAAATATCTTCGACAACCCACTCCTTCATTCTAAAAGAAGAACCTCCACCTAAATGTTCATGTGGAAACCATTATACAATAAAACATATTCTGATTGAATGCACACACTTCTCCCACACTCGAAAGTTCTACAATGTTAACAACATGAACAAACTATTTGGAAAAAATAGATCCCAAGAGTATATTAAATTTTTTGAAAAGAACCGGCCTCTTATCAAAGATGTAAGTTTATAGACCTATAAAAATCACCCACACACTCTCTTGATGTTCAAATTCTCTACAGAAAACTTGATTTCAAAAAATAACTAAACCCCTATCACTATACCTAAATACCAATAGAAGCAAGATCTGGAATGATATGCAGGTGGCTGCAAACGTGGCACAAGAAAGAAAAACAACGTATTCGGCATAAAATGACCCAATGGGTTGACGTGCTGTAAAACCCAACCAACCAAACCAAACCAGACCAAGATTCATTTATATCATTAAAAAAGATGGAGATTTATTTTTTTTAATTTTTAGGTCTTGATGATATAAAATATTCTTCAATTATTCCTTGTCTCAAAGAATTTAATTGGTTATTTCTTTAATGAGACCAACAAAACCTGTATTTTTTTAGCACTTTTTCTAGATTGTTAAAATTAAAAACAATTTCAAATCAAGTCAATAATGAATACAAACTAACACCTGATGTTACTAATTTTGAACATCATTTCAATTACTTGACATTGGAAAAACTCCTCATCTCACAAAACAAAACAAATCAAATTTAACCTAATCAAATCTAAGAAACTAATTCTTTTGATTATCTCATTATTTAACAAAAAGATACAAATTTTTTTTTAAAGTTAAAGTAATTTATTTAAAAAGAAAACCCCCTCCGCCTGAGTAGGATGTGCCACAAAGTCAATTTTTAAGTAGAGTTTAACAGGTGTGAATTAGAAATATTCCTTCTCATATGCCAGTTGCCATATGAAGGTTAAAGAGCAAAGTCTTCCCTACTATTTATCCATAGCTGGAGGAAGAATAGTTGTATTCATGCCTTTTTCAAGAGTATTAGTATTATATGAAATGCAAACATCCTTGTCCAGGATTTGAACTCCTGTTGTCACGTCTATTTCCTATGGCGATTGTTATTACACCACAGGCACCTCTCAAAAAAAAATTTTAAAATTACAGTGTTACCAAAAATGTTTATTTGTTAATTAAATAAAAATCTTTTTTTTTCTTTTTTTGTTTAATGTTTTGTTCCCCCTTACTTCTACCATTAGCCCTGTCAGCAGGACTTGGAATATGCCCCCTTCTACAGAGGGGTAAGACAACCCCACACTCACACACACACACACCAGGGGTGTGATCTGTGGATGGCCCTAAACTGCATCTGATTGTGAGGCTCCAGTTTTAGAGCTCTGGAGATTATGGAGTACCTCTTCATGGTAATTATTTGCATGTCTTCTCTGACCTGTAGTGGTAGTATCTGTTACGGTCCTGTAGATCTGTTTAAAAGTTATTCATATTCAATAGGACTGTGCAAATAAAAATCTAAAACAACTACACAAAAAAATTGAATATGAACATACAATGAATGCAATTCCTTAATATATAGACATAAAATAACACTAGACAGGTTGACATGCCATTAAAATTAATCAATCCATTACTTCAGCCATTTTTCAAGCAACTTCTCCTCTCTCAGTTGAGATCTGTTTTTGGTACCTTTTCCATTCTTCCAGGGAATTGAATTTTTTTTTTTTTTTATTATTAAGAGAATTCTCTTAATACCAGAATAAACAATATCTGGTTTGGTTTGTTTCTTTTGGATTGGTTTGTTTTACAGCATATCAACCTCAGTGGGTCATTTAATGCCGTTAAAGTTTTGAAATAAAGTCATTCTTATTGGATACTCAATTTTTTTAATAAATACATTTTTCTATTTAACCCATAGATGGGACCCTAACAGGTACTACCACTCCAGGTCAGAGTGGACCAGGGAGCAATGGTGATGAAGGGGTGTTCCACATTCCCCAAACCTGTCAGTCAGAGAGACCCCCCTTGATCAGTCAGCTAGTTACATCAAGCCTTAGCACCTATATGATTCTCCCAACCCTATTGCCCTTATGGAAACCCCCTAACCCGTTTTGTCATATATGAGCAAGAAGGCGTTGACTGAGGGTGTTAGTGTTCTGGGTATGACGTTAAACTCTATCTGATGGTTGTTCCAATTCTGGAGCTCTAAGGAATGTGGAGTACCGATTGATCACCATTACTCCCAGGTCCACTCTGACCCAAAGTGATAGTACCTGTTCAGGTCCTATCTATGGTTTAAATAGGGAAAAAATGAGTTTAAGATGTTTTTTTTTTAAAATTGAGTTCCATCAAGAATGAATAAAACAAAACATCTTTGGTATAAAATAACCCAACAGGGGTTGACATGTCGTAAAAACCAGCCAACCAACCAATCAACCAACGTTTGCTTTTATTGTTCCTGAGATTATATTTGATATGTTTGCTTAAAAGCTATTGCAAAATAGTTCAATATGTAAAAAGTATAATAATATTGATTTAACTCTCCCTTTCATTCTTTCTTAAAAGGGGCGTTGTAAAATATTTACATTGATTTGCCGATAAAAATATTGGAGGAGGGGTTTAAAATATCTACATTAATTTGCTGACAAAAAAGTGACAAAAACACCACTCGGAAAATATCTAAGTTGGGCCAGAAATTCGCTTGACACTGGTTCACTATAACATCGCGTAAATTAAGACAGGCGGCCGGGACAACATAAGATCAAAGTTATGAAAATATATTCCATATTTCACAATTTCAATATTACAAACATACAACAAACGTAACTTTTTTTTTTTTTTTTTTTTTCAGTTCATCTAAATTTTACATTGGGCATTTAAGCGACAAAAGACCATTTAGAATGTTTCATTTTTAAAATTGGGTGAAATAAAATGGGACAAATAAGAAATCTGCAATTAGTGACACCAGATAATCGGGATTTACATTTTTGCATTGCATCTTGAACAATTTGATGGTCTCATTTTTAACCAGAGGGTGTTACAGGATGATAACTGATGGAAGATTTAGGAATAAGTGTATTAATCTATAGATTGAGAGAAAATCAACTTTTGTTGAACATGATACGTTTAATAATATTTGTTTAAATTTATTTCTTCAATGTCTCCTCTGATCTGTTTTTTTTTCTTTTCAATTCATCTAAATTTTACATTGGGTATTTGTGCGACGCAAGACCATTTTGAATATTTCATTTTTAAAATTGGGTGAAATAAAGTGGGACAAATAAGAAATCTGCGATTAAGCAACATCAGATAATCTGGATTTACATTTTTGTGAATTTTTGATAAATTCAGTGACAATTCTTTCAAGCAGTTGTAGAGAATAAGCTAGATAAGAGTTGCACAAGAATGCTGTACGCGATCTTAAGCTATAATCTGGATTTACATTTTTGCATTGCATCTTGAACAATTTGGATGGTTTCATTTTTAACCAGAGGGTGTTACAGGATGATAACTGATGGAAGATTTAGGAATAAGTGTATTAATATATAGATTGATAGAAAATCAACTTTTGTTGAACATGATATGTTTGATAATATTTGTTTAAATTTGTTTCGTCAATGTCTCTTCTGATCTGTTTTGCTTTTTGTTTTTTAGGAACCTCAGTGGAAAAAGAAATGGGTAAGTTTCCTCCATTTTTCTTTGTAGACTTATTTTTTTTGTAAAATTCCTTACATTCCACATGGTTCCTTTTTACTTTTTTTATTCAAGACATTTCTCTATTCAAATTAAATACAAGTAACTTTGAAAAAAAAATATCTTGTTGCATTTACATTTGTTTTGAAACAATTGACATGAGACTTTTCTTTCCCTGGTTGGTGATTATTGTAAATAAGTAAAAAAAAAAATAATAATGCCATGTAATTGTCGTATGTTGTTCTAAAATAGTCAATTTACAATGTTTCTTACTTATTGTAATTGTTACATCAATGAAACAAAAATCAATATATTTTGAAAGAAAATAAAAAAAATAAAAAATTTAAAAAAAAGCTATTGATATTTGGTCACTAAAATTATATGGTAGTATTTTTCAAAAGAATTATTTTATCTCAACTACATGTCACCACCGACATCCCCACTCCCCCACACAAACCTATGTAGACATAAGTATAAAAATAGTTGTAATTATTAGGAGAGATTATCGTTCATAACAGTAATTTCTGTTTTATTCAATAAAATCTGTCTGAAAATTCTTATACTTTATGTTTGATCTATTGAGATTCAAAAGTTTTTTTGTTTTTTTTTTGTTTTTTGTTGGGGTTTTTTTTGGGGGGTAGAGTGCAATTTCCTCATAATATGTCTGGGAAGAAAAATCTAAACAATAAAATTTTTAAAATAGAATTTGACAAGAATGGTCTCCTAGGTATGGTCTCGAACTGCATCTAACAGTGAGGTTCTAGTTCTGGAGCTCTGGGGAGTGTGGAGTACCTCTTCATCGCCATTACTCCAAGGTACCCTCTGACCCAGAGTGGTAGTACCTGTTAGGGTCCTATCTAAGGGTTAAATAGATTAAAAATGGATTCTACAAAAATACACCTGTAAAACAAAATTGATTGGCAACCGATCTAAGAGATGGAAAATTCTAAATCCAAACCTGTTAAACTCGTTTTAGAAATGAACCATGTGTCACATCCTACTCCTGTTGAGAGCTTGGTAAATATATATGAAGAGATGTTAATTGTTAATCACAAAGCTTATAATTTTTAATCAGTTAATACTTTGTTAACATTAAACTACTCTTACCAAAGTTATTTAAACTAATCTTTTATACTTAATAAGAAACAGGTTTCAGAAAGTCCAGAGAGGAACAAATCTCTATATTCCGATTATGTATAGTAGTATTGCAAGCAGTTAGCTGATATGGGCAGACATTTTCAAATTTGCAACCTTAATCAGTTAAATTTGCAATTTCTCGAGTATTTCTGTTCCAATCTTTAAAATATTTATATGGTTGGAAAGAAAAGAAAATAATCTTTCTAAATATGTAACTTTTATGTGTCAGACTCCCCCAATGGGGCCACCTGTTGGCCGTGGGTGACAACCCATGATGCTTAAGGATAGAACCCAGGTGGCTGAGCAGTCCATGACTTGCAATATTCCACTTTAGGCTCTTGGGCTAGATGGCGGTCGGAGAGGCCCCCTCCAATCAATCGGCTGGCCACGTCAAGCCCTAGCACCTATATGATTGCCCCAACCCTATTGCCCTTATGGCAAGCCCCAACCCCTTTTTATCATATGGGTGCTAGAAGGCGGTGGCTGCGGGTCTACATGTCCTGGGAATGACGTTAAACTCTATCTGATGGTGAGGTTCCAGTTTTGGAGGTTTGGGGAATGTGGAGCACCCCATTCACCACCATTGCTCCCTGGTCCACTCTGACCCGGAGTGGTAGTACCTGTTAGGGTCCCATCTATGGGTTAAATAGAAAAATGTAATTTATAAAAAAATTGTATTATCCATTAAGAATTGATTTATTTCAAAACTTTATCGGCATTAAATGACCCACTGAGGTTGATATGCCGTAAAACAAAACAAACCAAACCAAACCATTTTTTGGCGGCAAAAATCAGGCCTACCTAAGCACGAATAGAAATTTCTTGGAACATACATTTTATTTACAAAAGCAAAAATGTTGTAGAAAATATAAATCCTGACTAATGACTACACTGCCCCTGGTGTTTATGTATCTGCTTGTTAATTTGAACTTTCAAAACGTTTTTTTAGCTTCAAGCGTAAGTCGTCTCTCTTTTCAATTTGCAATGAATTACGATACACAATCTGTTGCAGAATTATCCCGCCTCGATAAACTAGTTAGTCGGAAAATTAGTGAATTATTCACAACTTTGTCGGCATTAAATGACCCACCGAGGTTGATATGCCGTAAACAAAGCAAACCAAACCAAACATTCAAATTGAATGTGGTGATTTTGCTGTTATGCTGTTATTGTTTTTCAAAACAAGATGAGAGATACATTTGAAAATGTCAATTTCAATGACATTTTTTCCTTCTTGAAATAAATAAAATTATACTAAAAATGTATAACACTAAACTTGAACTTTATTCTATAAACTTGTGTCTTAAAGTGATTCCTAATCCATTTAGCAAGGAACAACTGCAAGTCAGCCTGCTATCAAAGCCAAGAAAATCCTTGAAAAAGATATAACAATAAATTTAACCCTCCCTCGCAATTTACCTTTTGGCATAAAATGACCCTTGATGAGTTGACATGCCATTAAAAAAAAGTAACCAAAAATTAATATGAAATTTTTCTCATAAACAAAAAATGATAAAAATTATTGATAACTTTAGCAATATGGCAAAAATAGTTATTGAATCTACAATATATTTTTATTATATCTACTTAGGTTGCTGGGTTGCTTACTTATTAAATATTATATATAATGTATTAAAAAAAAACACTGACAAATTCAGAGAAAACAAATTTTATCACAGAAAATAGCTCTATCTATTCTTGTGTTATACAATGACAGACATAAAACATTTAGTGAATTATATTAAGTAATATAAAATTATCCCAGCTTAGTCCGAGTAAATCTACAGATAAATTTTATTATATGAGTTGATATGTAACTGTAGTCTGTAACCGAAACTGTCACTACTGACATCACGATTTCCTTAGTTATTTAAGTTACATTCTTAACGATTATGAAATAGTCATTAATTAATCTTAATTAGTATCTTATTTATTAACAATATCTCTATTAAAGTCTGAGTTAGATTTGCCACAAAGCTGTCCATATTATTAATGCATTTAAAATCTTGAAATATGTTATATATCCCTTAGAAATAAAGATTTATATAGTATATGCTGGGAATAATTTGCATAATGATTTTAACAAAACTGCGTTTAATAAATAATTATTTGCTGTTATTGATTTCTAATACTATCATGTTATTCTCAAACTTATTAAAAGTAGTCCTATATTTAATTTTATATAGAAATCAATTAAAATAACTATTATTTTTATATAGGTTATTATTCAGTTTCATTAGTCTTTCTTGTTCGAATATTTGGATATAAGGTGTGCTCTAATTCGCCACCTGGATTTATAGACTTGCCTACGTCACGTGGTCTATTACTTCACCAACCATACTACGTGGCTGATACACTACTTAACCCCCCCCCACCCCACCTTGGCCATAATTCTAATTGCACTAGTTGAGGAGGGACAACAGGATTACCAATACTCAGGACTCATTACCAAGGATCCAATTCCACTGAATAAGCGCTCTGGTTTAAGACCAACAGGAATCTTTACCAAGGGATTACCAGATGATTATCAATACTCAGGAATCTTTACCAAAGGATTACCAGGGAAGGCCCAAATGATGTCGCATAAAAACTTAAATTTAATATATATTATTACATTAAAACTTAAATACTTGAACCCAGGGGACGCATACTTTTGCTAATACATGTTATGATTGTCATTGAACTTTCAAGATTTTAATCAAATACTGTGGGCTACAGATTTTAGGACTAAATATAATAAAAAGCTGTAAACCGCTACAGAACAATGGAAAATAAAGATAAAAAAAGAAATAAAATTATTATAGACAATTCAAGAAAGTCTGTAGATGAGACTGTTGCATCAGACTGTAACATTGGATTCAATGAATACAACCTAATTTATCTTTTATTTTCCATTCTTCCATCAAATTTCGAGTCGGGTCTTCCTGACCCAATGAAAGTGCAAAAGAAAAGCAGAAAGGATGCACATAATTCAGCAGCCGGAGACTTTGGACACACAAAATCACAGGAAATTATCCGACGGATGTTCCACGAGTCTCATAGTCTTAAAGGTGCCAAACAAAGAGATATCCACACATTTTCAACTTTATTTATAGCAGGCCTGTGAACTAGAAGCAATACAAAAAGAGAACTTATTACCATCTCTCTTTCC
This sequence comes from Doryteuthis pealeii, assembly GCA_023376005.1. NCBI lineage: Eukaryota > Metazoa > Mollusca > Cephalopoda > Myopsida > Loliginidae > Doryteuthis > Doryteuthis pealeii. The sequence goes on along the minus strand of CM042139.1, from coordinate 24,407,507 downwards.
CCCTCCAATCATCCACCTCTCAACTAGAAATAACAGTTATCGAAATCAAAAGAGAATCTGACATCTACACTATTAAACCTTCAGGTTATAAATTTTGCCATCTTTATTTGATACACAGACTACAACTACCATTAAGAGAACTCAACCAAGATCAATATTGGGCTAAGCTTGGTCAGAAAATGAAAAAAGGAATGTTTTTTGGTGGTCCCCCATGACAGTTTAACTATAGTCTATGAATTAACTTTTTGCAAATTGGGTTACGGTTTAGGGTTTTGGGGATTAAGGTTGTTTTTAATTACATATTGCTTAAAAAAAAAAAAAAAAAAACAAATTACTATACATTTAATTAACCATTGAAATTAATTATTGAATCCAATGGTAGACACATTAGTCTCAGTTGTTTGTGTTCGTATTGCAATGTATAATTTCAATTAAACTTGGTTTTAATAAAATATTTTTCAACATTAAATGTATAGTAATTTGTTTTTTTTTAAGCAATACGTAATAAAAAACAACCGTAACCCCTAAACCGTAACCCAATTCGCATAAAGTTCATTCATTGACTGTAGTTAAACTGTCATGGGGGACCACCAAAAAACTTTCCATTTTAATTTTCCAACCAATTTGCAAGTTTAGCCCAATATTGTTAAAAAAAATATATATATGACTTGTAGTGTGAGAGGTGGACAAGAGATAAATTTCAAAAGTTTTATGAAATATTTCTTCATTTGTTTTATTTATAGAAAATTTTCAAGAATATCCATGACAGACAGAGATAAAAAAAAAAAATTAGGTTAGCAATTAAGAATTAATTTATCAACATCACTCCTCAGAATTAATGTGACGTCACAGCTCTCATTTCAGACTTGAGCGATGATGTGTCATATAGAAATAATCCTTTTATACATATCTCATTTTCTGTGCTATGTGGAGAGGCTCGAATCTGGTTGCTGGGCTGATGTTGAGTTGGCTGACAATTCCTTGATGTTTGGAGTCTGGAAACCAACATGGGGTGCTGACATCCCATTTTGCCTTGTGCCTTGTGCCATTTAGAGATTTTAGAAATAACACAAAGCGACTTGTCTTTTTCCCATGAGATTTTTATTTTCCTCTATACCAAACTACAAGCCTCCATGTCGCGTTGTGCTGATTCATCCTTAAAAATTTCCATGCTAACCTACTGGCTCTTTCCATTCTCTCTCTCTCTCTATCTCTCTATTATGTTACATTAAGACTTTTTTTCTTTTGTTTTTTATGTTTGTATTTGCAACTTATTTCTATTTCTCTAACAAAAAACTGTCAACTGGGGCGTTAGAATGCAACGACTGCACCTCTGCAGAATGATAAGACTCCCCCCAATGGCGCCACCTGTTGGCCATGGGTGGTGACCCATGATGCTTAAGGATAGAACACAGGTGGATGAGCAGTCCATGACTTGCAAAAATTCACTTTGGCCCTTTCTTGGGCTAGACGGGCGGTCGGAGAGGCCCCCTCCGATCAATCGGCTGGTCACGTCAAGCCCTAGCACCTATATGATTGCCCCAACCCTATTGCCCTTATGACAAGCTTCAACACCTTTTATCATATGGGTGCTAGAATGTGGTGGCTGAGGGTCTGCATGTCAATGGGAATGACATTAAATTCTATCTGATGGTGAGGTTCCAGTTTTGGAGGTTTGGGGAATGTGGAGCACCCCTTCATCACCATTGCTCCCTGGTCCACTCTGACCCGGAGTGGTAGTACCTGTTAGGATCCCATCTATGGGTTAAATAGAAAAACATGAGTTTATAAAAATTGATTATCCATTAAGAATTAATTTATTTCAAAACTTTATCGGCATTAAATGACCCACTGAGGTTGATATGCCATAAACCAACCAAACCAAAAAATCTAACAAAAAAATTGAATAAAGCAGAATTCTTTATTTCTCTTAAAAGGCCTGCCATTTTTTTCTATGTTTGTATATAAATAAGTGAAGAAGTGAGCATTTTCAAATACCTTGGCTCAGTAGTTACTGCAATGGGTCAAGAAAAAGAGGACATCAACAGACACATTGGTGCCACTTGCTTCACTTTCTGTTGTCTTCATGCAACACTGCGGTCCAGGCAGAAGATAAGACTGCGGTCCAGGCGGAAGATAAGACTGCATACAAAAATGCATGTCTACAAAGCTCTTGTTCACACCATCCTCCTGTACGGATGTGAAATTTGGACGATGAGGGCTGGGGACCTGCACAACCTTTGGATGTTTGACCATTATTGCCTTCACCGCATCCTTTATGTTCAATGTCAGTAATTCATATCCTCCCTCCAGCAGGCTCTTCTTGCAAGGCATCTTTACTGGCTTGGTCATTCTCTTTATCAACAACCTGGTGACATCATCTGTGAATCCATCAACCCAGTACTACCTCAGGGCTGGAAGAAACGCTAAGGAGATCAACTGAAAATGTGTCAATGCTACACTACACTCGTGAACAGAAAAAATGGGCCAAGATTGAAAGAAGGAAGAAAATAGATTTTTTCGATATTTTTCAGGAATTTACTGAAATTATTATAGTATATAATAATTTAGTGGTAAAAATGAGTCCTAAAAAGGTAAGACCGCATCTGGGCGAGGATATGAAAAAACGAATTGCAGGATTAAGGCAGATTTTCGATATTTTGAAAAAAGAAAATGTGACAACATCTCTCTCTTCTGTGAAGTGAATTGGTCAAAGGTTCGAAATCGAAGGTTCAGTAAAAAGGAAATCTGGATCTGGTCGCCCTAGAGCATCCACTGTGAAGGACGGCCACAGGTTTAAAATGACTGTTTTGAAGGACTGAAAGAAAACTTATGTTGACCATAGCAAACAATTCAAAACAGCAGATGGAAATGGGATTTTCTTCAAAAAGGTGCACAAAGAAGCCATTATTATCTAAGAAGAACATCAATGATAGAAAGACATTTGTCTTGTGTTATGGCAAGAAAGATACAGAATGGTTTAGGAATGTTTTCTGGTCCGATGAATCAAGATTTTGTCATTTTAGTGATGCTCCCGAACACTGCATTCGAAGATCCGGAGAAAGATTATCGCCAAGTTGCATAAAAACGACAGTGAAACACGGGAATGGAGGGATAATGGTATGGGGAACTTTTAATGCCACAGGAGTTGGGGAACCTATTAGATGTGAGGCGTCAATCAATGCAAAGGAATACATTCGAATATTAGAAACAGGACTGTTTCCAAGTATCCAGAAGCTGGGAGTATCCCATAACATTATTTTTCAACAAGATAATGCACCTGCACACACCGCTAAAGTCACTAAGAAATGGCTTGCCGATAATTCAATTGATGTGATGTTTTGGCCTGGCCAAAGCCCCGATTTAAACCCAATCGAGAATATTTGGGCCATGATATCTTGTGCATTGGCTGGAAGAACTTTTTCAAACAAAGAAAAACTGGGAAGCTCTGCAAAATGAATGGAATAGCATCCTCTCTTCACAGTGTTCCAAGTTGGTTGAGAGCTTGGTTAAAAGGATTAATCTTTTAAAGAAATCAAAGGGGAAAGCAATTCCATGCTAAGCATTTATTAAAGTAAATGTCTTGTTCTGTGTATATAAGACTCGTTTTTGTATTTTGTTTAATTTAGCTTTTTGTACAATAAAATGTATAATACTTGCTTGGCCCATTTATTTTGTTCACGAGTGTACATAGTTTGAACAGTTAAATAAGAAATGTACAAATTTAAAAATTGGCACTGATGCATTATTAGGAATGCCTGGAGGAACTATACCATTCAACATTTTGACTTTTATCAATAGTAGCAGAGCTTTAAAGATGACTACTTACAAACATCCACCCACATTTGGAAAAAAAAGACTACTCACAATGGAAAATGGAAGTCGAATTATGGCAGATGTTGAGTGAAATGGATAAAACAAAGCAAGGTGTATCACTGGTGCACTCTCCTTGGAAGGAACAGCAAGAGAAATTGCAATAGCTATAGATGAATCTCTCATAACAGCTGATGATGGTGTTAAAGATGTTCTAACAGAACTGGACAAGTTATTTGAGAAAGAAAAGACATACCAAATGTATGAAGTGTACTAATAAATCCAACATAATTACCTCCCCTTGAATATCTGTCTGTATAAAAGCAACCTTCTGACTATGTTAGTTAGATCGTAGTCAGAGTAAAGTAAAATAAAGCTTGCTAAAGCCTAAAACACTGGTTCTCTTTTTACTACATGAAGTATACACAAAGTTTGAAAGTCTAAGAAAAACAGAGACAATGTCAATGTTAGACTAAATAGTAGAGTTTGAACAGTTAAATAAGAAATGTACCAATTTAAAAATTGACACTGATGCATTATTAGCCCTGAAATTACTATACAATGCAAATCTTGGTGAACTAGTAAATACCTGGAGGAACTATACCATTCACCACCTTGACATTTATCTCTGGACATAGGCCATTATGGAGTTTGTCAATAGAACCGTGAATGGCTGATGCTCATATCAATTGCAATAATCTTTTCATCAATATAAAACTCCATATACTGTGCCATACTTAAACAAATGTTATATAAAAGGGCTTCTTTAAATCAAAATAGAGATGGGAAGTCACCAAGACATAATAAATAGCGTGCTGGTGTTGGGTTGTCTTCCCTTTTGCCTGGAAGAGTTATCTTCCCTCTGGTTCCCCGTTTTTTGACCACCAGGGGTTTTTGGTATTTAAGCGCCTGTTTTGAACTTTCGTCCTCTTCTTCTTCTTCTGCGGCACCTCAGCACATGGGTTAGACTTTTATGTCTACACCCTTCTCGTGTGAGGGCTTCTGCCCCCAACGCAACGCTAGTAAGTTTACTTGAAATCATGGACTCTCCAGTCCTATATCTCTATTTTGTATGTTCTTGTTGTGAACTAATGTATACGTTTTTTATTGTATATCATTCCTTTCCTTGTATGTGTATTTCATGTCTTAAATGTTCTCCATGTGCTTATATTAAAGTCCATTATGTCCACGTTATGTTTAACGCCCTTGTCGGAGTTGTTTGTTTCAACCAATTATAATTGATATTATAACTTTGAACCTAACACTGGATTATAGTAAGTGAGTTTGAACTCCATTCACGCTATTACGTTTTCTTTCGGACTAATACCCTTGGGAAAAGTATGAAACCCCCTCATCCTCCAGTTATGGGTTAAATAGTATCACTGCTGTTCTACAGGGATGGCTTTGGTAATAAATAAACCATGAAGGTTGATATGCCATTAAAGCAAAGAAACCAAATTAAAATAATCTTAATTTATATAAACTTGTGTGACGAGACTGAAAGGCAGCCCTATGAACAAGCGGATTCCCAGCCCCCACAAACAAAGCGCGTCAGGATATGTTTGGCCTGTGGCGAGCGGCTACGGATACTCAAACTCGCTACCTTCTCGTAGCTGAGGTGTTGTTAGTAGAGACTCAATAACTCACGGCCTAATTTGCATAAGCACATCCGAACGAGCAGAAATAAAGACGGACTGTTGCTGACAGGGCGAGTGAGGAAGAAAGTGTTTGTACGGCAAGTGAGATCTGACGACTGCTATTTGATGTGAGAGTGCCGTGTTCAGTTGGGAAAGGAATTGCATTTCATTTGTTGGGAGAGACTTTCAAAGGATTGATAGTACCTTGAATTTTTGGACCCTTTCAAAACAACTTGTTATTTAATTTTGTAATTATGTATTTACCAAACAAGCAGGATGTAACACAAAGTTTAACAGGTTTTAATTCAGTTTTCCTTCTAGACAGGTTACCATACCAATATTAAAGAGCCCAGTCTACCCTACTATTTACCCATAGCTAAAAGGAGAATAGTTAGATTCATACCTTCCCCAAGGATATTAGTGCTATGTGAAATACAAACAGCCTTGTCCTAAATTTGAACTCTGTTCACTGTATACATTTTTGATGATAATAACCATTATCCTATTTTGCAATATATAAGCTATATCTTTTATTATTACCTTTACTCGTTTGTGTTGATTCAAAATGTGCTTTGTTGTCGAAATTAATCTATTTTGTATTTGTGTTCTCAGCCAATTGCAGTGTGAGTCAACTTGAGATCTCCCCATTGATTGCTCTACTGAATATGATTAAAGACAATTACTTTGACCAACCCCAAGTGTTCCAAACCTTAATAGCTGTACTCCACGACTACAATCACAATTTAAAGTCAGCTTCTAAAGTAAGTCATTTAATCAGTTTTACATTATTCAGAAAATCATACAAGGTGCTAGCCAAAAGTTCAAGGAATTTTAGGCACCTCAAAATAGCATCCTTAGATCTATGTATACCTATATAAAGGGCAGTTGGTATGTATGTATGTCCTGATGAAACTACAAAAATAAAACAATGTTATATACCCACTTAATATCAGGTATATATCAAGGGCAGCCTTCAAATGTGACATCTGTGGTCGAGAATGTTTTTCAAACATCAGACTTCACAGTCACAGGAGGCGCTGTAACTTCAGGGGCACAAAAATGTTATTATAGTCTTCCAAGACTGAAATGCAAAATCAAATCTATCTATCTATCTATCTATCCATGTCTGAAGCCACCCTGGTGCAACACCATGAAGCCAAGAGGTCCAGAAGAAAGCAGCGGCAGCAAAGCACCGGCACAACAATATCTTTAGGGACAGCCTTCACATGCGACATCTGTGGTCGAGAATGTTTTTCAAACATCGGACTTCAGTCACAGGAGGCGCTGTAACTTCAGGGGCACAAAAACTTTATTATAGTCTTCCGAGATTGAAATGCCAATACAATCAGGTATATAAATGGTGAGAGAGACAGAGTATGAAAGAGGATGAGGGGTTCTTGTTTTCTTTTTTGCTTGCTAACTCGTCAGCCACCATCTTCTCAGGGCTGATCCTGTGGGTTTCTTTTTTCTTTATTGTTCGGACTGGTCATCTCCTTGTTTTAATGAATTAACAAGACTCTGTTGTTTAGCTTTTATTGAACCAACCCCAGCCCAAAAACCGCGTGGATTGAGAAGCGACATCTCGGTGAGACAGACTTTCACCTCCGCTCACTCTCAATTTCTGGTCGCAACTAAGCTAAAAACTAAAACTTCTGTCTTACACTTCAACTGGCGCGTTTTTCGGGGTGTCAAGTGGATGTCACTACAATCAATCATAACGGTTAGGGTAATTTTCCACTCAACCCCCATTATTTTGAATCTAATGAACTCTGATTCAAAAGTATCTAGCTACTACTTACATAATTCATAAGCTACCTATGAATCATGTAACAAATTAATGACAAAGTAAATATATAGGATTGGAACAAAAGTTTTGTCCGATACAAAATAGTATTTATTTAACAAATAAAGACAACATTAAACATTTAAACAAAGTATTTGATAAAACATTTTTGTATCGGGCAATCCTTTCGTTCCAATCCTATATATACACATTAAATATCACCGGTTCTTGCTTTTTGTGCAAAAATTATGAAGATTGGATTTATATTAAAAAATATTTAAAAATCAAAATATACATAGAAATAGCATTGAAATTCTACTTAAAAATGTCCAGCATTTTTATATCTCAAAAGTAAACAAATCAATACACCAGGGTTCCTCACTCTACCCAGGTGTTGCTGGGTAGCTGCTTCTAGTATTTTATTTTTTTAAATTGATAGGTTCTTCATTTCTTATTGCAGTGATTTTAAGAGGGGTGGGAGGGATTGATCATTCTGTTGAAATTTCTTTTTGGCTATCACCTTGTATTATGTTTATTGTTTGTTTTCTTTTTGTCTTTTTATCTAATCGATTCCCTCAAACTAAAAATGTTTATACCCTTAAAAAGTCGATGTTGTTTGACAGCCGACCATAAAATCCAGCATTAAAAATGAAAGGAAAACCAAAATTACAATTTCTTTTTTAAATGTTTTCTGTTCTAAAACTATTGATCTATTTTTATAGAGTATTGTTCTTTTTTTTTTTTTCTTTTTTTAAAATTTATGAATCTACAATATACAAGGTGGTCCGAAAGTCTTGTCACACCTATATGTTAAATAATAATAATTAAATTTATTGCGTACAGTTCTCAGGTGCACCACAACTCATCAAAAGCTGATGTATAGTACATAGAATAATGTACTAATGTCAGGAAAATGAATAGCATACAGTCATGATGTACATTTATGTGTGTGCACATGAATATGTGTATTGAATGGGGGGGGGGATATCGGGTATATTGTTGTCAAATTACAGCAAGCATGGAGGTTTTGAAAGATGCAGTGTTTCAACAGCCTACAACGGATGCAGGCAGTTTATTCCAAGCCCCAGCAAATGAAAAAATGTTTCTGAAAGTCATGTGAGCTATGCTGTTTTCTGACTTTGTAAGCCCACGTGTGTTAGAAATATGGAAATCAAAATGGTGGTCAAGATTGCTGTTGGTAAGATGGTTAATAACCTTATGAGTGTTTACCAAGTCAGTTGCCAGACACCGGAATTCCAACGAATCCATGGCCAGGGCAGTAAGATGTTCAGAATATTGTAAATGCCTGATAGAGGATATTCATTTGGTTGCATGTTTCTGTACAGTTGTTTTAAATTTCATTATTTTTTGTTTTGATAATATATAAGTATTACGCCCTGTCGGCTGGGGCGTTAGAATACACTGACTGCACCTCTGCAGAGGGGTAAGACTCCCCCAATGTGTCTTATATATCACTAAGAAATAAAGGTTTACATAATATATGGTGTGGTTAATTTGTATACTGGTTTTAACAAAACCTGGTTTGATAAATAATTACCTGGTGTTATTGATCACTGTTGTTATTGTTTTATTCTACAACTTATTAAAATCAATCCTATGAATGATTTTATATAAAAACCAATTAAAATATAATTAAAATAATTGTAATCTTTTTATGTGTTCTTATTTAATTTTGTTAGTCTTTCTAATTTAATGTATTTCATTACATTAAAACTTAAATACTTACACCCAGAGGGCACATATTTTTGCTGGTGCTAAAATATTTAACTTGCTAGTTTGTATAATAATCCCAAAGATATTACATTTCTTGTCATTTCTATCAGTTTTATAGTAAACTAGCTTAAAAGCCACCCTTTCAGGCAACAATTAAGCTACCCCCTGCTGTGGGCTCTTGATAAAGCCTTCAGCCCAACAATCACATTTCATGCATTGAGTACATATGAAATTTTAATATATGTTTATCTTATAAAAGTCCAACAATAATTATTTTGCTGCCATTTAATTTAACTCTTAACATCCTGTTAAGAATTTTGTAAGTCTAGAGCCCCAGTCCTGTAAGAATTTACCAAAAAATGGCTAAAAATGGCCTTTTCATTTAAATGTTTATAATTCTTTTACTTTTTGACAGATTGTTATGAAAATTGACTGTATTACCAGAAAGACTTTGTTCTTTAATATTATGTTGTCATTTGTCCTAAAAATAATGTTCTGCATTCATGGTTGTTGATTGATTATATAATGATAAATAAAACAGGTATACTCATTAAAAATTATGAAAAAAAATGTAGATAGTGAGTCTGATAGTAATACAATTGTTGCACTTAGTTACAGACATGATCATATGAACATCACAGACCTTGATGCAGCTAACTTATGAAAAAAAATCACAGGTAAAAACATAGTAACAGCACAGGTGTGTAAGAGGTGTTTTCACATAAACCCAGTTTACTCTTTCATCATATTTTTTAATGATTCACATCATTTTGATAATTAGTCACTACACTAAATGAAGACCAATAAAATTACAATTCATTTTTTTTACACATAAAAGATATCAGAACAACAAACTAGTTATTATTAATGGGTAATAAAGGACTATTTGCTCGTAAATTCCTACCATAAAAAACTGAACCCCCATTTTATGTCCGTGTTTTTGTATTAAATGTTTTATTTTTCTTGCACCCGTTATGTTACAATACAAAATATATTTTATTTATTTATTTTAATATTCATTTCAATGTGCATATTCTAAAAGTTTTTATTTTGTGAGAATGTTTAGTTTTAAAGTGGGGGCTCGTTTTACAATTTAGGCCTAAATTGGATCCTCCTTTTATGACCGTAATTTTGTTTTTTCGTCGACGATGATTAAAATCTGACGTTTTTATTTTAGAGTACCAAAGCCAAAAAGAAAAAAATAACAACAAAAAGTAATATTCAACTTTTTACTCGTAAATTCCCGCCATAAAATTAGGCTTGGGCATTTTATGGTAGGAATTTACGAGTAAAAAGTTGAAGTGTAAAAACGAAACCCCACTTTAAAACTAAGCATTCTCACAAAGTAAAAGCTTTTAGAATATACACATTGAAGTGAATATTAAAATAAATAAAGAAAATATATTTAGTATTGTAACATAACGGGTGCAAGAAAAATAAAACATTTATTGCAAAAACACGGACATAGATTGGGGGTTCAGTTTATTTTATGGTAGGAATTTACGAGCAAATATTCCTTTATTACCTATTAATGCATATCATTAATGCCTCAGGTAGGTCAGGTGAGTAAAAAATTGAAAAATGTTTTTTTGGAAAAAAAATCTTACCTTTATAATTAGTGTTGGAAATTGTGAAATTTCCCAAAACACCCCCTTTCTTTGCACAATGCAACACTGCATTTGTTGCACTGCCAAGAACTCTGAATTTTTTGCCCAGTTGATGTTCTTTCAGGGCCTATACAACACAGTTCCTTTTTCCTCTCTTTGAATTAATTTTACTCAGCACATGCTGAGTTGGCTTCTTTATCAAGGGTGGATTAATTAGCATGGGGCTTGTCTCTTCCGGAACTATAATTATTGATAAGTCCAGTAACCAGTTCTAACTGGAAATCCAGGTGAGATAAGGGTTTTTTGCGGGGTCCTCCAGGAGCATCACGGCACAAAATGTATGCATTGATAGCAGTTACATCTAAAAAAAACCAAAAAAATACTTCCACCACTTCCTTGCCTTACAAGAAATACCATAATAGGAGCGAAGCTGGTCATTTTTATCAACTCCGCTAAAATTTTCTGTATATTCCTGTATTGCAATTGGTTTTGGATAGGTTGTGTCAGGAGCTCCACGTTTTCCAATTCTTGTAATAGAAGTGTTGCCAGTCTGGTTTGCCGTCGTCAAAATACTCACTTGGCGTTTCTTTTCATACCAAGTAATAGCAGTCAGTTTACCCTTCTGCATTTTTTCATTTCCCCACTCTTTTTCAATTTGCAATTTCTTATACCTGCAGGAAGACCACGTCGATTTAGTCTCACGGTACCACAAGCATATGTCCCATTTTTTATTAATATTTCCATCAGGTCCACTGAAGTAAAATAATTATCAAAGTAAACATGATGATTTTTACCGTGATAATTGTTTATCAAATCCGTTACCACACGTGTTCCAAGTGGTGCGCCGTTATTTGAAGCCGTATCCTTGCCGACGTAAATATTGAAATCGACAAGGTAATACGTTTCGGCATCCGCAAGTCCCCATGCTTTTATACCCCATTTCGTAGGTTTGGATGGAAGGTATTGCAGGAAAGAACACCTGCCTTTATATTTTATCATAGCCTCATCAATACTTATGGTTTTGTGAGGTTCATAGTGGGAAGGGAATTGTCTCTTAGCGTTATCGAGTATCGGTCTGACTTTATGAAGCTTATCATGTTCTGGGTGGATCCGTGGAAGATTCTGTGTGCTGTCATTCAAATGAAAATATTGTGTTATCTGCTCAAACCGATTCCTGCACATTATTTCAGAGATAACACAGTTTCTTAGTCCAGGTGTTTTACTCCAATAACACCGGTAATTTGGAAGTGGCACAATTCCCATAAAAAAAAGCATGCCTAAATATGCTCGAATTTCGGCAACACACGTGCGTACAAATAAAACATCACCGGACTGCTCTGTGTATAAATTAGTTTGATAGACTATGTCTTCTATTAATGTTAGAGGGAACAGTTGAAAAAAATATTCAACGGGTTTGGCATCCAGTCCTAAAGGTATTTTAGGGCCAACAAAACTATTAAACTGTTCTGGAGTATTATCAATAACAGTGTCACTCCATTCTGTTGTAAAAATTTCTTCGTCAGATAAGTCCTCAAAATCTGACAAGTCGCTTGTGTGCACGGAAGATATAGAGATATCACTCTGGTTATCTTCGCCCAAACCTAGAGCTTTATCAGCCATTAATTCTTCGATAATATTATCGAATATCTTGTTTGAGTTACTCTCAAAAGACGCCATTTTATGAAAAAATTTTCGGAAAAAACGCACTGGAAAAAAAGCTGACTTTCTTGTTTAACACGTGGTTAAAAAGAGAAAGGGTTTCGGAAAACCGGATATGAATGTAAGGGGGATAATACCCAAGTTATTTTCCTTAGATTGAAGAATTATAAATAGGTTTAAAACTAAATTTAAACAAAGGTATTATCTCGGGCGGTATAGGATTCCAGGGATGACTTCCGGCCGGGCGGAATCGGGCGGTACAGGATGTTAAGAGTTAATGACCATTTGTCCTTACTTTTTGTACAATCATTTCTATTTCATGGGTGACGTTCACTGGATTTTGCAATTAATTTTGATCATTAGTATTATTTGGATTATTTGGACTATTGTCCTCATCTTTATTGTTATCTGTACAACATTTCGGCTGATGTGCCCTCCTGCCTTCTTCAGGTATTTCTAGTCGGACTCGGGAACTGCTATAATCAGTTTGCTATAACTCGGGAACCTTCTTGTCGTAATCCGGAGCCCTCACAGAACTTCAAACCCAACCCTTTATTCAATCCACAGGGGTATCCTGCTCTCATTCCACTGACCATAGCTGGAGAACAAGTGTTAAGCTGTGTTAAATAACACCTGTACCCCAGCTATGGTTAGCGGAATGAGAGCAGGATTGAATAAAGGGTTGGGTTCGAAGTTCCGCGATGGCTCCCGATTACGACAAGAAGGTTTCCGAGTTATAGCAAACTGATTATAGCAGCACAGATCCTCCAAATTTGCTGTCCCCCAATGGAGCCACCCGTTGGCCATGAGTGGCGACCCATAATGCTTAAGGATAGAACCCAGGTGGTTGAGCAGCCCATGACTTGCAAAAATCTACTTTGGCCGTTTCTTGGGCTAGACAGGCGGTCGGAGAGGCCCCCTCCAATCAATCAGGTGGTCACTTCAAGCCCTAGCACCTATATGATTGCCCCAACCCTACTGCCTTTATGGCAACCCCCAATACTTTGTATCATATGGGTGCTAGAAGGCAGTGACTGGGTGTCTACATGTCCTGGGAATGACGTTAAACTCTATCTGATGGTGAGGTTCCAGGTTTGGGGAATGTGGAGCACCCCTTCATCACCATTGCTCTCTGACCCGGACTAGTAGTCCCTGTTAGGGTCCCATCTATGGGTTAATTAGAAAAATTGAGTTTTAAAAAAAATTGAGTACTCATCAAGACTAAATAAAAGATAACATCTCCGGCATAAAATAACCCAACAAGGGTTGACATACTGTAAAATCCAACCAACCAACCAACCCCTGTAGAAAGTCATTGACACTTGAACTAATAAATGGGGTAGTTAAATGGCAGATGAGATTAAACATTGTCTTTTCAATTTCCTTTCAATGAAACTTCCGAACTGATTATAGCAGCACAGATCTTCTGAATTTGCTGAAAACCAAATCTTAAATAATTTGACATTTCCTTGGAGTTCGATGACATTTTAAGGTTATTTTGCAAAGGATTGGCAGTAATCCATTTTTATGCTTTTTATAATCCTTCTAACTCTCCCTAGGACTTTTCTCAAGGGAATTTCTAAAGATAATCTTATTTTTATCCTTGATGTCACTTGATAATCTGACACTGACACCCATGACAATCCATGAGACACTCCTTGTTACAAAGGAGATAATCACTTTCTAAAAAAAACAAAACAAATCCAATAGCCATGCAAATACCTGGTTTAAGTTGAATTCATAAAAATTTCACACCTGTTATAAAAGCTCACCTGTTAGAACCTTACTTAGGCTAGACGGGTGGCCAGAGAGGCCCCCTCCGATCAATCGGCTGGTCACATCAAGCCCTAGCAACTATATGATTGCCCCAACCTTATTGCTCTTATAGCAAGCCCCAACACTTTTTATCATATGAGTGCTAGAAGGCAGTGGCTGAGGGTCTACATGTCCTGGGAATGACGTTAAAATTTATCTGATGGTAAGGTTCCAGTTTTGGAAGTTTGGGGAATGTGGAGCACCCCTTCATTACCATTGCTCCCTGGTCCACTCTGACCCGGAGTGGTAGTTAGGGTCCCATCTATGGGTTAAATAGAAAAATATATTTATTAAAAAAATTGTGTATCCATTAAGAATTGATTTATTTCAAAACTTTATTGGCATTAAATGACCCACTGAGGTTGATATGCCATAAAACAAAACAAACCAAACTAGAAATAATTACTTGAAGATTGACTTTGGCATGAAATAACCCATAAAGTGTTGACATGCCATAAAATCAACCAGTGATGAATGAAAAAAAATGTCATCTATCTAATATATAAAACAGAGATTTTGGTATGTACGTGTCGACGTATAACAAAAAAATGGGAGGTCACTCAGATTCAAAATCTTGCATACACATTGATATCGTTCTAAGAAAAATTCCAAATTTGGTTATTGATTTTTACTGATTAAGGGATTTAATCGATTAATTAATCCAAAATCACCCAATTTGCGGAACTGTCCGTATATCAGCCCCTCCTGATAATAAAATATTGTCTCTGCCTGCTTATTGTTAAAGCGATAACAGCAGCGAAGTTTTGATTTTAATGAATTAATTTTGCAGTCTAAGCCGTTCAGCTCCAAATTTATGGCCTATTTATGGTCCAGTCTTTAATAATTTTTATATCGTTAGAAAGATAAGAAAATACTCTTTCAAAATATGTAATTTGTGTGAGTTTTTATTAATTGAATCATTTTTTACAGCGAGTTAAAAAATTAAAAAATGGCTTTGGATAGCCACGCTGCCTATGATTATTGTGATACAAGCAGTGCAGTCTATAACAGTCAGATCGGAATCTCTTACCTATTTAGGATTTTAATCTTTAAAATATTTATATCTTTAGTAATGAGATGAAATAGTCTTTCTGAATATGTAATTTGTATGTGTTTTTATTGATTAATTTTTTTTTACAGCGAGTTAAAAAAAAAAAAAAAAAAATACTACATATAGGCGATAATACGAATAAGGCAGCTCGGAATCTCTTAGTCATTCTGAATATGTAATTTGTATGTGTTTTTATAGATTAAATTATTTTTTACAGCGAGTTTGTCCATATTCTTAAATTGTACAGTACACTCATTTTAATTTTAATTTTTGTAATGCATAAAAATTGTAGAAAATCAAAATGTACGCTTTACGGTTACATTATTAAAAAAATATTTTAATCGTAAATAACAGTATCATGAAAATCAGTTTACGTCGTAAGTACGGTTACATATTTGTATAAATTAAACTAAGATTTTCATTCGAATAAAATGACTTTTAATTCTTTAATTTATTTATTAATTTTTATTGTTAGTTTTAAAGGGTTAAAAATAACAATAAGATTGACAAATTTCCTTAGAAACTGTTTTTCTTTTGGTTCGTTAACTAATTATTTTCTCAAACCACGATAAAAAAAAACAAAAACAAAGGTTACTAATACGGACAAAATCCGGTGTTTTATCTTTAGTCGAAGGCCCGACTGGAGATAAGTAGTCAATTATTTGTAAGACGAAATTTATTTCAAGTTTATCCGACAATATCCAGTTATTGGAACATTTCAAAAAAAGTTTTTATGTAAGTACGAAAAATTGTAAGCGCTTTGTTTATCAAAATGACATGATTCGTTAGTAAATTACCCGAAAAGTTGATAAAACAAAACAACTAACAACCAACATTTAAATTATTATTTAAAATACAATTTAAAATATTCCTCAGAATTTGCCTTACAAATTAAATTTTAAGTTTTATGATTTTACTCTTTATTGTGAAGTCAATAAACATCGCTGAGTTTATAGTGCAACTTTTCAGTTCTGAAAAATTGGCATATTTAAATAGAGATTTCATAGGTGACATTTGAACTTTTATGAAAATTGATGTTTTGTAATTAATACAAATTTTGTAATAAAACTTAATTTTAACTAGGGGGGGTTAGGGGTTAGGGTTAGGGGTTGGGGTTAGTTTAATGGGAAAATAAATAAATAATTTGGGTTCCGTTCAAGCGGTTCCGATATGGGGGATCAATTTACTATAAACTTATACGAGGAAATGAGCACCCGTGAATACTCAAATAATAAAGAACTTTTAAGAATTTTTTTTTTTCAATCTGATAGATTGGTGTGTAATCGATAATAATCAACTGAAGGAAAAAAAAATAGATGGGGAGGGGGAGTCCAGATAATCAGGTCCACCAAAACGTTTTTAAACAATGTTTTTAAAATACTAGGTACCACCAATTTTACCCTGTGAAATTTACCCCCCCCCCCTATATTTAACACTATGAAACTTGCAGAATAATTAATATTTTCTTGAAAAAAATTTTTCCATTTGAAAGAAAAAACATTAAATAAACTCCTGATGATTTTTTAACTTTTTTTCAGCTTACGGAAATAATGAAAATTATGATTGAAAAACAACGTTTTCATTTTTGCACTGTTAAATCAACTGAAAATTAACGTAGCTAAAAACAAGTTACGATGAGAGTTTTTTAAAATTCTATGAAAAATCAATTAATTATAAATAATAACAAAATATTTCCGTTTTATTCAAGATCGCCTAAACTGATCAATTGGTGGTCCCTATAATACTATCTTAGGTTTTAGCAAAAATAGATATTGCAATACGAAGAATTTAAATTTTCGATTCTCAGCTTCTTTTTAAACTCAACATGCAATTAAGAACTAAATGTGAATTGTTGTCATGTACAAAAAATTTAAAACAATAACAAACAAATATACAAACAAATACTTTCAATTTGTTGTATAATAATATGAAATAATTTTAAACTATAAAACAGAAAATACAAATCCTGAAATATACAAATTCTCAATGATTTTAGTTTCAAGAATTATTTTCCTTTTACCCCCTCTCTAACTACTGTCTTCCACTTTCTCTCTCACTCCCTGGTGATCCAAATTTCATTTTAGTCTGGTCATGGACCGGGTACTTTAGCTAGTACATATATAAAGGTCAGTTGGTATGTATGTATGTATATCTGATGGTGAGGTTCCAGTTCTGGAGGTTTGGGGAATGTGGAGCACCCCTTCATCACCATTGCTCCCTGGTCCACTCTGACCCCGAGTGGTAGTACCTGTTAGGGTCCCATCTATGGGTTAAATAGAAAAATGTATTTATAAAAAAATTGTATTATCCATTAAGAATTGATTCATTTCAAAACTTTATCGGCATTAAATGACCCACTGAGGTTGATATGCTGTAAAACAAACCAAACCTGTTTTCACCTCAGATGAATAATGGACTATTCCGTTTTGATTGTGAAGAAGAAAGAAAGGGAAGGAAATGAACATGCTACACATCAGAAAGGGAAAAAAGAAAATATAATAAGAAAGAGCGGGAGAGGTGGGGAGGGCTGAAGTGATGACGCTAATCAGATGCATATCGTCTCTTTCAATGGAACGGAAAAATGGAAGAAAGGAAAGAGAAAAAGAGAGGGTATGGAGATGAAGAACACTTTTGTTGGTTATTTCCTATAACACCAACATAAACAAAGGGGAACCACTGTCAGAAAGGCATGAATCCACATTCTTGTTCATTGATAAATATCTTGACATGGCTGAACTTGCAAATCGGTCGGAAAATTAAAACATATTACAGGGTGACCCAGAAAAAACAGAACCCAAATTATTTATTTATTTTCCCATTAAACTAACCCTAAACCAGTCTTCTTTTTTCCTAGTAGATCAATAGATAAATAAATAATTTATCAGTCAAGAGTGGTTCCCCTTTGCTTATGTTGGACTTATAGGAAATAACCCTTTTGTTAATTTTACTAACCCAAGTAATAAAAAGAGGGAGTAGTATTTTTGTTTTTATATGTATAATATACATAAAAATACACTCTCAGATCTCCAGAACAGGGGTCTCACCATCAGATACAATTTAGTGTCATACCATAGTATATCCACAGGTCCAGCTAATTATTATTATTATTATTATTATTATTATTATATAGAAACGAGCAGGACCTGTGGATATACCACAGTATGATAATTTAATTATTACAATGTTTGATATGTTTACTTAAGAGCTATTGCTAAATAATTCAATATGTAAAAAGAATAATAATCTTCTCCCTCATGATCTTTTCATATATTCTCTCTCTTCTTTTCATTATGCTCGTTTCAAACGGATTAGCGTTATCACTACCGCACGCTAACCCCTTCTCTCTATCTTTCCCTTACTCTCTTTCTTTCTTTCTTATTATATTTTTTCTGTATAGCATGTCCTATTTCTTACTTTTATTTCTTTATGATAAAAACGGAATGGTCCATTATTTAGCTGAAGTGATGACATTCATAAGAAATAAAAATTTGGTGGATAAGCAACACCAGTTAATCAGGATTTACGTTTTTGCTTTTCATCTTGGATAATTTGGAGAGACTCATTTTTAACCAGAGGGTGTTGCAGGATGATAACGGTTCTACTTTTAAGGAACAGAAGTATTATTATATAGATTAAGGGCCGGTTTAGCTCAGTCGGTAGAGTATTCGGTTAGGAATCGCAAGGTTCCTGGTTCGATACCTGCCTTAGCCAACTCAGTGTATGAGTAGCACAGGGATCTGTTCGGTAAAGTGGGAAGTTGATGGTAGGTGTGGCGCTCCACCTCAGACGCTAAAATAATCTCCTTGGTCTAGTGCTAGTGAAAAGGGGATAGACTCCCTCGCTGTCTGGCTGATACCGACATTAGGCTGCCCCAACAACTTTACTTTTATATAGAAATTAGACCCATTAATTGTTATACAATGGCCGATAAGTGTTAAGTGAAAATGAGAATCTAGTCGTGATGAAGATGCTATTAACGTTATTGAAATAACAACAAAGAGTTTAGAATGTTCTAGAGACTTAGTTGATAAATCAGCAGCAGCAGGCTTTGAGAGATTTATTCCAATTTCAAAAGAAGTTCTGTTGTCGATAAAAATGCCTTCAAACAGCATTGCATGCTAGAGAGAAATCTTTCGTGATAAGAAAAGAGGCAGTCAATTTCGGCAAAGTTCATTGTTGTCTTATTTTAAGAAATACCCACAACCACTCCAACCTTCAACAACCACCACTTTGATCTGTCAGAAGCCATCAACCTTAGGACAAGTCTCTCCAATAACAAAAAGATTACAGCTAGCCGAAGGTTCAAATGATATTTATGATTAGCTATGAATTTTCTTTTTTAATTAAGGTGTTATATTGTTGGTTTTTGGTTTGTTCTAGACATAATACTATCCGTCCTGTCAGCTGGGGCGTTAGAATGCAGCGACTGCACCTCTGCAGAGGGGTAAGACTCCCCCAAATGAGGCCACCTGTTGGCCGTGGGTGGCGACCCGTGATGCTTAAGGATGGAGTCTTGGTGGATGAGCAGTCCATGCCCTGCAACACTCCACTTAGAACCTTACTTAGGTTAGACAGGTGGTCGGAGAAGCCCCCTCCGATCAATCGGCTGGCCACGTCAAGCCCTAGCACCTATATGATTGCCCCAACCCTATTGCCCTTATGGCAACCCCCTATCCTTCTTATCATATGGGTGCTAGAAGGTGGTGGCTGAGTGTCTACATGTCCTGGGAATGACGTTAAAATTCTATCTGATGGTGAGGTTCCAGTTCTGGGGGTTTGGGGAATGTGGAGCACCCCTTCATCACCATTGCTCCCTGGTCCACTCTGACCCGGAGTGGTAGTACCTTTTAGGGTCCCATCTATGGGTTGAATAGAAAAACATGAGTTTATAAACAAAATTGTATTATGCATTAAGAATGAATTTATTTCACAACTTTGTCGGCATTAAATGACCTTAAACAAAACATGTGACTGTGAAGTCTGATGTTTGAAAAACATTCTCGATCACAGATGTCGCATTTGAAGGCTGTCCCTGAAGATGTTGATGTTCCGGTGCCTTGTTGCCGCTGTTTTCTTCTAGACCTCTTAGCTTCATGGTGTTGCATCAGGGTGACTTCTGACATGAACAGTCCTCTACGGAGATTCTGCGCCACCGAGGGCAGTCCTGAGCCAAATTTTCCCAGCTGAAAGGGGCAATGCCAAATCACCTGAGATCATTCTTGCAGACATCCTTGAATCACAGCTGGGGGCGACCAATCTGTCTTTTACTAGACATAAGCTCTGCATAAAGAATGTCTTTCGGGATTCGTCTATCATCCATCCGATGTACATGACCCAGCCATCAGAGACGATGTTGCCTCAGTAGAGAACACAAGCTCTCTCTAGAACTACTGTGTTAGTGATCCTAATAATACTATTACACATTTAATATATAATGTACCAGTTATTTCATTTTAAAACATTTACATTTTTTCAGGTCAGTTAACTTTGAACCACGTATCTTTGAGGTGTAACACAGATTCTCAAAGATATGTGGTTCAAAGTTAACTGACCTGGAAAAATGTAAAAGTTTTTAAATAAAATAACTGGTGCATTATATCTTTTATTCATTAATATATCAACACTGAAAATTTCATTAAATTCGGTTAATTCCCTGATTTTTTTTGTTTTTATTTCGACAGGGTGACAAACGATGGTGGAATTTAGGTCCATTAACTTTGACTTAACCATGATCAGTTTATCAACATCATCAACATAGCAGTCACAATGTCACATTAACATTCAGTTTTGATCCTCAGTGAATACTCCAATACTAAGCTTAATAATTTGATAGAAACCACTGAAATATGATTCATAGTAGTTGGACCCCAAATGGCTAACAGTAGAATTAAAATAATAAGTTCAGTTGTGTGGAAATCTGATCTCACCTACAAGTTCTTCCAATCCATAGTTGCATCAGTGCTATTGTATGGCTGCACCACTTGGACTCTAATGAAGAGCCTAGAGAATAAGTTTGATGGAAGTTGCACAAGAATGCTGTGCGCAATATTAAACAAATCATGGAAACAACACTTTACAAGCAGTACAGTAGGTACCACCAGACCGTTTAGGTCATCTTGAATAAAACGGAAATAGATATTTCCGAACTTTGTTTATCAAAAATTTCGTTAAAAAAACATCGTACAGGGTTGTTACAAAGAAAAATAGTTAATTCAAAGATCAAATTATCCGATTGGGAAAAATTACATCGTTATCTTAAAAAATAAACAAACCTATCCATATTATGTGCGAAAGGGTAATTTTCAGGCCGCGATTTAGAGAGAAAGAAATACATATTATTACCCTCTTACAGTTATGCATCTAAGTACGGATGGGTGTAACGGACAAACTTTTTTAGCCAAATTTTTTCTATTAAAATTAATAAAATCTTTAAAAACTTTAATATTACAATTTAAAATGAATAAAATCTTTATAAACTTTAATATTACAATTTACTATGAATAAAATTTCGCAGTGAAATTGACGTTAAAAAATGTCTTCGGTTTTAGTATTAATTCTTAAAATCGAAAATAAAATGAAAATTTGAATATTTTTTCTAAGAGGAAAACTGATAAAACAATCATTCAATATATTATTTTTATTCTAATTGGTCGTAAAAGTTAAATAAAATATTTTTTTACGCTCAGAAAAACAAACTTTAGTTACCGAGAAGCGTCTCGTCATATGTCAGTTTTGCTCTTCCGTACATTCTAAGAATCACACATTACTATTCAACAATAAAAATTACAAATTCTTTTAAAAATATTAATCGAGCACGGATCGGACCAACTTTTAGTTCACCTGAATTCTAAAATTCATGTTTTTAAATATCCGTGAAAATTTTGATTTTTTTCCACAGGAAAAAAAAAAAAAATTTAATTTATTTCACGCAGAAAATAAAAATATTTAATCACACAAAAGATTGAAAATCTCGTAAAAATTAATTTCTTAAAAAAAATTTTTTTTTTTGACAATTTAATAGAATATAGTACATACCAATTACATAAGGAAAAAAAAAGTTTTCAAATATTAATATTATGACATTTTTTTTGCACTTTTTATTTCCGATTTCATTATTTTTTCCTAAAAAAACTATAATTCGGTACGTTATACAATTTCATTGATATAGTTATTCAGACTCTTTATCTTTATAGAAAAAAAGTACCAAATTTTTTTTCCACATCATTTTTTTTATCTCATAAGATAAAATAGGGGGGGTGATAGACATCGTAAAAAAATATTTCCCCTAATATATTTTAGAAAAAAACTATTTCAGATGTATTTACATCCAATGGTAAACATTTATGGAAATTTTCGTGAAAATCGGACCATTAATTGATTTTTCATAGAATTTTTTAAAAAATCCTCTTATCGTAACTTGTTTTTAGCTACGTTAAATTTCAGTTGATTTAACAGTGCAAAAATGAAAACATTGTTTTTCAATCATAATTTTCATTATTTTCGTATGCTGATAAAAAATTTAAATCATCAGGAGTTTATTTAATGTTTTTTCTTTCGAATGGAAAAAAATTTTCAAGAAAATATTAATTTTTCTGCAAATTTCATTGTGTTAAATGTAGGGGGGGTAAATTGCACAGGGTCAAATTGGTGGTACCTACAGTACAGCCACTTGTCCCCTATCACACATACCCTGTGAGTGATACAGACAAGATATACTGGGCACTGCTGGAGAAGCAGGGACAAACTCATAAGTGACATTCTCCTTTGGAAACCAGCACATGGGCACTCCAGTGGGCCACCCAGCAAAAATCTACATTGACCAGCTCTGCGTGGATACTGGATGCTGCGCAGAGGACCTCCCGAGAGTAATGAATGATAGGAACGGTTGGCGAGAGATTGTCATGGATATCCATGCTACTGATGATGATGATGATAATGTAAACAAATTTGGTTATTTCCTATAACTCCAACATAAACAAAGGGGAACCACTCTTGACTCATAAATTATTTATTTATTTTCCCATTAAACTAACCCTAACCCCGTCTTCTTTTTTCCTAGTAGATCAATAAATAAATAAATAATTTATCGGTCAAGAGTGGTTCCCCTTTGTTTATGTTGGAGTTATAGAAAATAACCACAAATTTTATATGAAATGTAAAAATAAAAAAAATTGTATGATTCACTTTATTGTGATGGTCTGAAATCAAACCCACAATATCTGTCATATGCTGATTGAGAGGCCTTATATACTGTCATATAAGGTAGGGGTGTCCCATCAGGGTGGTATGGTTAGCGAGTTATTCTCACAGATCCATTACTACTGAATAGCGATTTCAATCCTAGCTGAATGCCTCATATTTATGACCTTGTGTCACATCTTACCATAGGTAACAGGTTGGGTACATACCTGCTATCAAATATGGTTGTTTGTAAATTTCTCAAGAATAAGTTTTCTATTACTTATACAAAAAAAAAAGGGTTATTTCCTATAAGTCTAACATAAACAAAGGGGAACCACTCTTGACTGATAAATTATTTATTTATTGATCTACTAGTAAAAAAAATAGACGAGGTTAGGGTTTAGGGTTAGTTTAATGGGAAAATAAATAAATAATTTATCAGTCAAAAGTAGTTCACCTTTGTTTATGTTAGACTTCTAGGAAATAACAAAAAAAAAAACTGTTTCTAAATATTTTAATTTAAATTAATAGTAGTGAATAAATAACTAAAATTTCAGACTGTTGTCCTCATCTTTATTGTGTATAAACACAACATTCAAGCCACTGTAACCTTGGGCTCTTTTTAGCTGGGGTGTTTAATTGCTTTAAAATAAATCATCTTCAGATAATTACCCATGAATTTAAACATGGTTTTAGAACTGAAATTATTACCACTAGTTCAAGGGGGCACCAAGCAGGGGCCACCAGGCTTATTGATAGAAATGTGATCAGATATCAAAAAAATAAAATGGAAGAAGTTACTTATTCTAAAACAGAAATTTTAGAATACGTAAAAAAAACGACTATCACTCAATCGCCTTAAACATTTATGCTGGTTGGAGCCCCATTGAATGAGTGGTAACCATTTCAGCTCCGAAAACTACATTTAAATTCATGAGTAATCGTCTGAAGATGACTCATTTTAAGGTAATTTACAAAAAACACCTGAACAGAGCCCGAGGATACAGTAGCCTGAACATGGTGTTTATACACAATAAAGATGCGGACAACAGTACAATATATCAAAATTATTCGTATCAAGCCTCTTCTCATAAATACAAACAAGTATATAATCTTATTTCAATGGAGATTCGATGTCTGTCTGTAACTGAAACTATGTCACTGCTACGTTAACCTCAGGAATTGCATAAAGTTTATCAATGTGTATTTGATTTATATCAAAATCATTAATCTTCTATACATATATAAAGGGCAGTTGTGTGTATATGTATGTCCAGAGGAAACTTCAAAAATAAAACAATTCATATATAAAGGGCAGTTGTGTGTATATGTATGTCCAGAGGAAACTTCAAAAATAAAACAATTCATATATAAAGGGCAGTTGTGTGTATATGTATGTCCAGAGGAAACTTCAAAAATAAAACAATTCATATATAAAGGGCAGTTGTGTGTATATGTATGTCCAGAGGAAACTTCAAAAATAAAACAATTCATATATAAAGTGCAGTTGTATGTATATGTATGTACAGAGGAAACTTCAAAAATAAAACAATTCATATATAAAGTGCAGTTGTGTGTATATGTATGTCCAGAGGAAACTTCAAAAATAAAACAATTCATATATAAAGTGCAGTTGTGTGTATATGTATGTACAGAGGAAACTTCAAAAATAAAACAATTCATATATAAAGTGCAGTTGTGTGTATATGTATGTCCAGAGGAAACTTCAAAATAAAACAATTCATATATAAAGTGCAGTTGTGTGTATATGTATGTCCAGAGAGAAACTTCAAAAATAAAACAATTCATATATAAAGTGCAGTTGTGTGTATATGTATGTCCAGAGAAACTTCAAAATAAAACAATTCATATATAAAGTGCAGTTGTGTGTATATGTATGTCCAGAGGAAACTTCAAAAAAAACAATTCATATATAAAGTGCAGTTGTGTGTATATGTATGTCAGAGGAAATTCAAAATAAAACAATTCATATATAAAGTGCAGTTGTGTGTATATGTATGTCAGAGGAAACTTCAAAAATAAAACAATTCATATATAAAGTGCAGTTGTGTGTATATGTATGTCCAGAGGAAACTTCAAAAATAAAACAATTCATATATAAAGTGCAGTTGTGTGTATATGTATGCCAGAGGAAACTTCAAAAATAAAACAATTCATATATAAAGGCAGTTGTGTGTATATGTATGTCCAGAGGAAACTTCAAAAATAAAACAATTCATATATAAAGGGCAGTTGTGTGTATATGTATGTCCAGAGGAAACTTCAAAATAAAACAATTCATATATAAAGGGCAGTTGTGTGTATATGTATGTCCAGAGGAAACTTCAAAAATAAAACAATTCATATATAAAGGGCAGTTGTGTGTATATGTATGTCCAGAGGAAACTTCAAAAATAAAACAATTCATATATAAAGGGCAGTTGTGTGTATATGTATGTCCAGAGGAAACTTCAAAAATAAAACAATTCATATATAAAGGCAGTTGTGTGTATATGTATGTCCAGAGGAAACTTCAAAAATAAAACAATTCATATATAAAGTGCAGTTGTGTGTATATGTATGTCCAGAGGAAACTTCAAAAATAAAACAATTCATATATAAAGTGCAGTTGTGTGTATATGTATGTCCAGAGGAAACTTCAAAAATAAAACAATTCATATATAAAGTGCAGTTGTGTGTATATGTATGTCCAGAGGAAACTTCAAAAATAAAACAATTCATATATAAAGGGCAGTTGTGTGTATATGTATGTCCAGAGGAAACTTCAAAAAAAAACAATTCATATATAAAGGGCAGTTGTGTGTATATGTATGTCCAGAGGAAACTTCAAAAATAAAACAATTCATATATAAAGGGCAGTTGTGTGTATATGTATGTCCAGAGGAAACTTCAAAATAAACAATTCATATATAAAGGGCAGTTGTGTGTATATGTATGTCCAGAGGAAACTTCAAAAATAAAACAATTCATATATAAAGGGCAGTTGTGTGTATATGTATCCAGAGGAAACTTCAAAAATAAAACAATTCATATATAAAGGCAGTTGTGTGTATATGTATGTCCAGAGGAAACTTCAAAAATAAAACAATTCTATATAAAGGCAGTTGTGTGTATATGTATGTCCAGAGGAAACTTCAAAAATAAAACAATTCATATATAAAGTGCAGGTGTGTGTATATGTATGTCCAGAGGAAACTTCAAAAATAAAACAATTCATATAAAAGGGCAGTTGTGTGTATATGATGTCCAGAGGAAACTTCAAAAATAAAACAATTCATATATAAAGGGCAGTTGTGTGTATATGTATGTCCAGAGGAAACTTCAAAAATAAAACAATTCATATATAAAGGGCAGTTGTGTGTATATGTATGTCCAGAGGAAACTTCAAAAAAAAACAATTCATATATAAAGGGCAGTTGTGTGTATATGTATGTCCAGAGGAAACTTCAAAAATAAAACAATTCATATATAAAGTGCAGTTGTGTGTATATGTATGTCCAGAGGAAACTTCAAAAATAAAACAATTCATATATAAAGTGCAGTGGTGTGTATATGTATGCCAGAGGAAACTTCAAAAATAAAACAATCATATATAAAGTGCAGTTGTGTGTATATGTATGTCCAGAGGAAACTTCAAAATAAAACAATTCATATATAAAGTGCAGTTGTGTGTATATGTATGTCCAGAGAAACTTCAAAAATAAAACAATTCATATATAAAGTGCAGTTGTGTGTATATGTATGTCCAGAGGAAACTTCAAAAATAAAACAATTCATATATAAAGGCAGTTGTGTGTATATGTATGTCCAGAGGAAACTTCAAAAATAAAACAATTCATATATAAAGGGCAGTTGTGTGTATGTATGTCCAGAGGAAACTTCAAAAATAAAACAATTCATATATAAAGGGCAGTTGTGTGTATATGTATGTCCAGAGGAAACTTCAAAAATAAAACAATTCATATATAAAGGGCAGTTGTGTGTATATTGTATGTCCAGAGGAAACTTCAAAAATAAAACAATTCATATATAAAGGCAGTTGTGTGTATATGTATGTCCAGAGGAAACTTCAAAAATAAAACAATTCATATATAAAGTGCAGTTGTGTGTATATGTATGTCCAGAGGAAACTTCAAAAAAAAACAATTCATATATAAAGTGCAGTTGTGTGTATATGTATGTCCAGAGGAAACTTCAAAAATAAAACAATTCATATATAAAGGCAGTTGTGTGTATATGTATGTCCAGAGGAAACTTCAAAAATAAAACAATTCATATATAAAGTGCAGTTGTGTGTATATGTATGTCAGAGGAAACTTCAAAAATAAAACAATTCATATATAAAGTGCAGTTGTGTGTATATGTATGTCCAGAGGAAACTTCAAAAATAAAACAATTCATATATAAAGTGCAGTTGTGTGTATATGTATGTCCAGAGGAAACTTCAAAAATAAAACAATTCATATATAAAGTGCAGTTGTGTGTATATGTATGTCCAGAGGAAACTTCAAAAATAAAACAATTCATATATAAAGTGCAGTTGTGTGTATATGTATGTCCAGAGGAAACTTCAAAAATAAAACAATTCATATATAAAAGTGCAGTTGTGTGTATATGTATGTCCAGAGGAAACTTCAAAAAAAAAACAATTCATATATAAAGTGCAGTTGTGTGTATATGTATGTCCAGAGGAAACTTCAAAATAAAACAATTCATATATAAAGGCAGTTGTGTGTATATGTATGTCCAGAGGAAACTTCAAAAATAAAACAATTCATATATAAAGGGCAGTTGTGTGTATATGTATGTCCAGAGGAAACTTCAAAAATAAAACAATTCATATATAAAGGGCAGTTGTGTGTATTATATGTCCAGAGGAAACTTCAAAAATAAAACAATTCATATATAAAGGGCAGTTGTGTGTATATGTATGTCCAGAGGAAACTTCAAAAATAAAACAATTCATATATAAGGCAGTTGTGTGTATATGTATGTCCAGAGGAAACTTCAAAAATAAAACAATTCATATATAAAGGGCAGTTGTGTGTATATGTATGTCCAGAGGAAACTTCAAAAATAAAACAATTCATATATAAAAGTGCAGTTGTGTGTATATTATGGCCAGAGGAAACTTCAAAAATAAAACAATTCATATATAAAGGCAGTTGTGTGTATATGTATGTCCAGAGGAAACTTCAAAAATAAAACAATTCATATATAAAGTGCAGTTGTGTGTTATATGTATGTCCAGAGGAAACTTCAAAAATAAAACAATTCATATATAAAGTGCAGTTGTGTGTATATGTATGTCCAGAGGAAACTTCAAAAATAAAACAATTCATATATAAAGTGCAGTTGTGTGTATATGATTGTCCAGAGGAAACTTCAAAAATAAAACAATTCATATATAAAGGCAGTTGTGTGTATATGTATGTCCAGAGGAAACTTCAAAATAAAACAATTCATATATAAAGCAGTTGTGTGTATATGTATGTCCAGAGGAAACTTCAAAAATAAAACAATTCATATATAAGGCAGTTGTGTGTATATGTATGTCCAGAGGAAACTTCAAAAATAAAACAATTCATATATAAAGGGCAGTGTGTGTATATGTATGTCCAGAGGAGAACTTCAAAAATAAAACAATTCATATATAAAGGCAGTTGTGTGTATATGTATGTCCAGAGGAAACTTCAAAAATAAAACAATTCATAATATAAAGTGCAGTTGTGTTATATGTATGTCCAGAGGAAACTTCAAAAATAAAACAATTCATATATAAAGTGCAGTTGTGTGTATATGTATGTCCAGAGGAAACTTCAAAAATAAAACAATTCATATATAAAGTGCAGTTGTGTGTATATGTAGTCCAGAGGAAACTTCAAAAATAAAACAATTCATATATAAAGTGCAGTTGTGTGTATATGTATGTCCAGAGGAAACTTCAAAAATAAAACAATTCATATAAAGGGCAGTTGTGTGTATAATGTATGTCCAGAGGAAACTTCAAAAATAAAACAATTCATATATAAAGTGCAGTTGTGTGTATATGTATGTCCAGAGGAAACTTCAAAAATAAAACAATTCATATATAAAGGCAGTTGTGTGTATATGTATGTCCAGAGGAAACTTCAAAAATAAAACAATTCATATATAAAGGTGCAGTTGTGTGTATATGTATGTCCAGAGGAAACTTCAAAAATAAAACAATTCATATATAAAGTGCAGTGTTGTTATATGTATGTCAGAGGAAACTTCAAAAATAAAACAATTCATATATAAAGTGCAGTTTGTGTTATATGTATGTCCAGAGGAAACTTCAAAAATAAAACAATTCATATATAAAGTGCATGTTGTGTGATATGTATGTCCAGAGGAAACTTCAAAATAAAAACAATCATATATAAAGTGCAGTTGTGTGTATATGTATGTCCAGAGGAAACTTCAAAAAAAAACAATTCATATATAAAGGGCAGTTGTGTTATATGTATGTCCAGAGGAAACTTCAAAAATAAAACAATTCATATTATAAAGGGCAGTTGTGTGTATATGTATGTCCAGAGGAAACTTCAAAAATAAAACAATTCATATATAAAGGGCAGTTGTTGTGTATATGTATGTCCAGAGGAAACTTCAAAAATAAAACAATTCATATATAAAGGGCAGTTGTGTGTATATGTATGTCCAGAGGAAACTTCAAAAATAAAACAATTCATATATAAAGTGCAGTTGTGTGTATATGTATGTCCAGAGGAAACTTCAAAAATAAAACAATTCATATATAAAGGGCAGTTGTGTGTATATGTATGTCAGAGGAAACTCAAAAAAATAAACAATTCATATATAAAGTGCAGTTGTGTGTATATGTATGTCCAGAGGAAACTTCAAAAATAAAACAATTCATATATAAAGGGCAGTTGTGTGTATATGTATGTCCAGAGGAAACTTCAAAAATAAAACAATTCATATATAAAGGGCAGTTGTGTGTATATGTATGTCCAGAGGAAACTTCAAAAAAAAACAATTCATATAAAAGGCAGTTGTGTGTATATGTATGTCCAGAGGAAACTTCAAAAATAAAACAATTCATATATAAAGGGCATTGTTGTGTATATGTATGTCCAGAGGAAACTTCAAAAAAAAAACAATTCATATATAAAGGCAGTTGTGTGTATATGTATGTCCAGAGGAAACTTCAAAAATAAAACAATTCATATATAAAGGCAGTTGTGTGTATATGTATGTCCAGAGGAAACTTCAAAAATAAAACAATTCATATATAAAGGGCAGTTGTGTGTATATGTATGTCCAGAGGAAACTTCAAAAATAAAACAATTCATATATAAAGGGCATGTTGTGTGTATATGTATGTCCAGAGGAAACTTCAAAAATAAAACAATCATCATATAAAGTGCAGTTGTGTGTATATGTATGTCCAGAGGAAACTTCAAAAATAAAACAATTCATATATAAAGTGCAGTTGTGTGTATATGTATGTCCAGAGGAAACTTCAAAAATAAAACAATTCATATATAAAGGGCAGTTGTGTGTATATGTATGTCCAGAGGAAACTTCAAAAATAAAACAATTCATATATAAAGTGCAGTTGTGTGTATATGTATGTCCAGAGGAAACTTCAAAAATAAAACAATTCATATATAAAGTGCAGTTGTGTGTATATGTATGTCCAGAGGAAACTTCAAAAATAAAACAATTCATATATAAAGGGCAGTTTGTGGTATATGTATGTCCAGAGGAAACTTCAAAATAAAACAATTCATATATAAAGTGCAGTTGTGTGTATATGTATGTCCAGAGGAAACTTCAAAAATAAAACAATTCTATATAAAGGCAGTTGTGTGTATATGTATGTCCAGAGAAACTTCAAAAATAAAACAATTCATATATAAAGTGCAGTGTTGTGTATATGTATGTCCAGAGGAAACTTCAAAAAAAAACAATTCATATATAAAGGCAGTTGTGTGTATATGTATGTCCAGAGGAAACTTCAAAAATAAAACAATTCATATATAAAGTGCAGTGTGTTATATGTATGTCCAGAGAAACTTCAAAAATAAAACAATTCATATATAAAGTGCAGTTGTGTGTATATGTATGTCCAGAGGAAACTTCAAAAAATAAAACAATTCATATATAAAGGGCAGTTGTGTGTATATGTATTGTCCAGAGGAAACTTACAAAAATAAAACAATTCATATATAAAGTGCAGTTGTGTGTATATGTATGTCCAGAGAAACTTCAAAAAAAAAAACAATTCATATATAAAGGGCAGTTGTGTGTATATGTATGTCCAGAGGAAACTTCAAAATAAAACAATTCATATATAAAGGGCAGTTGTTGTGTATATGTATGCCAGAGGATCAAAACAATTCTAAAAATGCAAAAATAAAACAATTCATATATCAAGATTGGCAGTTGTTGTATATGTATGTCCAGAGGAAACTTCAAAAATAAAACAATTCATATATAAAGTGCAGTTGTGTGTATATGTATGTCCAGAGGAAACTTCAAAAATAAAACAATTATATATAAAGGCAGTTGTGTGTATATGTATGTCCAGAGGAAACTTCAAAAATAAAACAATTCATATATAAAGTGCAGTTGTGTGTATATGTATGTCAGAGAAACTTCAAAAATAAAACAATTCATATATAAAGTGCAGTTGTGTGTATAATGTATGTCCAGAGAAACTTCAAAAATAAAACAATTCATATATAAAGGCAGTTGTGTGTATATGTATGTCCAAGGAAACTTCAAAAATAAAACAATTCATATATAAAGGCAGTTGTGTGTATATGTATGTCCAGAGGAAACTTCAAAAATAAAACAATTCATATATAAAGGGCAGTTGTGTGTATATGTATGTCCAGAGGAAACTTCAAAAATAAAACAATTCATATATAAAGTGCAGTTGTGTGTATATGTATGTCCAGAGGAAACTTCAAAAATAAAACAATCATATATAAAGTGCAGTTGTGTGATATGTATGTCCAGAGAGAAACTTCAAAAAATAAAACAATTCATATATAAAGTGCAGTTGTTGTATATGTATGTCCAGAGGAAACTTCAAAAATAAAACAATTCATATATAAAGGCAGTTGTGTGTATATGTATGTCCAGAGGAAACTTCAAAAATAAAACAATTCATATATAAAGTGCAGTTGTGTGTATATGTATGTCCAGAGGAAACTTCAAAAATAAAACAATTCATATATAAAGTGCAGTTGTGTGTATATGTATGTCCAGAGGAAACTTCAAAAATAAAACAATTCATATATAAAAGTGCAGTTGTGTGTATATGTATGTCCAGAGGAAACTTCAAAAATAAAACAATTCATATATAAAGGGCAGTTGTGTGTATATGTAGTCCAGAGGAAACTTCAAAAATAAAACAATTCATATATAAAGGGCAGTTGTGTGTATATGTATGTCCAGAGGAAACTTCAAAAATAAAACAATTCATATATAAAGGGCAGTTGTGTGTATATGTATGTCCAGAGGAAACTTCAAAAATAAAACAATTCATATATAAAGGGCAGTTGTGTGTATATGTATGTCCAGAGGAAACTTCAAAAATAAAAACAATTCATATATAAAGGGCAGTTGTGTGTATATGTATGTCCAGAGGAAACTTCAAAAATAAAACAATTCATATATAAAGTGCAGTTGTGTGTATTATATGTCCAGAGAAACTTCAAAAAAAAAACAATTCATATATAAAGGCAGTTGTGTGTATATGTATGTCCAGAGGAAACTTCAAAAATAAAACAATCATATATAAAGGGCAGTTGTGTGTATATGTATGTCCAGAGGAAACTTCAAAAATAAAACAATTCATATATAAAGGGCAGTTGTGTGTATATGTATGTCCAGAGAAACTTCAAAAATAAAACAATTCATATATAAATGGCAGTTGTGTGTATATGTATGTCCAGAGGAAACTTCAAAAATAAAACAATTCATATATAAAAGGCAGTTGTGTGTATATGTATGTCCAGAGGAAACTTCAAAAATAAAACAATTCAATATAAAGTGGCAGTTGTGTGTATATGTATGTCCAGAGGAAACTTCAAAAATAAAACAATTCATATATAAAGTGCAGTTGTGTGTATATGTATGTCCAGAGGAAACTTCAAAAATAAAACAATTCATATATAAAGTGCAGTTGTGTGTATATGTATGTCCAGAGGAAACTTCAAAAATAAAACAATTCATATATAAAGTGCAGTTGTGTGTATATGTATGTCCAGAGGAAACTTCAAAAATAAAACAATTCATATATAAAGTGCATTGTGTGTATATGTATGTCCAGAGGAAACTTCAAAAATAAAACAATTCATATATAAAGGCAGTTGTGTGTATATGTATGTCCAGAGGAAACTTCAAAAATAAAACAATTCATATATAAAGTCAGTTGTGTGTTATATGTATGTCCAGAGGAAACTTCAAAATAAAACAATTCATATATAAAGGGCAGTTGTGTGTATATGTATGTCCAGAGGAAACTTCAAAAATAAAACAATTCATATATAAAGGGCAGTTTGTGTGTATATGTATGCCAGAGAAACTTCAAAAATAAAACAATTCATATATTAAAGGGCAGTTGTGTGTATATGTATGTCCAGAGGAAACTTCAAAAATAAAACAATTCATATATAAAGTGCAGTTGTGTGTATATGTATGTCCAGAGGAAACTTCAAAAATAAAACAATTCATATATAAAGGCAGTTGTGTGTATATGTATGTCAGAGGAAACTTCAAAAAATAAAACAATTCATATATAAAGGCAGTTGTGTGTATATGTATGTCAGAGGAAACTTCAAAAATAAAACATTCATATATAAAGTGCAGTTGTGTGTATATGTATGTCCAGAGGAAACTTCAAAAATAAAACAATTCATATATAAAGTGCAGTTGTGTGTATATGTATGTCCAGAGGAAACTTCAAAAATAAAACAATTCATATATAAAGTGCATTGTGTGTATATGTATGTCCAGAGGAAACTCAAAAATAAAACAATTCATATATAAAGTGCAGTTGTGTGTATATGTATGTCCAGAGGAAACTTCAAAAATAAAACAATTCATATATAAGTGCAGTTGTGTGTATATGTAGTCCAGAGGAACTTCAAAAATAAAACAATTCATATATAAAGTGCAGTTGTGTTATATGTATGTCCAGAGGAACTTCAAAAATAAAACAATTCATATATAAAGGGCAGTTGTGTGTATATGTATGTCCAGAGGAAACTTCAAAAATAAAACAATTCATATATAAAGGGCAGTTGTGTGTATATGTATGTCCAGAGGAAACTTCAAAAATAAAACAATTCATATATAAAGGGCAGTTGTGTGTATATGTATGTCCAGAGGAAACTTCAAAAATAAAACAATTCATATATAAAGGCAGTTGTGTGTTATAGTATGTTCCAGAGGAAACTTCAAAAATAAAACAATTCATATATAAAGGGCAGTTGTGTGTATATGTATGTCCAGAGGAAACTTCAAAAATAAAACAATTCATATATAAAGGGCAGTTGTGTGTATATGTTATGTCCAGAGGAAACTTCAAAAATAAAACAATTCATATATAAAGGGCAGTTGTGTGATATATATATGTCCAGAGGAAACTTCAAAAATAAAACAATTCATATATAAAGGCAGTTGTGTGTTATATGTATGTCCAGAGGAAACTTCAAAAATAAAACAATTCATATATAAAGGCAGTTGTGTGTATATGTATGTCCAGAGGAAACTTCAAAAATAAAACAATTCATATATAAAGGGCAGTTGTGTGTATATGTATGTCCAGAGAAACTTCAAAAATAAAACAATTCATATATAAAGGCAGTTGTGTGTATATGTATGTCCAGAGGAAACTTCAAAAATAAAACAATTCATATATAAAGGCAGTTGTGTGTATATGTATGTCCAGAGGAAACTTCAAAAATAAAACAATTCATATATAAAGTGCAGTTGTGTGTTATATGTATGTCCAGAGGAAACTTCAAAAATAAAACAATTCATATAATAAGGGCAGTTGTGTGTATATGTATGTCCAGAGGAAACTTCAAAAATAAAACAATTCATATATAAAGGGCAGTTGTGTGTATATGTATGTCCAGAGGAAACTTCAAAAATAAAACAATTCATATATAAAGGGCAGTTGTGTGTATTATGTATGTCCAGAGGAAACTTCAAAAATAAAACAATTCATATATAAAGGGCAGGTGTGTGTATATGTATGTCCAGAGGAAACTTCAAAATAAAACAATTCATATATAAAGGGCAGTTGTGTGTATATGTATGTCCAGAGGAAATTCAAAAAATAAAACAATTCATATATAAAGGGCAGTTGTGTGTATATGTATGTCAGAGGAAACTTCAAAAATAAAACAATTCATATATAAAGTGCGGAGTGTATATATGTATGTACAGAGGAAACTTCAAAAATAAAACAATTCATATATAAGTGCAGTTGGTGTATATGTTGTCCAGAGGAAACTTCAAAAATAAAACAATTCATATATAAAGTGCAGTTGTGTGTATATGTATGTCCAGAGGAAACTTCAAAAATAAAACAATTCATATATAAAGGGCAGTTGTGTTATAGTTGATGTCCAGAGGAAACTTCAAAAATAAAACAATTCATATATAAAGTGCAGTTGTGTGTATATGTATGTCCAGAGGAAACTTCAAAAAAAAACAATTCAAATAAAGTGCAGTTGTGTGTATATGTATGTCCAGAGGAAACTTCAAAAATAAAACAATCATATATAAAGGGCAGTTGTGTGTATATGTTATGTCCAGAGGAAACTTCAAAAATAAAACAATTCATATATTAAAGGCAGTTGTGTGTATATGTATGTCCAGAGGAAACTTCAAAAATAAAACAATTCATATATAAAGGGCAGTTGTGTGTATAGTTATGTCCAGAGGAACTTCAAAAATAAAACAATTCATATATAAAGGCAGTTGTGTGTATATGTATGTTCCAGAGGAAACTTCAAAAATAAAACAATTCATATAAAAGGCAGTTGTGTGTATATGTGATGTCCAGAGGAAAACAAAAATAAAACAATTCATATATAAAGGGCAGTTGTGTGTATATGTATGTCCAGAGGAAACTTCCAAAAAAAACAATTCATATATAAAGGGCAGTTGTGTGTATATGTATGTCCAGAGGAAACTTCAAAATAAAACAATTCATATATAAAGGCAGTTGTGTGTAATGTATGTCCAGAGAAACTTCAAAATAAAACAATTCATATATAAAAGGCAGTTGTGTGTATATGTATGTCCAGAGAAACTTCAAAAATAAAACAATTCATATATAAAGGGCAGTTGTGTGTATAGTATGTCCAGAGGAAACTTCAAAAATAAAACAATTCATATATAAAGGGCAGTGTGTGTATATGTAGTCCAGAGGAAACTTCAAAAATAAAACAATTCATATATAAAGGGCAGTTGTGTGTATATGTATGTCCAGAGGAAACTTCAAAAATAAAACAATTCATATATAAAGGGCAGTTGTGTGTATATGTATGTCCAGAGGAAACTTCAAAAATAAAACAATTCATAATATAAAGTGGCAGTTGTTGTATATGTATGTACAGAGGAAACTTCAAAAATAAAACAATTCATATATAAAGTGCAGTTGTGGTATATGTATGTCCAGAGGAAACTTCAAAAATAAAACAATTCATATATAAAGTGCAGTTTGTGTATATGTATGTCCAGAGGAAACTTCAAAAATAAAACAATTCATATATAAAGGGCAGTTGTGTGTATATGTATTTCCAGAGGAAACTTCAAAAATAAAACAATTCATATATAAAGTGCAGTTGTGTGTATATGTATGTCCAGAGGAAACTTCAAAAATAAAACAATTCATATATAAAGGGCAGTTGTTGTGTATATGTATGTCCAGAGGGAACTTCAAAAATAAAACAATTCATATATAAAGTGCAGTTGTGTGTATATGTATGTCCAGAGGAAACTTCAAAAATAAAACAATTCATATATAAAGTGCAGTTGTGTGTATATGTATGTCCAGAGGAAACTTCAAAAATAAAACAATTCATATATAAAGTGCAGTTGTGTGTATATGTATGTCCAGAGGAAACTCAAAAATAAAAACAATTCATATATAAAGTGCAGTTGTGTGTATATGTATGTCCAGAGGAAAACTTCAAAAAAAAACAATTCATATATAAAGTGCAGTTGTGTGTATATGTATGTTTCCAGAGGAAACTCAAAAATAAAACAATTCATATAAAAGGGCAGTGTGTGTATAGTATGTCCAGAGGAAACTTCAAAAATAAAACAATTCATATATAAAGGGCAGTTGTGTGTATATGTATGTCCGAGAGAAACTTCAAAAATAAAACAATTCATATATAAAGGGCAGTTGTGTGTATATGTATGTCCAGAGGAAACTTCAAAAATAAAACAATTCATATATAAAGGGCAGTGTGTGTATATGTATGTCCAGAGGAAACTTCAAAAATAAAACAATTCATATATAAGGGGCAGGTTGTGTGTATATGTATGTCCAGAGAAACTTCAAAAATAAAACAATTCATATATAAGATGCAGTTGTATGTATATGTATGTCAGAGGAAACTTCAAAAATAAAACAATTCATATATAAGTGCAGTGTGTGTTATATGTATGTCCAGAGGAAACTTCAAAAATAAAACAATTCATATATAAAGTGCAGTTGTGTGTATATGTATGTCCAGAGGAAACTTCAAAAATAAAACAATTCATATATAAAGGGCAGTTGTGTGTATATGTATGTCCAGAGGAAACTCAAAAATAAAACAATTCATATATAAAGGGGCAGTTGTGTGTATATGTATGTCCAGAGGAAACTTCAAAAATAAAACAATTCATATATAAAGGGAGTTGTGTGTATATGTATGTCCAGAGGAAACTTCAAAAATAAAACAATTCATATATAAAGGGCAGTTGTGTGTATATGTATGTCCAGAGGAACTTCAAAAATAAAACAATTCATATATAAAGTGCAGTTGTGGTGTATATGTATGTCCAGAGGAAAACTTCAAAAATAAAACAATCATATATAAAGGGCAGTTGTGTGTATATGTATGTCCAGAGGAAACTTCAAAAATAAAACAATTCATATATAAAGGGCAGTTGTGTGTATATGTATGTCCAGAGGAACTTCAAAATAAAACAATTCATATATAAAGTGCAGTTGTGTGTATAGTATGTACAGAGGAAACTTCAAAAATAAAACAATTCATATATAAAGTGCAGTTGTGTGTATATGTATGTCCAGAGGAAACTTCAAAAATAAAACAATCATAATAAAGTGCAGTTGTGTGTATATGTATGTCCGAGGAAACTTCAAAAATAAAACAATCATATATAAGTGCAGTTGTGTGTATATGTATGTCCAGAGGAAAACTTCAAAAAATAAAACAATTCATATATAAAGGCAGTGTGTGTATATGTATGTCCAGAGGAAACTTCAAAAATAAAACAATTCATATTATAAGGGCAGTTGTGTGTATATGTATGTCCAGAGGAAACTTCAAAAATAAAACAATTCATATAATAAAGGCAGTTGTGGTATATGTATGTCCAGAGGAAACTTCAAAAATAAAACAATTCATATATAAAGTGCAGTTGTGTGTATATGTATGTCCAGAGGAAACTTCAAAAATAAAACAATTCATATTATAAAGTGCAGTTGTGTGTATATGTATGTCCAGAGGAAACTTCAAAAATAAAACAATTCATATATAAAGGGCAGTTGTGTGTATATGTATGTCCAGAGGAAACTTCAAAAATAAAACAATTCATATATAAAGGGCAGTTGTGTGTATATGTATGTCCAGAGGAAACTTCAAAAATAAAACAATTCATAATATAAAGGGCAGTTGTGTGTATATGTATGTCCAGAGGAAACTTCAAAAATAAACAATTCATATATAAAGTGCAGTTGTGTGTATATGTATGTCCAGGGAAACTTCAAAAAATAAAACAATTCATATATAGGAAGCATGTGTGTGTATATTGTATGTCAGAGGAAACTTCAAAAATAAAACAAATTCATATATAAAGGGCAGTTGTGTGTATATGTATGTCCAGAGGAAACTTCAAAAATAAAACAATTCATATATAAAGGCAGTTGTGTGTATATGTATGTCCAGAGGAAACTTCAAAAAATAAAACAATTCATATATAAAGGGCAGTTGTGTGTATATGTATGTCCAGAGGAAACTTCAAAAATAAAACAATTCATATATAAAGGGCAGTTGTGTGTATATTATGTCCAGAGGAAACTTCAAAAATAAAAACAATTCATATATAAAGGGCAGTTGTGTGTATATGTATGTCCAGAGGAAACTTCAAAAATAAAACAATTCATATATAAAGTGCAGTTGTGTGTATATGTATGTCCAGAGGAAACTTCAAAAATAAAACAATTCATATATAAAGTGCAGTTGTGTGTATATGTATGTCCAGAGGAAACTTCAAAAATAAAACAATTCATATATAAAGGGCAGTGTGTGATATGGCATGTCCAGAGGAAACTTCAAAAATAAAACAATTCATATATAAAGGCAGTTGTGTGTATATGTATGTCCGGAGAAACTTTGAAAATAAAACAATTAACTACAAAGTAAATATATATACACATTAGATATCACCAGGGCTTGGTTTTGAGCAAAAAAATAGAGATTTGATTTATATTTGTGAAGATAATTAAAAAATAAAATTGAATGATAACAGCATGGTGTTTGTTGTTTTTTTCATTTAAATTTTAGATAGTAGACATTAACATTTCTTTAAGAGTAGCTGGATCAATGCAAGTCTATTTTTTACATAGGGATTTAAATGAGGCATCCCACAAGGATTCAACTCCTGATTAAGTAATAATGGATCTGCGGGACTAACTTTAAAAAATCCCCCTCTACCCAGGTGATGCCGGGTAGTCGCTGCTAGTACATAGAATAAATCTTATTTATTTACAATGTCTCTATGAAAATCTTAGTTAGATTAGCCTCAAAACATCCCATGTTATTAATGCATTTAAAATCCTGCAAGGTGTTTATATATCACTTAGATATAAAGGTTGGCATAATATATGGTGTGGTTAATTTGCATACTGGTTTTAACAAAACCGGGTTTAATAGATGATTACTTGGTGCTATTGATCTCAATATTATTGTTTAATTCTCCAACTTATTAAAATCAATCCTATAAATGATTTTATATAGAAACCAATTAGAATATGGTTAAAATAAGTGCAATCTTTTTATATGCGTTCTTATTTAATTTCATTAGTCTTTCTAATTTAATATATTTCATTACATTAGAATTTAAATACTTACATCCGACAGACGCATATTCTTGCTAGTTGTAGTAAGTTTTGAATATTTTTTTTTAAGTTTCAAACACTTGAGACTTGCTACTCTGGTATTTTAAGCTTTAAAACTCTTCAAATTGTTCTGTTGAGATTTTCAGATCATTTTATTCAATTGTCAAAGATTTTAGATTTTGGGGTTTTTTTCTCATTTTTTTATCAATATTTTGATAATCTACTAATATTTTGCTGCTTGTTTATTTATATCTTAGTCACAGACTGAAATTCAATTTCTAACTTTGGTCTCTAATTTTATTCTCTGCAGAAAGGAATCAAAATTTTATTCTTTCTAAATCAACTATTTAGAACTAGCAGAGCAACTTGGCATTGCCTGGGATTTTAAAAAATTGAAAATAAATCTATATTGATATATAGATTAATAAAAATTCTCTTTTATATATTGTTTTTATTATCTTTTATTCTTTATATATTCTTGTTTAATTTGTTTATTTCATTATTCTTCTTGTTTGTATTTTTCTTTTATTCATTTGTTTTATATTTTTTAAATTAATCTTTAATTTAGCAGATTATTTACTCTTATTATATTTTTATTTAGTTTATGGAAAATGAAGGGTAAGATGTTTTTTAACACCATCTTAGACAAAAATAGTATTTCCAATAGTTTGAAATTCCATGAAGGGTCCCAATTATGACAAGGAGGTTCCCAAGTTCAACAAGAAACACCTAAAGAAGGCTGGAGGATACATCAGCTGAAACGTTGTTTAGATAATAATAAAGATGAGGACAATATTCCAAATAATCCAAAGTATCAAGCTTCATCACAAAAATTCAGAAATAGTAGTATTTACAAAAAAAAATGATTCAGTATTCACAAAAAAAAATAAAGCACAAAGCATTAAAAAACTTTTCTTCAGCAGACAGACATGTTTGTTTATAGCTGATCCCCACCCCTTATTCCATATAGCTGATATAATCTCCAAGAGTTCAAAATATGGGACTTACTATTTATAGTAAAATATCACTTAGCCCAAAATATCAGGCTTATGGGTTCTATAAGTTAATGAATTTTCTATTGTATGACTATTTTAGAAATTTAGAGAAGAACGCATAACATTCAGTGCTGAAATTGATTGTGATGAAATTGATTTGGTATACAATCTACTATGTTGTGATTTATAACAAGAATGTTATATTTATGGGATTTTATTTTTTATGTAGTATTATTGAAGTCATTTTTTGGTGCATATTCGCAGGTTCTTTCCTTTAATCCCCCTTATATGTGGTTCTTCATTTAGCACTAATACACTTGGGAAAGGTATGAATTCTACTCTCCCTCCAGCTATGGGAAATAGTAGGGCAGACTAGGCTCTTTAACCTTGTTAGGCAACTGCTCTAAGAGAAGGAAAACTCAATTCAAACCTGTTAAACTCCGCTTAAGAAGTTACCTTGTGTCGCATCCTGCTCGTGCGGAGGGGTTCTACTTATCTAACGAAATTCACCTCTACCGTAACACGCGAAGATCTTAATAGAAATAAGGTCGTCGTCTTTTGCTCCCTCGCCACTGTTCTTTTATACTCGGTCCGGCCGAAACGTCACAACTCTCGTCTCGCCAGCTACGAGACTTGCCACTATAAATTGTTGCCTCAAGGACGCTCCCGAGTTTTACCGCCACAACTAGTCGGACTCGTCACATGTTTTGTTCTTCCGCCCACACGTGCAACATGCCACCCGCTGTCTCTTCGATCGACGGACCGTTGTTGGCTCATTACAGGTTTGTGAATTTTGCCCTTCCATCTCACTACACTCCCCCATGATCTGCAAATCACAGACGTGACAACCCGGGCAGGGTTTTTACGCCTAGTGCTTCTTCGCGGCAGCACTTCTACCTCGTCGGATGACTCGGCTGTATCGGTGTCATCTGGTGTATTTACATCAGACCCGTAGTTACTCGTCTCCGGGGATCATCGTGCACATCGCTGACGGTGATCAGCCTCATGCTCCGTGTAGATTCTTCGCCGCTATCCCCTGTGTCTGACGAACTAGAGCCCATAACCGGACGCAGATCCTTCACATGGCGCGGCGTCCCGTCGACCCACACTGACTGTGCATTGCGTACCTTGGTCACTTTTCCCCGCCTGCGTACGCTCGTGCATTTTCCGCCTGGTATCTTAATCCACACCTTGTCTCGAACATTAAATCGACTGTGTCGAGGTTGCACAGGTGGGGGTGTGGGATCTATGCCGCGTATCCGCACAGAGTGGTTATAAATTGCGTTGGCAGGCGCGGTTGGCGGGAAACTCCGTCCTTGGGGTCACGTTGTACCAATACACAGCTTCGAGGGCTGAGCACTGTTTTCGTGCCGCAATGGTCTTTATACTACGGTGGCTTCGTTCCACTATACCATTCCCAGAGGGCACGTATGCACACCGATAGTGGACACGGACGCCCCAAACTGTAGGAATTCCTGAAAGCGGTGGCTAGTAAATGCCGTATCGTTATCCGTGAGAAGCTCCAAGGGGGACCTCGTTCGCGAAAGACAGCCTCCAATTCGCGAGTGACACTGGTAGAATCCTGCCGACGTATAGGTCGCCAAATTGCATACCGTGATGGCCCGCAGTCAATCAAGGTAAGGTAATGAATACCATTATAGTGTGTGATATCCATACCCACTCTTTCCCAATTGTTCGTCACACTCAGATGCCCCTTGTCCCAGCGCACCGGCGGTGGGTCGATCGACTGACACGTCTTGCAGTCTTTCACTACCTTTCGCACATCCGCCTTGGTGACAGCAGGGTGAGTCTGTCGTGCGAAGTACAGCGTGGCCTAATGCCCGGATGACCACTTTGGCGTGAATGGCAACCAACTGTTCTGAACTCACTGCAACGCCACAGGTTTGATTCACTGGTTCAACATTCTGTTGTATGCTATGCAGCCATTTCTGGGGCACTCTCGTTAACTGGTGCGCTTGTTGGCATCCGATTTAACCAGCGACACGTCCACCGTTAAGCTGTATTCTCGCACAAGACTCAGAAACGTGTCTAGCCGTCGTCGAATTACCATCTCGCTGGCGGC
This sequence comes from Doryteuthis pealeii, assembly GCA_023376005.1. Taxonomy (NCBI): domain Eukaryota; kingdom Metazoa; phylum Mollusca; class Cephalopoda; order Myopsida; family Loliginidae; genus Doryteuthis; species Doryteuthis pealeii. The sequence continues at coordinate 24,363,751 of CM042139.1, read as the reverse complement.
TTTCGTAGTAATTGCGCGCCTTTCGGTTAACATGTCAGAGAGCCACCGATGTACACACGCCGAGTCTGTGAAAAAGTGCAACACCCTCGCGTTCCACTGGAGGGCTAGATTAATGCCTCGCACGACTGCATCTAATTCGGCCAAATTTATATGTTGACTGTCGTGTTCGGATCGCATCCAACTTGCGTCCTCTATGACCACTCCATTTACTTCCACGGCGACACCAATTGCCAGCGAGCTCGCGTCTACCCACACAGCATATGTGGGTCCGTTCACACACCAAGTCCACGTGCTGGGTCGTTCTGACATAATCTACTCATGACATCGGTCATCATCTGTCTTAGGGGACCGATCAGTGACTGAGTGTCGTCCCACCCCGACGTTACTGCAGTTGCTCGGCGTTTAATAAACGATGTCGCTACTCGCAACCACCCACAGACTGGATAATGACTTGTTAATTTCCCACATACCGAGAATACGCGTCGTCGGGTAAGAGTGGAAGGAACATCAGGAATTTCACTGCCTCGCTCCCATTCCAATGTACCCCCGCGTTCATGAACACGTAATCCAAGGACTAGCACTCCATCTCTAAGCCGTTCGGGAGACTTACAAGTCAGCCCGTGATCCTCCAAGTGTTTCTTCACTCGTTCTGCCGACACCACTTTTTCATTAACGTACACGTCGTCGACATATGCTGATGTTGCTCGATTAATCATTTCATCCTGGGACAGTGTAGCAGTCATGATTGACCGTATGATCATGGGGGCCACGTTCAGGCCGAATCCCAGGCGTGTCAGACAATATCGCTGTCCCTTCCAGATCACGGTCTGAAACGGCCATAACGACTTGTGCACCCTAATCTGCAGGTAGGCCCTTCTCAAGTCAATCAATGCCACTTCTTCCCCCTGCTTCCTCCACTCACGCAACTTCTGGGCGCATACATCAGCATTAGCAGTGAAGGCGTCCACATGATTATTTAGCTCCCTGTAATCGAGTACGGGACGCACCTTGTTTTTATTGGCCTGCACGTGGCTTTTTTGTGTTATTATTTGTCATAATGACGGACAAGGCCTTCGACATTAGACTGATCCCGGAGTTCAGCGGAGCTGCAACCGATATGCCGAAATAGCTTCTTCTACTTATCTAACGAAATTCACCTCTACCGTAACACGCGAAGATCTTAATAGAAATAAGGTCGTCGTCTTTTGCTCCCTCGCCACTGTTCTTTTATACTAGGTCCGGCCGAAACGTCACAACTCTCGTCTCGCCAGCTACGAGACTTGCCACTATAAATTGTTGCCTCAAGGACGCTCCCGAGTTTTACCGCCACAACTAGTCGGACTCGTCACATGTTTTTGTTCTTCCGCCCACACGTGCAACATGCCATCCGCTGTCTCTTCGATCGACGGACCGTTGTTGGCTCATTACAGGTTCGTGAATTTTGCCCTTCCGTCTCACTACAATATATATATGTGGTTATTCCTTCTTATAGGTTGTCAGGCTTAAAGGAAGGGAAAAAAAAAAAAAGCTACTTCATGAAGAGGAAATTTCATCCTGTACCAGTAGTAGCATCTGTTCCCAGTCAAGGTCTGAGTTGGAATGGCCGAGGGATGTTCTTGGCGACAGGAAGGGGGTCTCTTTTCTCAGCACATGCCCAGAGGGTTCTTCCTGTCTGAGGTCTTCTGGGAGATTTTTTTTTTAAATGTTATTTTAATTTAATTTTAATCCCCACATATTCATCAAGATCAAGGGAAACACCTGTGTGGGTTTTGAAAAAAATGTTTGGTTAGAGAGTATGAAACATTACTGGGTTTTCTGTTAAAGTGTTGAAACTCCAGTCCCAACTCAACAAAATACATCAATAACACATACCAGTTCAGCATTTTCATTAGTCTCGACTGGAGCAAGGGTTAGGGTTATTAAAAACATAATGTTTTATTCAAGTCATCATAAATATACAGAGTGATTGTAAAGTAACTCCCTTACCTACTTTAACTCTTAACATCCTATACCGCCTCATTCCACCCGGCCGGAAGTCACATTAGTTTTTCTAATCCACCCCAAACAATAGCCTTTTAATAAAAGTAATATTAAACATATTTATTAATCTTTGATCTACGGGAAATAACAGGTAACTTTAAATGAAAAGGCCATTTTTAGACATTTATTGATAAATCCTTATAGGAATGGGGCTCTGGACTTTAAATTCTCAACAGGATGTTAAGAGTTAAAAATCTAATAACTTATTTCTGAATAATTATTTTTACAAAAACATGAATATGACAAGAACACATATAACATGGAATTTTATTTAAAATTCTATATGGGCACCAGCATTTGTCTCCAGCCTCTCAAACCGCTCTGTAATTAAAATTAAATTAAACGTCCAGACATCTTTATAGGGCTCTGAATTTTGAAACAAAATAATCAATCTGAAAAGAAAAACAACATAGATTTAATTGCCATATATTAAGGAACATACATTAAACAATTGAGAAAAATGTAACGCCATATGAAAAAAAATTATAAATAGTTTAAAATAGAGAGTTACTTTTCAATCACCTTGTAGTAAAATAAAATTTGTCTTTTTGTAGATCATGTTGGCATGTAGACCGCAGGTCAAAGTAGCACCCTACATTCATAACTGATGTAATTTATTTGTTAGATGTTTATATTGATAGTTATTTTATATTTGTACTTAATTATTTTTATTTTTTATTTTTATTTTTATTTTTTTTAATGATGAATTTGTTTGCTACATTTCCTGTCTGTTCTTCTTTTGTTTTTGTTTTTAAACAAACAGGCAATGAAATACATCCAACTGCTATTGTCAGACAAAGAAGAACTAGCACAGTGCCTTCTTAGTCTTTTACCTCTTAAGTCAGTTCCTGTTTTTGAAGGAAATGAATTTAACGTGGATTCCATAGTAAAGAGCATGTGCCCATCTACATCACAAAGTCCTCTTCAACAACAACAACAAACACCACCCCCTCCGCCGTTGCCTCATGGGGCCAACAAGTAAGACAATAATCTTTTAGTCTTGCACTCTTTTGCATTCTTTCTGTTTTTTGTTGTTTTTTGTTTTGGTTTTTTTTGGGGGGGTTCTGTTTCTGTGACAGCATTAACCCTAGGTCAGTTAAGCCAACCCCAACCAACGAATTCACCTGTGCTGAATTCATAGGAGTATCAAGGGAATATGAAATTCACAAGCACTCCCCAAACCCTGCATGCATATCCCAGTCAGGTAAGGAGATATATTTATGAATGAGATGCAAGGGTAAAATGAAAAGACGCTGTATATATATATATATATATATATATATATATATACATACATACATATATGATGTTAAAGATCTCAGTAAAGAGAACATTAAAAACAGGAGATGCCTTTGTTTGCCTCAGATTATCCACAGACACAATCACAAGTCCACCAAAAGCCATTGATTCCTGATGATGATGGAGATGCCCTTTGGATTTTCGCCAGAGCCCCTTTGGCCAGGTTGTGGCCCTATTACCACAGGGTTCCAGACCTGTCCGCCATGGGTGACTCTACCAGGAACTTAAGTTCCTGAGAGCATGGCTCGGACACTACTAAGTTTACACGGCCCTGCCATGATGAGGAGGGCTTAGTCTTTAGAAATAATGTGCTAGATGCCCGTTGAGCAAAGAGCTTCCTCCTCCTTTTTATAGGTCTTGTGTTTGGTCTGCAGGGTATCTAGCCACCCTCCTCACTGAAGAATAATCAAGCTAAGTTCCAATTACTGTCGATTGGTAAGACACGGCAACAAGCAGTTGTAACTCAATACAATCCCGTCCTGTCGCAATTCTACTGCAGACTGACAGGGTATTTATAAAACTCTACAATATCATAGAAACCAAGCAGCCAATCAGTACTCAGGGAATGGAATCACCCAAATACATGAATGGACTATTCTTGATTTCTATAAATACCAACTGTCTTGGACACTGCTTCAGTTGTGCTTAGCTAGCTGCTGTTATTCAAACCAACAGTAGACTAACTGACTTCAATACTCACCAGACCCACAGACCCCCCCCCTTTTTTTGCCCACCCCCACTCCACGACATAGAGGAACCAACCAACTTGCTTTCGAACCTGAAAGATCGGAAGACAGTCAGCAATCCTACACATTAGTTGAGGAAAAGGGGGCAACCAAAGACCCACAATTTTATCCTTATTTTCACCTTTTCAGTTTCTTTGGATTTTGTCTTGTTTTTTACCCCGCCCCTCCATCTCCAACTCGTCCGGAGCATACATGGTATGCTTATCATCCAACATCATCGGAACAGGGACTTAAGTAGGAATCATAGAAAGAATGAGGTATTTTGGTGACAGTAGGCTGCAAGAAGAAGAAAGAAAGTGTTTATTTTTGTATAAATCGGTCGGTGAGTGTACCTAGCTAGCTAGAAACTTAGGAAGCAAGACCAGCTTTACTTCCCCCTCCCCCAAACAAAACTTCCGGCTATATGCCGAGTCGTGTACACACTCAATGTATCTCTCTTTAAAATGAATAAAAATTTTGGAGTGAGTGCATGAGTGTGCTCACTTCAAATATTAACTGACTTCAATACTCACCAGACAAAATCTGTGGGGTTAACGGTTTAATTGCCGATGATGCGACTATGAAACAGATAGTACTGGGTTACATAGTACCAGTATCACATTGAGCAACCTGACACATTCTTTCTACTTATCATTTGATGACCAACTTTTTCTTTTAATAAAAATGAAATTTCTTTTGTTATGAGAGAAAAGTATCTTCAAGGATTGAAGCCATAATAGATAGTGACTGAAATCTTGTATTTTCTGTATTTATTTATTTATATACAATACACCTAGCACCTATATGATTGCCTTGACCCTATTGCTCTTACAGCAAACCCCCACCGCCCTGTCAGCTGGGGCGTTAGAATGCACCGACTGCACCTCTGCAGAGGAATAAGACTCCCCCAATGGGGCTACCTGTTGGCCGTAGGTGGTGACCTGTGATGCTTAAGGATAGAACCCAGTTGGATGAGCAGTTCATGACTTGCAATACTCCACTTTGGCCCTATCTTGGGCTAGACGGGCAGTCGGAGAGGCCCCCCTCCGATCAATCGGCTGGTCACGTCAAGCCCTAGCACCTATATGATTTTCCCAACCCTATTGCCCTTATGGCAAGCCCCAACCCCTTTTTATCATATAGGTGCTAGAAGGCGGTGACTGAGGGCCTATATGTCCTGGGAATAATGTTAAACTCTATCTGATGGTGAGGTTCCAGTTCTGGAGCTTTGGGGAATGTGGAGTACCCCTTCATCACCATTGCTCCCTGGTCCAGTCTGACCCAGAGTGGTAGTACCTGTTAGGATCCCATCTATGGGTTAAATAGAAAAATGTATTCATAAAAAAATTGTATTATCCATTAAGAATTGATTTATTTCAAAACTTTATCAGCATTAAATGACCCACTGAGGTTGATTTGCCGTAAAACAAAACAAACCAAACCAAACCAAACCAAACCCCCAAACTTTTTTATTATGTATCTGCTAGAAGGCAGTGGCTGAGAACCTTAGTGTCTTCGGTAGGATGCTAAACAGCATTTAGTGATGAGGTTCCCATTCTGGAGCTCTGGGGAGTGTGGAGTACACCTTCATTACCATTACTCCCAGGTCAAATTTGACCCAGGGTGGTAGTACCTGTTAGGGTCTCATCTGTGGGTTAAATACATAAAAAATGTGTTTAAAAAAGAATTGAGTTTGAAAACAAACTGAATACCCAATAAGAATAAATTAAACAAAACGTCTTTGGTATAAAATAATCTAAAGGTTGACATGCCATAAAATCCAATCAACAACCAACCATATACAAGTTTAATTTTTATTTCTGGTATATCAGTCTTGTGAAACTATGGACTAATGCCTGTATTTCGACACACAACCAGGCAAGGCGTTTCAGACCACAAGTGGTGACAGACAAGTTAGAGTTAAAGAATAAAACACAAACACAAACTTAGAATTCGAATAGACATATATTACTGACATACATAACAAATAGTTGCAAACTTTGGTTTGTCTGTGGGAATGTTATATCGAATAATAGTCCACTTAGCTGAAATCCTGAGGTAGGGTGAGTTATCGGAGCCCCTTAGCTAAGGCTAATCTGGTCGTTCTGCTGGATATAAGAGACGTTCTTTTTTGTGGTCCGACTGGTGCTGGTGGATCAGAAAAAGAAAGAATTTGCCTCTTTGGCTTTGCCGCCAAAGAATGCTGACCCGTGATTGGTTGGTTTGATAGCAAGACTCGTAGACAAGGACGATAACCCCTACCTCAGATATTTTTACACCAGGCAAGATGGTATGCATAATTGGTAGTTGCCTGTGCTGCAGGTCTCCCTTCTTCATAATACCAATGTTGTCAAAGAGAAAGGATAAGTGCTATACAACTTGGCATTATTGTCATGGGGGAGAGTTATAGACAAGATATTTTTTTAAAATTGAATACCTAACTGTGACAGAGAACACGATTTGAGTGGCAGGCATGAAAACTTGCCGTATTCTCGAAGGAAGCGGGCTAGGCTTTGCCTGGCATGTAGGACAGACCAAGGATCAAACCCGCGTCCTTCAGAATGCGAAAAGGCGACATTTTGGTGTGGGCACCGGAATTGAGATGCCACTGTCCCGTATGTGAACGCCAGATACCCGGATGATAGCTGCAGGCATTTCGGCAACTGGTATTGAGTTGACAGTCCCGTATGTGAAGCAGACCTGTGTATAAATAGAAGGAAACACCCAGAAGCGGGGAGTGCAGAAACCAGTGTTGCTACGGTAGTTGCTGGAGGATTTAACGACGGCGAAGGAAAAGAAGAAGTTGGTGTTTGCAAAGAGAAAGTTTAGCCTCCAAGAAGGCGTTGGACTTGCTTCTTCCCTCCCCCCTCAACAAAAGCTTGTTGAGTTAAATCTTTATTTTCCCCCCTCTATTTTTTTTCTTATACTAACACAATGATTAAAATAAAAACGTCTTTGGTCTAAAGTAACCTAAGGGTTGACATACCATTAAATCCAATCAATCAACCATATACAATACAAGCTTGTGTCTTTTTGGTATATAAACAACATGAATATATTTTAATTTTGTATATAACAAGACAAATGAACTTGTTGGATTCTCATTGTAACTGCGGTCCATAAGAATATTGATGCTTCACCGGGGAAAAATGGAGGATTCTAATTAGCATTTCATAGTTAACTTAATTATATTGATAATTTGGATGATTAAAAAATTATGTTCAATATGAATGCAAACCTCACAAAATTATTATTCAGTTGTAAATTAAACTGGAAGTTAAAGCATTTTAAGTGTATTACTCTATCAAAAGTCTCGTTATGATGTGCCATTTTTGCTGGGTAACAGTTATATATAGTTTTTTTTTGTGTGTGTACTTACCTAACCCCTCCATATGAGTGGTCTGAAACACAAAGTCAGTTTTTAAGCAGTTTAACAGGTATGAATTAAAAGTTATATTTCTAGACTGGTTGTCATATCAAAGTTAAAGAGCCCCATCTGCCTTACTATTTTACTCATAGCTGGAGGGAGAATAGTTGAGTGCATACCTTTCCCAAAAGTATTATCACTGTGAAATGCAAGCAGCCTCTTCTAGGATTTGAACTTAGGTTGCTATATCTCTTTCCTACAACTATAATTTTTACACCACTGTGTGTGTGTGTGTGTGTGTGTGTGTGTGTGTGTGTGTGAGTGTGTGTGTGTGTGTATATTATATATATATATATATATATATATATATATATATATTTACCAACCCCTCTGCACGAGTAGGATGTGACACAATGTCAATTTCTTAAATGGAACTTAACAGGTTTGAATTCATAGATTTCCTTCTCCTAACTGGTTACCTATCCAAGGTTAAAGAGCCTAGTCTGCCCTACTATTTAACCATAACTTGAGGGAGAATAGTTGGAGGCATACCTTTCCCAAGAGTATTAGCGCTATATGAAATGTAAACAGCCTCATCCAGAATTTGAACTTGTGTCAACTAGCCAATTTCCTACAATTCTAACTATAATACCACACACTTCCACACACACACACACACACACATATATATATATATATATAAGTGCTTAATTGGAGTCATACCTAATTTTGAAAATTAATTAATTAATAATGAATTAGGCGGGAATACCTATTAAATGTATGGCTAAACAAATCGAGAAAAATCAATCTCTGTATGTACATTTCGGCCTATTAGGCCTCATCAGCAGAGCTATAGATCGGAAGACCGCCCTGTGCGTGATTTGAAACCGGACTGCCAAGCTGACAGGCCGATCCCATAACCCTTACACCAAACGGACTTCTTAGATTTTACGATTTGTTTAGAGTAGGTTAATATTCCTCTTCTAGTGACTTTTATTACACGACGATATGATAAGTTGTAAATACGGTTTGTTTGGAATGGCTTTTTGCCGATAATTTTTGGGAGAATAAGTGCTTAATTGGAGTCGTACCTAATTTTGAAAATTAATTAATTAATAATGAATTAGGCGGGAATACCTATTAAATGTATGGCTAAACAAATTGAGAAAAATCAATCTCTGTATGTACATTTCGGCCTATTAGGCCTCATCAGCAGAGCTATAGATCGGAAGACCGCCCTGTGCGTGATTTGAAACCGGACTGCCAAGCTGACAGGCCGATCCCATAACCCTTACACCAAACGGACTTCTTAGATTTTACGATTTGTTTAGAGTAGGTTAATATTCCTCTACTAGTGACTTTTATTACACGACGATATAATATATATATATATATATAAACACACAATAAGAATTTTAGTAATGTATATATACAGATATAGTACCCACTTTGCTTTTCATTTTAAGCAATTATGATGATTTTAGAAGCCATTTTAAAACTTGTACTTTGATATCTTTAGGCATTTAAAATGGGATGAAGATTTTTCCCAAGAAAAATTACCTTGCAGCTATGTTAACTAAAGTGCTTATTCATGAGAATTTAACATTGCCAGATATTCTAGCCAATCAAAAGAAGACACATAGATTGATGACCACTTATAAGAAGAGCTCTTTTAAGAGTACTTAACTATTGCTTCATTGATACAAGTAAACAAAATTACTCCAAATCTTACTCACCCCCCTCCCTCCCATTTTACTTTCTGATACATTTTTACATCTATACATATATAAAAGGCAGTTGGTATGTATGTATGTATGAAAGTAAAATGGAAGTGAATCAAACAGTATGACTAGAAAGTTTTTAGAAAAAACAAAAGATGTTATTAGTTTGCTGACGGATCTGTTTCGACCTTTTAATAAAGCGGTCTTTTTCAAAGCAACTATATTTATGAGGAAAGATGGAATAAATAAACCGTTAATCACGAGGTACAAACAAACGCTCTCGTTCAGGGCTGGAATTTTTAAAATTTTTGAAAATGCGTATTTTGTGTTAAAAATAAAATAAATTTTATTTTTAAAAATCAGTAGCATTTTTATCCATGAGAAAAACTCAAAAGAGTTTGAAGTAAAAGTGTATAAAAAAAGTATAAAAAATGTTCAAGATGTATTCCAGCTACAAAAGCAAGTTTTAAAAAGTAAGTCCACAGCACAATTGAGGAAGAGGGAAAGTTTCGGGAATTTGTAATGTTGACAAATCCATAGTGTTGCGGTTCTTATCATATTCGAAATTTATCCTTCGGTGATGATGTTAAAACAGTCCAGATTTTGTTTTTTCTGTACACAATATGGAAGTAAAATGGAAGTGAATCCAACAGTATGCATAGAAAGTTTTTAGAAAAAACAAAAGATGTTATTAGTTTGCTGACAGATCTGTTTCGACCTTTTAATAAAGCAGTCTTTTTTCAAAGCAACTATATTTATGAGGAAAGACGGAATAAATAATGTATGTATGTATGTATGTACGGATGAAACTACGAAAATAAAACAATTAACAACAAATTATATATATATATATATATATATATATATATATATATATATATATACTTATTAAATATCACTAATCCTTTCTTTTTGCACAAAAAATATGAAGATTTGATTTATATTCGAAGATATTTAAAAATTAAAATATACATAGAAATAGCATTGAAATTCTACTTAAAAATGTCCAGGATTTGTAAATCTCAAAAGTAAACAAATCAATACACCAGGGTTTCCCCTTCTACCCAGGTGATGCTGGATAGCCACTTCTAGTTATTCATAAATAATTACAGTAAGTGAATAGCATGAATCAGTTTAGGCTTTCTTTACAAAATTTGAGTTAATTTGATTCAATGTATTAAGTGGTAATTTTATTTTTATTTTGTTCTCAGTTGTAGATAAAACTTATTGTAAAATTTGAAACATTAGAATGTATTCATTTTCAGGCAATGGATTTGAAAGTTCAGTTTTCTATTGTACTAAAGTGAGTGAATTTATTATAAAATATTTAACTTAGGGTATTTTTACAGTTCTTGTACTTCTATTAATAATGGAGATTGGATGTATTTCTGTCTGTAACCAAAACTGAAAGGAACAAGTCATTGTGTCCCGATTACGCATTCCTATATACTCAAACAAGAATAACAACCACAATGTGGAACATGTCAAACACCTATTCATGAAATGCAGGTTTTTTCCTCACATCAGAAACCGTTATTTTAAAGCAAACAATATGAAAGATCTGTTTGAAAAT